>OX183131.1:17571784-17903739 GCA_945261195.1 Cryptosula pallasiana | reverse complement strand
ATTTTATATTAAGAGATGGTGAAAATATAATAATGCACCATTGAACAACAGTTGTAACTTTAATTAAAAATTATGGAATAATATTTAATGATAAGATTGTAATGGTTTTCCCCGTGTATGGGGTTGACTGTTACTAGCACTTACAAGGAGGACTATATTGTCCGGCTTTGTTTCTACTGTAATGGTGCCGTAGCAGTAGAGTGGCAAAGCTTTGGTGGTTTATCTTGCGCTAGATATAACCAGATGCTGCTATAGAGCAGTCACAACTGTTTTCAGGCAACCGGCCACACAGATATAACAAAGTTGGAAGTAACAATGGTTTATTACTACCCACAAAAGCAAACAATGTCTAATAGCAGCGCACAAAAGTGAATGATTGACACAAAGTATGGATAAAGAACGGTGGTAACTGACGGCAAGGGTCGAGTGAATACTCAACATATAACTGATCAAAGCAGTTCGCTTGCTATACACTAGTTACTTCTGAGTCCTCTACTGCTTGATGTCTCTCTACGATCTGAGCGTCTGTCTTAGAACTGATCCTCTGGGCGGAATGCAGGAGTATTTATAGGAAACAAGTAATCAGCTGATAACATAGGCATACAATTGGTTGGAAATAATACCCCCAGCGAGGCATAAAAATCAATCATAAGTTGACACACTAACACTAAATAACAAGCTATAAATATATACATGTCAGTCAGAGCACTAGTGGCGGAAATCCTTCCTTAGGCTTGGCTCGGGTGAGCGGCAGGTCAGCTGTACTCTTGTGTGTAGCCAAGTGTAGTCATCCAGTGGGTATATTTTATGTAGCAGAGATATAATAATAGCACCGGTTGAAGATAAGAGAGATACACTGTGCAAATCTATTACAATATGAGTAAAAATGTAGAAAGATTTTTAAAATTGTTAGAAATAATATATTATTCGGTGTAATTGAACAACGATAATTCATTTAGTATGTTTATAGTCGTTGGTCAGTGAAGACCCGCTTCGGGATTTTATTACCTCCCATTCAAGAGAGTGTTTATATCTCTTACGATCGTGAGTTTACCAAGTTTATGTGAACATGTATAGCGGACGCTCATACGAGGATCCGCGATCACTTGCAAGCATCTACGATATGTATGTGAACCAGGCTTAACAGCAGGCCAAGGGGCTTGTCAAAAACTGAATTGAGCCAGTGCTCCCTAAAATATTTACAACATGTTTTCAATACAGGATGAATCGCCACCATTGTGTAAAAATCGCAGCGGTCACGAAGAAAGAATTATTGTAATACCGATTGTTTTGCTCATAGAAACTTCGGTCAACATTCCATAGTGATGGAAAGCAGTTTAGTTTTCATCAGTAAAAAGTAAATAATTCTACAAATATCTTAGGTTTGAGAAGAAATAGTTAAATTAAACCTTAGATATACACCAGATTGATTCAGTAGAAAGTTTTTAAAGCCATTTCCACACTCAGTGTAGTGGTTTAGGCGTATAACAAAGTGACACACAGACATACAGACTAGATATGTACTAACTGGCTTATCTGTTTCACACAACAATGAATGGAGTCAGTCATATCGTTGCCTTTCTCCAAAGCCCCATCGTCCTTGGTCCCTGTCATGGCTTCCTCCTCCCGTGGTAGCTTCCTTTCCTGGTTGCCTCATCCATTGGTTGTTCCTTTTTGGTCACCTCCTTCCATGGTAAGCTCATCCCGTGGCTGCCTCCTCACATTTTCTCATTCATACACACAGGCCTCCACTATTAGAGTAGTTGGCAGAAAAATACATATCAGCAGAATTGTCATTATTGTGGGTGGTAATTATAAGATCAAATAATATTACCAACTAATAACAATACAATGGTAAAATCATGGGCACTGATCATCTTTCTATTATTTCAAAACTGTCATTGGTGATACATCCTTTGTTTGGTGATCAATTTCACAGTGGTTATTTTTCACAGTGTTATCCCTGGCTGTTCTCATGACAAGTTACTGTAGCATGTAAACAATAATAATGGTCGTAGCTGTTAATAAGCAATAATAATAAGTAATAATTAACAGAGAAAAACGTTTTGATAACGAGAAGGATTACTAAAATGGATGACAATGAAATTTAATAAATATAATAAAAATAATCACTAAATCCAATTATTTATCTTGATTGAAATAAATGGAATCATTTTCGAAAGGTTATTTTTTCAAAGCAACGAAATAACAATTATGATAATATAATAAACACTAATAATAATAAAGAGTAATATATGTCAACGTTTGTCATGTATTGCTATTATTGTTTGATCAATAACTTTGATTGTGAAGCTTTAAAACTGCAATAAACCATGCATTATCTTGTATTAGCAATCTGGTTTTTCAAATGCCATGAATTAAGTCCATAATAGAATTATGTAGTTTAAGTACTAAATAAAAAAATAACAAATTACCAGAGCTTACACAGCTCGCTAAAATAAAACTTTTGCTTTACTTTCAAAGTTCAGCTTATCATAGCCAACCAAAGAACCTCTCACTCTATTGTGCACTTTGTTATCGTTGGTCAACTTTGATATACTTTGTTATAAAAGAGCCGGATCAAACCAAATCATCATTAAAATCGGTTTTGTTTTTGCCATACATAAGATTGATCTAATGGAGAGTTTTCAAGACAGTATTTATTTCTCCCAGTGTAGTGGTTTAGTATCTTATCAAGGTGTCAAATATACACAGATGGACAGACATACAGACAGGCGTTTTTCCGTTTTATACATTTATTTGTAGATTATGGCTGCGTCAAATGCAGTCATTTTAAATGATTAACAAACAACAACAACAAACCCGAATATTGTTTCTTTTGCTTCATTCATTTGTACAACTTCATTGCATGCCCAACACCAAACTCATCTATTTGGCACCAAGTGTGGTGTTACCAAATACCCCTCGAGACTCAAAACATACACTTTTCTCAATCAGCTGTGACCCTATAATATTGCCTCTACTCCCGCTCTCTCATTGTTCTATCTGTCATATACTAGTTGTGCCTTTTGTCTTTACTGCTCATCTGGTATAACAAGCTACTTACATGTTGTATCTGGGTTGTATATCTGTGGGGTTTGATCATTGGTTAATTGGTATGGTTATGTGATACGCTATATGTAGCTGACATATTTATATGTAAATATGACAAATGTCACAGATATGCTTACCATATGTCACACTTGTAGGATGGCAATGAAGCTCCAGCACCAATCGTATTTGAGATAGACTCTGTCTCAGCTCAGGGTTTACCCACAAGAAAAGGAAACTATCTTGGAGCTAATCCAGAATGTTCTCAACTGGTCACCCAGTTCATCAATCAGTGCGTTTCATAGAGTTACCTCATTGCATATTCATAGAGTTGTACAGCGATCATTTGTCATTGCAGAGACAAGATACAGATGTATCCATCAAACTCCATTTGATATAAATTCGTCCATAGACATATTTATTTATTATATATGTTGTAGGTATATAGAGTTATTTGACTCAGACAATAGAGCTCAACTCATAGCAGCGTATGATAACTCTGTGACTTTCTCTACAAGTTTTTGGTTCTACCCGAATGACGCCAAGTATGTTCATTTATAGTTTCAAGTGCAATACTACACTCGATCTTTCTTTTACCTTTCACTTCCTGGAGATGGCCTTATTGTGGGAAGTTGAAACAATGTTGTCACCGCACAGACCCCTTATCTGTTTGGAGATTTTGTGTTTCGCTGATTTCCACAGCACTGATAGAACTAGGATTGATGATTGACCAGCCATTCTCCAATTGTGTAAACCAGTAACTTATGTATTTACTGAAAGTTTGCCATCCAGTGGAAGCGATATTGTGATCTGAAGGGTTAATTTTGGGTTAGGCTAGTGGCATAGATGAGCCTTTTACCTTTTTAATTTGGAGTTGTATTCTCTACTTGCAGACAGCATCGATTTGACATTGCCAGTAGCCGTAATCTACTGAAAATCCCACCAAATGAGCGCAATGGTAAAAGAATTCACTACGGCAAGGAGGCTGTGGTGAGATTTTTGACTGATGAGTTTCCCAAGACAAAACATCAGTTGGAGACCCTCAATGTAGACATCGTGTTTCAGAATGTGAGTTCTCCTAAGGCTATCCTTGTTTGTAAGAAAAGTCTCCTGCATTTATAAACTGTACAAATCACAAGCATGGTACATCCAGGGCCGTATTTAGTATAGCTATACTTACAACAATGCTATAATATAGCTAGGCTTACAGCTACATGTATGCTATACTGCCCTGAGCTGGCAAAACACAATATCTCCACATTTTGAAATTGTCGAGTATCGATCAAAAACTTTCAAGTGTCAGCCATCTCGTACAGATGATTAGTGTTGTAGTAGGTAGTCAGACATGCTCTTTCCATCTGTGAAGACCATTTTTGTCTAATTGTCATATTTTACACGTAAATTGAGATAAATTGTTTTGCCTGCCTATTCACACATATTATTAATGCTGAGCCTAGGCAACCAAAACACAATATCTGGAGATGTTGTGTTTTGTTTGCCTATTTAGCTCATTGAATTTGGGCTCAGCAGTCCCATAATCTGTGATCTAGGGGATTATGCTTGCAGAAATCAAATGAAGTTGAGACAATTTTTGAATTCTAGGTAACAGGTTTTGGTGAGGGGTTTAAAATCTGCTTATCTCATGAGTTGATGGTAAAATTGACTAGATTATATGCTGTGATCACGCGTTCTCATCATTTAGCTGCTTTGTATTCAAGAAGAACTTAAACAAATTCTAATAGGAATATTCAAACAATTTATTATTGAGAGATGATAAAGAGATAGTCTGTGGAAAAAGAATGTCACAATTGTACTAGACCACTGGTTTGACAACCAAGACAAATAAAAACAAAACATTTAGGAAATAAAAAGACTAGCATTGGAGTAAATACTGATGACAAAAATTAATTTTGATTACAATTTTATATGTCAGTCAATGACCTTGATCTGTCAGAATCCATAATAATAGAAATTGACGCAGAATAATAATAGAAAAAATCGACTATGATTTAATTTAAGAGCCAAGTTTGTACTGTTTGTTCGTTGTTTGCTTCAAAGGATGCTACTAGCATGAATAGTATGACTTTCAATTGCTACGATGCATTACATAACCTCAATTCAGCACTGTATTGCATTGTGCTGTTACACTAATCCCCAGAAGACAATGCTATTGGTCAAGCAAAACACAATATCAGCAGATAAGGTGTTTTGCCCGCCCGAAAAACAGGGGTTCGGGTGGGAATTCAGCAATAAAGTTTTTTGGGGTGATGTAACATACCCTGATGACATGAAAAATGCAAAAAAATGCGTTTTGAAAAATTGGTCAGATATTGTGTTTTGCCAGCTCAGGGCAGTATAGTATAGCCATGCTTACAACAATGCTATAGTATAGCGAGGCTTACAGCTACATGTATGCTATAGTATAGCTATGCTTACAACAATGCTATAGTATAACTAGGCTTACAGCTACATGTATGCTATAGTATAGCTATGCTTACAACAATGCTATAGTATAGCTAGGCTTACAGCTACATGTATGCTATAGTATAGCTATGCTTACAACAATGCTATAGTATAGCTAGGCTTACAGCTACATGTATGCTATAGTATAGCTAGGCTTACAACAATGCTATAGTATAGCTAGGCTTACAACAATGCTATAGTATAGCTAGGCTTACAGCTACATGTATGCTGTAGTATAGCTATGCTTACAACAATGCTATAGTATAGCTATGCTCACAACAATGCTATAATATAGCTATGCTTACAACAATGCTATAATATAGCTAGGTTTACAACAATGCTATGGTACAGCTATGCTTACAACAATGCTATAGTATAGCTCGGTTTACCACAATGCTATAATATAGCTAGGCTTACAACAATGCTATAGTATAGCTATGCTTACAAGAATGCTATGGTACAGCTATGCTTACAACCATGCCATAGTATAGCTATACCTAGAACAATGCTATGCATGAAATACCTACTGATTACTTTCAGGCTGCCATGTTGAGTTTTACATTGACTGGACTGTATGAGGAACCAAATAACACAAAAACTCACAAAGTCACTCGTCTTTTCTCTAGAAACTTCACAGCTGTACCTCAGGGGGAAGGTAATATTCTATTTATTATTATTCTTTGGTTTCTGTCATTGATGCTGTCTCTAGTTTTTGTATTTACCAGACAAACAAGTAGTGAAATTGTGTGCTGGAAGTATTAATTATGATCTAACTCCTGCAATCAAGTTGTACAACTAAAACTTATGAGTTTGTAACATTGAAATGTTAGAGTATTCATATCAGGTGTGTTTGTTTTAGTATTTATGTTATGTACCATACACTTGAGCATATCTTCATAGATGGTCATTGAAAACTGTCTCTAATCCTCCACCACAGTGTTTGCATTATTATATTGTTGTGGAAGCTACTGCTGGGTTGTATTACTTGATAATCTAGCCGATTGAACACAGGAAGTTATCTCCTCTATCCACCAGGTATCGTAATCATCAGTGAACAGCTTTCGTTTACCAATGCTAATCAAGACAGAAGAGGTCAAATGTTGTCTGCAGCTAAACGCCGGCAGGAGGAACCCACCACATCTGCTGCTTCTGCTGCTGCCACAGTTGGTGACCCTTCCCAGCAGGCCATACTACAACAGTTCATGGCAGAGTCTGGCATGAATGAGCACTGGAGCAGAGAGTGAGTGTTTTATCTGTTCAGGCCACTTTTATACATTCACACCTGTCCATCTATCTATACGCTGCCTACCTCAACAGTGCAACCGCTCTCTCTGCCATCTATCCACACCTGTCCATCTATCTATACGCTGCCTACCTCAACAGTGCAACCCCTCTCTCTGCCATCTATCCACACCTGTCCATCTATCTATACGCTGCCTACCTCAACAGTGCAACCCCTCTCTCTGCCATTGCACCCTCACTATCTGCAGACCTATATTACTTCCTGAGAAGCTACAGGCTATCTCGATCGGTTAGCACAAAGATTCGCTCTTATCTAACATGCTCAATCACTCAGCTCATTAGTTAGTTGTCTCCTCTCACTTTTCTCTCTTTACCGCACTACATCTTAAATTCATTCCTCTCTCCAAAGTATCCATTACTTTAAATGCCTTTTACCTCCCCTCAGTGACTGATGAGAGTTTTATTGTTTGTAGATGTCTAGTGGCTAATGCTTGGAGCTATGAAGGTGGTGCTGCCATGTTTACTAGATTGAAGGTGAGTATTTTTACATTGCTACTACTGCTGCTGCTACTACTACTTCTACTGCTGCTACTGGTACTACTACTTGTACTACTGCTTGTACTACTGCTTGTACTACTACTTGTACTACTACTTGTACTACTACATGCACTACTACATGCACTACTGCTTATACTACCACTTGTGCGATTGCAAGTACTATCACCTGTACTACTAAACTACCACTACTCGCACTGGTTTATTGTTTTTACCCCTTTTGTAGGCCGAGAATAAGATTCCTCCAGAAGCATTTCAGAAATAAGAGTAACTGAATTCAGATACGATGTATATACTGATATATAACACCATGTTTCATTGTTTTATTCGTTTCATATTATACTTTTGACCAGCCAATTTATACTGTATCACTCAATGACTATATAATAGTGCATGTTGTACCTAGTGTGATGTACTGTACATAATATATACTGAAATATCTAACACAAGTCTTATTATTATTGCTAATAATGTGATTGTCCAAGTGTTTTGTTTTATAGACTCAGCACCTACTCGTGGCACCAGTTTGCTGGCAGGTCTGTGGACTCGTACAAACCTACTAGGCTTGAGGTTTTGTTTGTCATTCCCAGTCTTAGTCCTGGTTGTAGTCAGAAGTAGCTGTACTTTCAACTTATGAGAGCTGAATAGTCAGTTGGAAATACAAAATTGAAAACTACGTTTGTAGCAAAAGATTTTCTGAAATTTTAGCATGTACTAATTTTTTAATCGATTTTGAAAAAAATATTTCGTCCAATATCAAACGATAAACAGAAACGTACAAATAGCTTGATTAGCTACAAAAAGATGCACATTTGGAGCCTGCCTCTAGCCAGTTTTAGTTCTCTCCACTTTGCGTCATCTTGTTACTCTCAGATCCTGTCAGAGAAGACACCAATTGTATATGCTTCTGTTGTCTGCCCACTTCTTTAGTAACTTCATTGCTTCTCTCGGGCTTTTAGTTTCTAGGCAATGGATAAATAAATATAGCAAGTTGTCTCCTCTTGTATACCACTGCATACCTGCACCACTTTATACCCAGCACATATATATCAGGAGTGTACAACTCCCACAAGACATTCAAATCAAACAAAACTTTTTCATTTCTCTCCTATACCCCAGGAGTTGTCTGCTCCTCAGACAAATATGGCAACCCTTCATATAAGTGGGTGTTGCACATCTACTGCTATACAAGTACATACATGAATAAGTAATGAGGTGCAGCAGACACTTCCAAGCTACTTGTTTGGAAGGGAAATACTTAATCATAGACACCTAACAGTCTACAGTTTGGCTATATGCCATCATTGGCTCTAGACAATTATATAGATCAACATTAGAATTTGGTTGGTTCACAGAATTTAGTCACACAATAAATGTACAGTATCAAACATAATATGCAAGCTAATTGTGTGTATATGAAACATTGATCTTATGTGTACATATTACATTTGATTCTTGTTATCAGAAACATTTGTCAGCATTCTACAAGTTTGTAACGTCATGAAGAGTTATGTAAGGTATCAGGGACATTGTGTAACATAGAAACTAGGTATCGAAAATATTAGGTCACAGGGATATTAGGTAACAGGTATATTAGGTAACAGGGATATTAGGTAACCGGTATATTAGGTAACATGTATACTAGGTGACAGATATATTACGTAACAGGGATATTAGGTAACAGAGATATTAGGTAACAGGGATATTAGGTAACAGAGATATTAGGTAACAGGTATATTAGGTAACATAGATATTAGGTAACAGAGATATTAGGTAACAGAGGTATTAGGTAACAGGGATATTAGGTAACAGAGACATTAGGTAACAGGTATATTAGGTAACAGAGATATTAGGTAACAGGGATATTAGGTATCAGGGATATTAGGTAACAGGGATAGTAGGTAACAGAGATATTCAGAAGCAGAGATATTAGGTAACAGAGATATTTCGTAACAGAGACATTAGGTAACAGAGGTATTAGGTAACAGAGGTATTAGGTAACAGGGATATCAGGTATCAGGGATACTAGGTAACAGGGATATTAGGTAACAAAGGTATTAGGTAACAGAGATATTAGGTATTAGGGATATTAGGTAACAGAGATATTAGGTAACAGGGATATTAGGTAACAAAGATATTAGGTAACAGATATGTTAGGTATCAGGGTTATTAGGTAACAGATATATTAGATAACAGAGATATTAGGTGACAGGGATATTACGTATCAGAGATTCTAGGTAACAGAGATATAAGGTAACAGAGAGATCAGGTATCAGGGATATTACGTAACAGGGATATTAGGTAACAGGGATATTAGGTGACAAAGATATTAGGTAACAGGGATATTAGGTATCAGGGTTATTAGGTAACAGATATATTAGGTAACATAGATATTAGGTAACAGAGATATTAGGTAACAGAGATATTAGGTATCAGAGATAATAGGTATCACAGATATTACGTATCAGAGATATTACGTAACAGACATATTAGGTAACAGGGATATTAAGTATCAGGAATATTAGCTAACAAAGATATTGTTTAACATGGATATTAGGTAACAAATATATTAGGTAACAGAGATATTAGGTAACAGAGATATTAGGTAACAGAGATATTAAGTATCAGGGATATTAGGTAACAGATATATTAGGTAACAGAGATATTAGGTAACAGAGATATTAGGTAACAGGGATATTAGGTAACAGGGATATTAGGTAACAGGGATATTAGGTATCAGGGATATTAGGTAACAGGGATAGTAGGTAACAGAGATATTCAGAAGCAGAGATATTAGGTAACAGAGATATTTCGTAACAGAGACATTAGGTAACAGAGGTATTAGGTAACAGAGGTATTAGGTAACAGGGATATCAGGTATCAGGGATACTAGGTAACAGGGATATTAGGTAACAAAGGTATTAGGTAACAGAGATATTAGGTATCAGGGATATTAGGTAACAGAGATATTAGGTAACAGGGATATTAGGTAACAAAGATGTTAGGTAACAGATATGTTAGGTATCAGGGTTATTAGGTAACAGATATATTAGATAACAGAGATATTAGGTAACAGAGATATTAGGTATCAGAGATAATAGGTATCACAGATATTACGTATCAGAGATATTACGTAACAGACATATTAGGTAACAGGGATATTAAGTATCAGGAATATTAGCTAACAAAGATATTGTTTAACAGGGATATTAGGTAACAAATATATTAGGTATCAGGGATATTAGGTAACAGGGATAGTAGGTAACAGAGATATTCAGAAGCAGAGATATTAGGTAACAGAGATATTTCGTAACAGAGACATTAGGTAACAGAGGTATTAGGTAACAGAGGTATTAGGTAACAGGGATATCAGGTATCAGGGATACTAGGTAACAGGGATATTAGGTAACAAAGGTATTAGGTAACAGAGATATTAGGTATCAGGGATATTAGGTAACAGAGATATTAGGTAACAGGGATATTAGGTAACAAACATATTAGGTAACAGATATGTTAGGTATCAGGGTTATTAGGTAACAGATATATTAGATAACAGAGATATTAGGTGACAGGGATATTACGTATCAGAGATTCTAGGTAACAGAGATATAAGGTAACAGAGAGATCAGGTATCAGGGATATTACGTAACAGGGATATTAGGTAACAGGGATATTAGGTAACAAAGATATTAGGTAACAGATATATTAGGTATCAGGGTTATTAGGTAACAGATATATTAGGTAACATAGATATTAGGTAACAGAGATATTAGGTATCAGAGATAATAGGTATCACAGATATTACGTATCAGAGATATTATGTAACAGACATATTAGGTAACAGGGATATTAAGTATCAGGAATATTAGCTAACAAAGATATTGTTTAACAGGGATATTAGGTAACAAATATATTAGGTAACAAAGATATTATGTAACAGAGATGTTAGGTAACAGGGATATTAGGTAACAGGGATATTAGGTAACAGGGATATTAGGTAACAGAGATATTATGTAACAGAGATGTTAGGTAACAGGGATATTAGGTAACAAAGATATTATGTTATGTAACAGAGATGTTAGGTAACAGGGATATTAGGTAACAAAGATATTATGTAACAGAGATGTTAGGTAACAGAGATATTAGGTAACAGAGATATTAGGTATCAGGGATGTTAGGTATCAGGGATATTACGTATCAGGGATATTAGGTAACATATATATTAGGTAACAGAGATAATAGGTATCACGGATATTAGGTTGCAGAGATGTTAGGTATCAGGGATATTAGGTAACAGAGCTATTAGGTAACAGGGATATTAGGTAACAAAGATATTAGGTAACAGAGATATTAGGTAACAGAGATATTAGGTAACAGAGATAGTAGGTAACAGAGATATTAGGTAACAGAGATATTAGGTAACAGAGATAGTAGGTAACAGAGATATTAGGTAACAGAGATAGTAGGTAACAGAGATATTAGGTAACAGAGATATTAGGTAACAGGGATATTAGGTAACAAAGATATTAGGTATCAGGGACATTAAGTAACAGAGACATTAGGTAACAGAGACATCAGGTATGATACAGTCCTTATCTGAACCTGTTTCTATCAACCTCCCAACATAACTGGGTCTATTAGAGACTCTCAGTAGATGCTACTACCATATTATCTTAGTAAAACAGTGTCACACTCAGTATGTTAATAATTGCAGTAGTTGTCTTCTCATGATTGTTTGTTTATCCCAGGACAAGAAAGAGCTTGCATTCTGGTATCATTTGATGAAGAAGATGTGGATCCATTTATGTAATTTATCTCCAACATTTTTTGAATTTCTCAATTTTATTTATTTTTCGTTTATTTTCTAAACAACATAAAATTGCAAATGTTTGTAAAGATCTCCAACAAATTTTTCTAAATGCTTTGTTTTTTCAAATGATCGTTGAACAACTTATTTCTGAAAAGAAGTACAGCTTGGTTGATTGTGTATGACATAAGTTTGTAAAGCCTACAATGGAGTTTGGCTGCCAGCAATAGCAATGAACAATACAATACTTTGCTAACCTTTGGTGACCCGCAAAAGTATCTAGGTGAAACTGTAAGGGGTCATTTGTCATCCATGTCACTCTCATTGCTGACAGATTCTGCCGTAGGTACAATGTGCGACAGGATGGCAAGAGGATCTCCGAATATTGTAGTGAGGCCATGTGCCATTACTCTCACCGCATTCATTGCTTTATAGAATGCTGGTGGTTATCTCCCCTTTTGCTTGAGTATGGCGATTAGGGATAGAGTGTGAATAATAATTCATAATTATCTTTACTGTATGGGTTGTCTTCTCGATGTATCGAATTACCGATAAATCTTTATGTAACAGTCAAACTGCTAGATGGAGGGAGAAGGAAGATAACTTTCTATACTTGCTGAGAAGATAAGTCCAATCACTTTGCTGCGTACAGGAATAATAATGCAATGTATTTTGACTTTACCTGCACCTGACAAAACATTTGCAGTTTTTATAACCCGAGTTTATATCAAACATTACATGTATTCACAACTCCCAAAAATACAATTGGAATATCTACATAACACTCAACAGAACAAAGCAGCATGTAAAGTCTCTACTACAGTGATTTGTGAGCTTTGCAAGTCAGCAGCTAACCCAAATGTGAACTTTTTCTTATATTGTAAGTCAAACACGTCAACATGTCAACATTAGACAATTTTAGTTTACTTCCTTTCTTGCTGGCGATGCGGCCAGCAAGAAAAAATAGACGCTCACACGCTGTGGAGGTAGCATTAATAGTCAGATACCTTTTTGCCACTCTTTAGCACTTTGGAAATTGCGTCCCCTTCTCTCTCCACCAAGAGGCAATCTCCTTACTTTGCTTATCATGGAAGGTGCGATTTGAGTGGAATAATCGACCTATATAAGTAAACATTGTGGACATACACATAACATGGGGTGATTGTAGGATTCACAATACATGTTCTGATTTGGTTCTTTTATATTTCACCCAAATCAACAACCACCTCTTTTTCAGCACGAGTTTTTGTGTCACTTTTTGGTGATTCACTCTTTTGCTGTGTTGAGGACATCAATAAGTCAATGAGGCTACTACAAGATTGATATGACGTTGCTGTTGATTGGTCAATTGCCTCACTCTGATCATTGTCTTCTGCACTCTGTTGTATACTTGCGTGTACCCGCTTGCAGGTACACGGCTTATGTGGCGTCTACTTGACATCATGACTACTTGTGATTGTGCCCTCGGCTATCCCCGGTGGAAGTCTATGTCACGTGATATTGTGATCGACTCTACGGAGACTCGTTCATTCTTTGCTCACTGTGCTTACAGGTAAATGGTGCTACGCATTATAACACACTCTCATCTGCACACTCTGCAACAGTCAAATCATACTATTTTATAAATCAACCTTTACAATGGCACCAACAGAAATGTTTCTACAGTTGAATGGAAATTGAGAGAAAAAAGCCAACATATAACAGCCATTACTATTGCCTCCACAATGACATCAGCTTTTACACCATCCACATTTTCTGAGAGACATAACTGGTTAGGGCTCTTTTGGTAAGTGACAGTACTAGTAGTTACATGTGAGTGAACTATTCATTCCTAAATCAATACATAAACTTTGTATATTTTTGCTGTATTTTGTATGTGAACAATTATTAGTAGTTTAGATAATCTAACATGCTGCTGCTATACTAGCTTCTGTTTCTTATTATTCTTCATCTTATGATATGGAGAATAGCCACCTCTCCTCAAAAGCTGGTATAACTAGAGCTACAAAATATTTGCATTGTACAATTCTGGTTTGGATGTTGTATAGTCTTGAAAATACAAGCTTCTAGAATAAGGCATTAAGAAAGACCAGAATCAGTTTTCTAAATTTGAAATGGGCTAAAAAGTTAACATTCAGTTAATGAAAGGTGACACAATATGGTGTGTTGTGTTTTATCTACTTAGTGGTGTTCATTGATGAAAGCACCATTTGAAAACAATGAAGAGGCGACCATTTTAATTTTCGGATAAAGATAAAGTTTTTCTCTCAAGAATGCTTCCTGTTGGGTTTCAATCTTTCCATTCATGTAAAGGTTGCAAGACAGGTGTGCAAAAAGGTAACGCTACACCATTTTAGACTTTAAAGCAATCCAGTCAACTTTTCAAGTTTTTCCACTTTTCTTTTGAAAAAATTTACCTAAAACAGTTTTTTTCAGTGTTGTTTTGGACTAGAATGAAACCAGTCAGAAACAAAATATATCATTTGCCATGCAGTCATTTATGTTGCATTTCAAAATATTTGATAACCGAAACTCTCAATTTACTGTTGACACAGCGATTCTATTTTTCAAGAGGGGCTGCAAAACTGAAAAAGCCAACTGTTGCTCAAGAACCAACATATTTTGTGAACTACAGTATTTGACTGATCTGACAAGCTCTTTCAAATAAAAATCTATTTGAACTACATTTTGATAGCAAAGGTTCAACATAGGGTACCAAATTACTCCTTGAGAATCAAATATTCCTTGAGAGCCAAATATTCCTTGAGAACCAAATATTCCTTGAGAACCAAGTATTCCTTGAGAACCAAATATTCCTTGAGAACCAAATATTCTTTGAGAACCAAGTATTCCTTGAGAACCAAATATTCTTTGAGAACCAAATATTCCTTGAGAACCGAATAATCTTTGAGAACCAAATATTCCTTGAGAACCAAGTATTCCTTGAGAACCAAGTATTCCTCGAGAACCAAGTATTCCTTGAGAACCAAATAGTATTTCAAAAGATACTTTTTGTATGAAGACTAAACAATCTAATTTTTATTAACGGTCCCTGATGTGTAGTGGCCAAACTCCATTGATGGTTTAATGGTTGACTCTGTGGACTGCTGCCGACAGGATCTAGGTTTGACCAAAACATGTGAAATCCTTTTCACTTAAAAGTCTCAGCAAATGTCCATTTATTGACAAACCATATGATTAGTAAACTAAACTTGCAGTGTTTTCCAAACCTTTATTATGGAAAATCTGGTGTCATTGGTTGACTGCACATTTCCACAATCTGAGCACCTGGGTTCTATTCTTGCGGAGAACTATTTTTGCCATTTTTTTAAAATACTCTTGTCTTTACTAATAAATAAAAATCTTTATATCGTTTGAAAATGAACTCAATTTTGGGAAATTGATAAAAAAATAAGTTGAAAATTTTTCAATTACGTAATCTATGGTACTTTATTCTACAAGTTTATTTCATAAACAATAAAAGATTGTTCAATAGCAACAGATAAATTCATTATAAAAAACATAGACTAATTATTTGATATATGACATCATCGCAGGAGCTGAGAAGAGTAGAAGCCTGGTCAGTCAACAATAATTCAATTCAAATATTTGGTGACAGTCCATAGATTTCACTTGTTGATGCTGCCGGATGTGCTGACATGACAGATACAAAGACACCTTCAACATTGTCTATCATTGAAGTGTTTGGGTACAAGTAGTGGAGTTGATAGCCTTCTGTTGTAGATGAAGTTGTGTCCCCTCTAGATATTGGTGTAGGTTCTATTAGAGGTAAGAAACTCCTTGTCTCATCTTTATATCCTTATCTAAAATATTGAATATATACTTGTATACATTTGACTACAATTATATTATACACAACAGTATATATAATACTTACATTGTATGTGTTACTGTATGATATTAAATAGGTAGAGTTTGTTGTCATCCCAACCAGGTACTGCTAGTTGTCTCCCCCTCACACTGATCTGTCCTGCATCATCATCTGGTAGTTTATCATGATACAGCTTGTGTAGTTTTTTACCTGAAATACTTGATATGATATGTACAGTGTACACCATATATACAGTATACACCATATATACAGTATACACAATATATACAGTATACGCAATATATACAGTATACACAATATATACAGTATACACAATATATACAGTATACACAATATATGCAGTGTACACAATATATACAGTGTACACAATATATACAGTATACACAATATATACAGTATACACAATATATACAGAATACACAATATATACAGTATACACAATATATACAGTGTACACAATATATACAGTATACACAATATATACAGTATACACAATATATACAGTATACACAATATATACAGTATACACAATATATACAGTGTACACAATATATACAGTATACACAATATATACAGTGTACACGATATATACAGTATACACAATATATACAGTATACACAATATATACAGTATACACAATATATACAGTATACACAATATATACAGTATACACAATATATACAGTGTACACAATATATACAGTACACACAATATATACAGTACACTCAATATATACAGTATACACAATATATACAGTATACACAATATATACAGTATACACAATATATACAGTATACACAATATATACAATATACACAATATATACAGTATACACAATATATACAGTATACACAATATATACAGTGTACACAATATATACAGTATACACAATATATACAGTGTACACAATATATACAGTGTACACAATATATACAGTATACACAATATATACAGTATACACAATATATACAGTATACACAATATATACAGTATACACAATATATACAGTATACACAATATATACAGTATACACAATATATACAGTATACACAATATATACAGTATACACAATATATACAGTATACACGATATATACAGTATACACAATATATACAGTATACACAATATATACAGTATACACAATATTGTAGGGGATTTTGGTAGCGTGTGACTAAGTCCCGTCACAATCCTCCACCCTTTTGGTCAGACCGAATAACTACGGGGTGCCACTGCCGGTTGTGCTATCTTATAACAGCTTCAATAAGCTAGCAGATCTGGTCTTAGAGAGGGAGGGTCCTCTCTACAGATAGAGAAGGACCGAAGGGATCCAGGGAGTATCTCGATGGCGGAGATAGGCCAAGGAATCCAGACTATCTCGTCAATAGAGAAAAGTCAAGTGCAATAAGAAGATTTTCAGTTCAATACTCTTTTTATTTGACAGTATAGCTCCCACTGCACTGAGCCAACTGGCCCAGCCTACCTTATGCATATAATAAGGAAACAGAAACTGGTGCGGCTCGCTAGAAAAAGTTCTATGTTTGCCAGCATAAAGCGATAAACTGTAACACATAAACACACATGAATAACAATATTCACTACAAGGCAACATGACGTTAGCGCAAGCTTTACCTTTGTCTTTTCATACAACAAGCCCTTTGGGCTTGGTCTGCGACGCAAGTCTCATTGCATTATTTGCTCAATTTGTTTGTAACATGGTTATTATCCATATGGGGATGGAGTTGGTATTGTATTGCATATCTTATAGTTGCACATCTTGGGGATGTTTGTGAGGTAGTTATTGCAAGTGTTTGAACATTATCTCTTTAATTAAAATGTTTGGAAAAAGAACAAACTTTATTTGACAATATTATGAGTCCAAAGTTAAATGACTATAAGATTTTCTAGGTACATGATGAATAACCATAACTATGCAGAATAAAAACATGTTGCATGTAATTCTATGTATTCTCCTTAGACTTGGTGGGATTTTGATTGATTGCCCATCTTAAGTTGTTTAGCTGTTGGGTTATAAGGGAATACTGTTTAAGACGTACTGATTTGAATAGTAGTAACATTCAATCTGATATAATTCATAGACATTTTTATACATGTAAATGTTATATGTTATGCCTTTTTTTCTTGCTAGCTATTGTTGTTATGATGATGGCAAAATAACATGCCTGCCAACATTTGCTCCTGTTAGGTCATTGGCAAGAGCGTCACACAACACACCATACGCCTCAGCCCGCAATTCTCGTTGATGTGTCTTGATATATAACAGTCGTTCACTTTCAATCTTGCAATGTTGATCTACCAGAAACTGTTGAAATAAACGCCGGGCATACAATATTGGATTGAAAACCCTTGGCCTCACCATTATTTGATAGCAATAATATGCCATAGGCGTGCAACGCCTAGCCGACACACAGTTTGTAGCAGGATCCTACAGCTTTATTTCATGGTGCCAGCCACTTGTTCCATAAGGAAGAAGCAGAGGATATTGCAAGGGATCATAAGCTCGGTTGCTCTCAGCAATTTTTTCCAATTGACCATCTTGATGCCTAAGTACTATGTCTCTCGGGTTTGTAATATCATTAGGCATCAAAACAGCAACCTCGGAGCAAGTAGGGGCATTAAAACGCCGAGGATGTTCCTCTTTAGGTATGTGTGTCTCTGATATTACTGCCCTAAACTCGTTATTGACCTCGATCAGATCCTTAGCGATCTTAAGATCATGAACGAAAGCATTTTGTTCATGCAGCATTTTTTGCAAACTTGTAAGATTCTGGAGTTGCAGCGTCTGAAAGAACTTTTGACGCATATGGATCTGCTCGTCTTGGTCATCAATAAAGTATATTTGACAGTATTTTGGAGGCTGGTCATGCTCAGGATGTAAAGAGCCAATGAAATGGTAAACCTGACCTCTGATGCGAAAATTGGGATCCCAATCTTGATTGACAAACTCATCAGCCCCAAAGCTTGTCATTTGGAATGCACTGTTATATACTCGTATCTGATGTAAGAAATTGGCACTTAATGCATCTGCAACGAGTATAAGCCTCGCAAAAATTGGGACAGCTCAGGTAGAGGATCCAACTTTACTTTACCTTTATCACAGCAAATGCTAATGGGTTCTTTTGGAAAGCGAACAGCTCCGCAGTAGGAACAAACAATACTCATTGTCTCGAATTGGATAGTTGAAGTAAAGTTATTTGAGCAATAGCGGCACACTGCTTGATGTGTACTGTTTTTGCTTATTGCAGCTTGAGCTTGCTTATTAGCTGAGCGTTGAAACAAAAGTGCTTGCCTGTCCTCCTCCTGCAGGTTGGCACGGTGTCTCTGCTGTCGTTCTCTGTCCTGGGAAAGCCAGACCTCTCTGTCCTCCTCCCGCAGCTCGGCACGCCATCTCTGCTGTCGTTCTCTGTCCTGGGAAAGCCAGACCTCTCTGTGCTCCTCCCGCAGCTTGGCACGGCGTCTCTGCTGTCATTCTCTGTTCTGGGAAAGCCAGACCGCTCTGTCCTCCCGCAGCTTGGCACGGCGTCTCTGCTGTCGTTCTTTGTTTTGGGAAAGCCAGACCTGCCTGTCCTCTTGTGACAGCTCGGCCCGGCGTCTCTGCTGTCGTTCTCTGTCCTGGGAAAGCCAGACCTGTCTGTCCTCCTCCGGCAGCTCGGCTCGGCGTCTCTGCTGTCGTTCTCTGTTTTGGGAATGCCAGACCTGTCTGTCCTCCTCCGGCAGCTCGACCCGGCGTAGCCGTCTTCTTTGTCTGTCCTGAGAAAGCCAGACCTGTCTGTTCTCTTCTGCCAGCTCGGCTCGATGTCGCTGTTGTCTCTCGCTATCATGGGAGAGCAAGTTCTGTCTACCCTCATCTGGCAGGTCCATTTGGCGCCGTTGTCGTCTATCTCTATTTTTAACCAACAAAGTTTGATTGTCCTGTTTTGGCTACGTTCTCTCTCTCTCTTCCAAGACTGCACACAATTTTAGCTGCAAGCATTAGACATGTAGAACCATATTGGATAGCAATTAAACATCAAATACGTTCAATTACAATAATAATTCGAACACAATTTATTAGGAACATCAGTCATACCTGTAGTATATGAGTGATGGCTAGCAATAGGTTGATCAATAGTAGCTTTGCTTGCTGATAAAGGGTGCACGTTGCTATCGGCTACGGCCTTGCCCCGGCGGCGATGCCACGGGACCCGCTGCCGGGGCCCCAGGACCACCTGGGGCCGAGATGCGGACCGTCAGCATTGTATCATATATATCGGCCATTCGACCTTTTGACCCCATTTTTTACCGGAAGTGTGACATGCCCAATTCCAACCGGAAATGTGCGACACCCGTGACGGACGTACGGACGGACACACGGACGGACACCCCTTCGTCTTTAGTAATATGATTATACATTTTGTTCAAAAACAAGGGGAGACAATCTCCAACAGTATACACAATTACTTCTTATAGCACAATCCCTATACATGACACAATACAATTCAGTACAGTTATGTGCAAGGTTCACTCAGTTACTACGAGTTTCACTCGTTCGCTACGAGTTTCTCTTTCTCCTTCTCTGTGCCTTGGTCTCTACTTTTGACTCCATCTTTGTCTTTACTTGTCTTTTAGTTCACCAGCACACCATCCGGATGCTTCCAGTCCTCGTCCTTTAAGGGGGGTATCTTCTACTTCTTATATCATCTTCTTCTGCTGACGGTTTCCTTTCGACTGTCAGGTTTTGTCCCTTTTGGTTTCTTCCCTCTTCTGCCACTAGTAGGGCAGGTCTGTCCTGTTTCTCATGCCTACAGGATCAGTTTTATGCCCTCCCATCCGGAGGGCTCCTCTTCTATCCTCTGTACTGCTCCTACCTCTTCTGGTAGAGAGGATTTTCAATGGAAGGGGCCAGGGATATAACTGAGGGGTAAGGGAAGGGGTAAGAAGGGGTAAGGCTGTACTTGGGGGGTAAGGGGGGGCTATAAAAGGGGGAGGGGGAGAAGGGGCCAGGGGATCCGGATGCTCCTTCTGAATACTTCCTGAGCCTTCCAGAGTGCATTCTTCTTGCCACTAATTCCATCCTGCTTCTACTACCCATATACAAAAGAGTAGGGAGTTTCTTCTGTTTACGATTTACTCAAAGGGGTGTCTATTTATGATGTGTGATTGTCAAACCCAATCCGGATGTCTGAGTCCATGTTACCCGGTTGCCTAACCTTGCAAATCTATCACAATATATACAGTGTACACAATATATACAGTATACACAATATATACAGTATACACAATATATACAGTACACACAATATATACAGTATACACAATTTATACAGTGTGCACAATATATACAGTATACACAATATATACAGTATACACAATATATACAGTATACACAATATATACAGAATACACAATATATACAGTGTACACAATATATACAGTATACACAATATATACAGTATACACAATATATAGTATACACAATATATACAGTACACACAAAATATACAGTATACACAGTATATACAGTGTACGCAATATATACAGCGTACGCAATATATACAGTGTACACAATATATACAGTATACACAATCTATACAGTATACACAATATATACAGTATACACAATATATACAGTGTACACAATATATACAGTATACACAATATATGCAGTATACACAATATATACAGTATACACAATATATACAGTATACACAATATATACAGTATACACAATATATACAGTGTACACAATATATACAGTATACACAATATATACAGTATACACAATATATACAGTATACACAATATATACAGTATACACAATATATACAGTATACACAACATATACAGTGTACACAATATATACAGTGTACACAATATATACAGTATACACAATATATACAGTATACACAATACATACAGTATACACAATATATACAGTGTACACAATATATACAGTATACACAATATATTGTAATAGATTTGCCTCTTCTATTAGCTACACAACGGATTCTCTACCTCTCTCTCTCCCACTCCTGTCTCTCTATCTCCAAAGACGTTAACAACTCATGAGCCCTCGACTCAAACGTAGTAGAAATGTGTTTATCAGAATAGATACTTTATTATATTCACAAGTAAAAGGGTACTTATACTTCAACAACTCTACAACAACTGCCTGCCCAAGGCACAGCAGCTCTATTTATAGAGAAAAAGGTACAACTTCATTACCTTATTAGGCACAACGAATCACAATACAGGGTACAAGGCAATTGCCAATGGTAATATATAATACAAAATCACAACAATAAAACAGTCCAATCATGTAGCAAGCACATGGTGTTTTGCCCTGGGCACTTATTGCCGCTCTTTTTGGTAGCTGGTAACTTTCCAGTCCTTATAAGGGTAGACCATATCCTATCCTGTGATCCTGGGAGAAGGAACGCTCCGATTTCGATTCTGATTGTTGCATCGCGTTCAGGAGGCCTCAGGCTACCTGAATCAATGTAATTGGATCCCGGGTCGGGGTAGGTTCGGGGTAGGTTCAGGGTAGATTCGGGGTAGCTAATTTTACCATATATAGGGAGATAGTGTTTGGGGACAACTGATATCCATTTTCCAGGGGATTCGGAGAATCTCCGGGGGGGTAGAGTTCTGGTGGGATAATGACTTATGACTAAGGGCACCAGGGGTGTAAAGGGGGGGGGGGGTTTGGGGGGGGGGGGTTAGCACTACCTATCACACAAATCTCCCACATACTCCGCTTCATTAGCGACGAAGTCTCTAATTAAAATATATATATAGACAAGAATAACTGAGGGGTGTGGGAGGATGGAAGAGTTGTCTCTTACTCGTTTTCTCTCTCATTTTTGGGTGGCGACTGGGGAGACAAAGATGGGTTGCCCGGGATGACCTTTTTCAGGGTGGTCCACCTATTTCGAGCCATGGTAGATTCGGAGTCACTCTCTGAGGTTTGGAGTGGCTTGGGGGGGTCTTTGATACATTGACTGTAGCTGCGCTGGGGAGGGGGTGTCAAGCTGGGGATCGTGTTGGTTGTTAGTAAGTGGTTGGGGGGTAGGGGAAGAGGAGGAAACTCGTCTAGGGTGAGTAAGGGGGGTGACGATTCATTAGGGGTTAGGGCCAGGGGATCGCAAGCAGTAGAAGGTTCCAAAACCCAGTTGTGGTGAGCAGTTAACTCATTATCTTGGCTGCTAGTAGCGACTTCTACTGGGGGGTTGATAGGCAACAGCACCTCTTCTTGGTTACTGGGGGGAGGTTGACACGTAACTAAGCCGGCCTCGAGGAGTAAATCATTATCCTCTGGCTCTAGTTGTAAGGAAAGTTTGTCGTTGCTGGCCGTCATTGTCTGTAGGTGGTGAACCAGCAGCTGCAGCAAGTAAGCGGGTTGCTCGGTAGTGGATTTAGATTGCAGAGGAGCTGCACTTTCTTGACTGTCTGACTCCACATCATCCCGTTCCACTTCTCGGGAGTGGTTACTCATGGCAGTGGGGACAGGAGGGGGTGTTTCAGGGGGGCTCTGTAGCCACGGGGTTTCGAACGTGGGTGTTAAGCTGTTCGGAGTAGGTAGAGCAGGTCTTTGCAATTCTTTTAAGTTGAGGCACGGGGGTGTGGGGTCCTCAGTCTTAGTGGTGAAGGCCGTTAATTCGGCTATCAGTCTCATCTTCTCTTGATATTGTTGTTCGAACAATTGCTCCTGCTCACTAGCTACTTGATGGCACCAGGGCTCTCCATAGCGTTGGGGTGGTCCCACGTTACGCCTAGGGCGACCAGTAGGTGCAGGGGTTATGACAGGGGGTGCGGTGACTGGTGGGGGGCAACTCCCACATTCGGGGTCTGGCTCCTATTTCGGCCAGTTCTTGGCCGATTTGTACGAAACTCGCTGGGGGTGTTGAGGGGGGTCTCTGGTAAGGGTTGCTGTAGGCGAGGGGGTGTACGTTCTTCTAGTAGGGGAAGTGGGGGGATGGCAATGCTGGGAGAAAACGTGGTGGGATCGGGAGCTCTAGGAGGGGTAGGGGAATGTCTTGAAGGGGAGGGGGGGACTTCTTCTCCTGCGGGGGGCTGCGCCACGCATGTTGGGACGGCGAGCTGGCTCCATGGCTGCTGGGGCTTGGCCGTAGGGCTCAAGGCAAGCTTTATAGGGTTTGAGGCGGCTACCATTTTGTACCGAACGTTGTCCATGTCGGTCGATTAAGTAGGTGTGGTTGCTGTAGGCCTCCTCGATGATGTAGGGTCCAACGAACTTGGGTTGGAGCTTGGGGCTTTCTCCTTTTCTTTGCCTCTTATTCTCTAACCAGACCTCATCTCCCGGTCGGAATAACGACGGCTCTTCTCCGTTCTGCTTCTGCTCCATTCTCAGTGCCTCGTGGACATCCTCTAGTCTCTCTTGCAGGGCTCGGGCATATTCGTGCACTGGTACGCACTCTAGCAGAGGGGGGTGGTAGGTCAGTTGGTCAGGGAGGCGCAACTCTCTACCCATCATAAGGAAGTTGGGCGTTTCACCAGTAGTAGAGTGGGGGGTAGCGCGAAAAGCTCTCATGATTTGGGGAAGGACCAGATCCCATTCTTCAGGGCGTCTCTTCAGGAGGAGAGAACGTAAGGCGTCTCCGAGGACTCTATTATTCCGCTCCACAACTCCATTGGCCTGAGGGTGGTAGGGGGTAGTGCGGGTTTTGGCCACCCTCCAAATGGTACAGAGTTCCCTCATCAGGCTGGACTCAAATTGGGCGCCCTGATCGGTATGCATTTGTTCGGGTAAACCGAAATAGCTAAACACATGCTCGTCTAGGGCGGTGGCCACTACTGGGGCTGTAGCGTCTGGGAGGGGGAGGGCGTCCTGTCAGCGGGTAAAATGATCCGTTAAGACCAAAATCCACTTGTTACCACGCTGGGTCTCAGGAAGGGGACCAACTAGATCTACCGCTAGTTTTTGCTAAGGCCGGCCGGCATACATGCGTTGTCGTGCGGGGTTGGGTTTGGTCCCCCCATGTTTAGCACGTTGGCACGTCTCGCAGCTATTGACCGCTCGCCGTACATCGGCTGTCATGCCGGGCCAGTACCAGGTGAGATTCAACCTCTTGAGTGTTCGTTGAATACCTTGGTGGGCCATGACGTGGGTCTCCCACACGACTTTTCCACGCAGACTGGGGGGGCACACGGCGCACCAGTGAGACCGGGTTTGGCCGGCATGGTGTATCTCCAGTACACCATCCGGGCGGATTGGCATGGAATGTCTCCTCTTCTCCAATTGGCGCAACTCATTGCTGCCAAGCTCAAGCTGTTGGGGGTCTACGGGGGTGTTATTTTGGATAGCTTCATATACGACAGCTACGGGGTGACGGCCGGTCTTTTGAGCTTCCATCAGATCTGTATCAGGGGATGGTGGACGGGGACGGGCAATGGCAACTACCCGGGGGTCTGAGGGAGGGGAGGGAGTAGACAAGGGCTGGGCAAGGGGGGTAGGGGAGGGGTTTGGGAAGGTCTGTATCACCTCGTCTTTGGTGGGGCCACCATCTCTACTCTCAATGTGGGTACACTGTTTACAATCAGAGGGGCAACGCCTACTCAGTCCGTCTGCGTTCCCGTGCAAATGTCCACTGCGGTGTTCTATGGTGAACTTAAACTCTGAGAGGGCTTCCAGCCATCTGGCTACTTGGCTCGAAGGTTCCTTTCGCTTGCAGAGCCACATGAGGGAGGCATGGTCGGTACGGACTCTAAAGGTTTGTCCGTAGAGATAGGGCTTGAAGTGTTTCACCGCCTTAACTACGGCTAACAACTCCTTGCGAGTGACACAGTAGTTTCGCTCTGGGGGGCTCAGCGTTTTACTGTAGTACGCTATCACCCGTTCTTCATTGTTCTGGATCTGGGACAGGACGGCGCCGACACCGTCGTCACTGGTGTCGGTGTCTAGGATATAGGGACTGTTGGCATCGGGGTAGCCTAGAATGGGGGCGGAGACCAGTCCTGCTTTGAGCAACACAAACGCTTCTGCCTGAGGTTGGGCCCACTCCCAGGGGGTATCTTTACAAGTGAGTCTGGTCAGGGGCTTGGCTACGGTAGAGAACCGTGGGAGGTACTGGTGGTAATAACCTACAGTTCCTAGGAACGCTTGTAGTTCTTTAAGACAAGTAGGGGGGGGGGGCCAATCACGTACTGCAGCAATCTTTTCTGGATCAGTGGAGACACCTCGCTCGCTAACAACGTGGCCTAGGTAGCGGACTTGAGATTGGAGCAGCTCACACTTGCTGGGCTTTAGTTTTAAACCAGCTGCTTGGAGACGCTGGAGCACTTCGGACAGTCGGTGGAGATGGGTGGGGAAATCGGGGCCTATGACGATGATGTCATCTAAGTACAGGAGGAGTGACTTCCAGTGAAGGCCGTGTAGCACCCTCTCCATGAGTCTCTGGAAAGTGGCGGGTGCGGAAGTTAATCCGAAAGGGAGGACTTTCCATTTATATAGGCCGGAACGGGTGGAGAAAGCGGATTTGTCACTAGCATCCGCGTCCAGGGGGACCTGCCAGTATCCGCTCACTAGGTCTAGGGTGCTGAAATAGCGGCTACCCGACAAAGCGTCCAGGCTCTCATCTATACGGGGCAGGGGGTAGGCGTCTTGTTGGGTAACTGCATTCAACCACCTATAGTCTATGCAAAACCTCCACGAACCGTCTTTCTTTTTGACGAGTACCACGGGAGAACTCCAGGCACCATTGCTGGGTTCGATCAACCCTCTCTCTAGCAGTTTGGACACCTGCTCCTCGGCTTCTCGCTCCTTGTGGGGTCCTAATCTGTGGGGGTGTTGTCTTATAGGCTGGGCTCCGGGCTTCAGGGGGATGCTATGTGCCACAAGGTCGGTACGACCCATGTCGTGATCTCCTCTACTGAACACCTCCTCGTAGGAGTGTAAGAGCTGGGCCAGTTGGAAAGCTTCACTGGGGGTGTGGCAGTTGTCCAGGGCTTGGGTATATAGTGCCTGCAAGTGCTCGGGGACGGGGGAGGGAAGGAAAGTTGGGGGAATAGAAGTAGGGGGGTTTCTCCGTCAATGGCAACTCTATGTCACTGGCCTGTACACCTGTATACCGGCCTATAGTCTTTCCCGCTTTCAAATGTAACGGCTGACTAGTGGGGTTAAGGCATCTAACGAGCAGGTGGTGTTTGGTATCAGGGGAGTTGAGACTGGCGGCGAGGGGCGGGGAGTCCGGGGTACCTTCTACTATACCGAGGGGGAGGTGTGAGGGGTTGGTAACTTTACAAAGTACCGTAGCCTCGGTATTCGGGGGGATGTGAGTGTCTCTTATGACTTGGACAGAGGTGGAGAGCATTTGTCCCTGATGGTCAGTGCATGGAAGTTCTTGGCCATCTATTTCAATGACTGAACGATCAAATTTCATGTGACACTGGTGGGCAGTAAGAAAGGGCATGCCTAAGATGGCGTCTTCGTTAATCTGTCCGACTACGAACGTAGCATCCGTCTTTATGTCTCGCAGTCGAAGGGGCAGATGTAGGGTACCAAAGAAGGGGATATGGGATCCGTCCGCCAAAATGCCGTGGGTGTCGCTCTCTTGAAGGGCATCCCGGGTGGTAGGAGACAGCCGGTTAAACAGGTGCTGTGATAGCAAATTGGTGGTACATCCGGTATCAATGAGTATAGACACCGGCTTGCCTTCAATTCGACCGGGCAAGAAATAACTTGCCTTGTAGGGGCGTTCTGGCGGGGAGTAAAGAACGTCAGTGGGTCTGACGGCTGATGGTCGGGGGGTAGGGGGTTGTCTCTCCCGAGGGCGGGAGGGGCGTATTTGGGTTGGGGGAGTAGGGGGGCTTTTGGGGTGAATTCCTCGGCTCAGATATTGAGCTGGTTCCTAGGGGTAATATAATTTGTGTCCATGACTAACTGGGTGTTGCTGACGAGACGGGCGGGGAAGGTCAGCACACAGGGGGGCCGGGGGTGATATGGTTGGTTGTTATCCCAGACAGGCGGGGCAGACGGGTAGTAGTCTGTATCTTCCAGCTCTTGTAATGGCGCATACCGGTTGGCAGTAGGTAGCTGCCAGGGCTCTGGGGTTGGCACAGGATACCGTCTCTCTGTACGTTGAGAAGGGATCTGAGTCACAGGGTTATGTTGCTCTAATCTTTCTATTGCCTTCCTATAATTCCGAGGGGCCCGGGGGCAGTTAGGAACCGGTCTCCCTGCTGCAGGCGGCGCCCGTTTTTTGACGGTTGGTTAGGAAGGGGGGTAGGAGACGGCCAGGGTTTAGTAGGACAACTCCTCTGTAAGTGGCCAATGGCGCCACACCCCCAACACTGAGGGGGGTAGGTGCGACGGGGGGGGGGGGTAGGAGGGGTGGGGGATGGCCAGTGGGGGGGTTGGTTGCTGCTTCAGTTTCTGGAGTTCTTCCGACTGGAGCTTGATGGCGTCGGTGAGCAACTGCATATTTTGCATCAGAACAGCCAGGATGTCTGGGGACGGGGTAGCTGTCTGGTGGACTTGACTGAGTGGGGGGTTGGCTGGGGTTCTGCCACTGGGTGGTTCTAGCATGTCGTCTTCCTCCTCCACTACTCTGACTCGGGAAGGTTTGTCTTCAAATCCTGTCTTGATTTGGAGAAATTCACTGCCTGCTCTGACTGCTTCCTCGACAGTGTGGGGTTGTACGGCTAATAAATGTCGTTGAAGGTACGCATTGCCTATTGTGCTAGCAAAGGTTTCCAGTACCATTCGGTCAACTCTTCGGGGGGGCAGGTCATCATAAGCAACACGGACCAGTTTTTCAACTTCATTAGCGTGTTGTTGCAACGATGTTTTGGGGGAACGACGCAGGGTAATCAACTGGGCTTGGGCCTCTTTGGGGGTAAGTCCAAACCGTGCACGTAGGGCAGCAAAGATACCTTCTACATGGGGAGGGCGGCCACACTCAAGGGCGTCGTCTCTCAGTGCCTCTCGTAAGTGTAGTAAGGCAGTAGCTTGGCCCCAATCATTTGCATCGGCTACTTCAGTAAATCGAGTGATGAAATATTCCACATCGGCCGTGCCATCGTATTTGGGGGGTTTGAAGGGGGTTGGGTTGTGTCTTTGGGGGGGTTGTACCAATCTTTGTAGGGCATCTGTCAACTCATCCAAGGCTACCGTTGGTTGAACTACAACGGGATTTCGGCCAGCGCTTCTTGCTCTCTGAGTGGCCATTGTTGATTGGCGAGTTATGGGGTATAAAATGATTGCTTGTAACAGAAATCAGTATTCCGTGGATCCCGAATCGAGGTTGGGTGGATCCCGAATCGGGGTTGGGTGGATCCCGAATCGGGGTTGGGTGGATCCCGAATCGGGGTAGCTTCGGGGTAGAGGGGGAATGGCAGTATACAGGGTCAAGGTAACTTCGGGGTAGAGGGGGAATGGCAGTATACAGGGTCAAGGTAACTTCGGGGTAAGGGGGAATGGCAGTATACAGGGTCAAGGTAACTTCGGGGTAAGGGGGAATGGCAGTATACAGGGTCAAGGTAACTTCGGGGTAAGGGGGAATGGCAGTATACAGGGTCAAGGTAACTTCGGGGTAAGGGGGAATGGCAGTATACAGGGTCAAGGTAACTTCGGGGTAAGGGGGAATGGCAGTATACAGGGTCAAGGTAACTTCGGGGTGAGGGGAAGATGGCGGTAAGCAGGGCGAACAGGCTTGGTGTAGTTCCTAGCTCTTTCTTCTGCTTTATTATCTCGCAATCTTCTTACTTCTTACCTTCTTTCTTATCTCTCTCTATCCGTTGTGTCCTTGTTCTTCAAAAATCCCACCGCTGCCACCAATGTAATAGGTTTGCCTCTTCTATTAGCTACACAACGGATTCTCTACCTCTCTCTCTCCCACTCCTGTCTCTCTATCTCCAAAGACGTTAACAACTCATGAGCCCTCGACTCAAACGTAGTAGAAATGTGTTTATCAGAATAGATACTTTATTATATTCACAAGTAAAAGGGTACTTATACTTCAACAACTCTACAACAACTGCCTGCCCAAGGCACAGCAGCTCTATTTATAGAGAAAAAGGTACAACTTCATTACCTTATTAGGCACAACGAATCACAATACAGGGTACAAGGCAATTGCCAATGGTAATATATAATACAAAATCACAACAATAAAACAGTCCAATCATGTAGCAAGCACATGGTGTTTTGCCCTGGACACTTATTGCCGCTCTTTTTGGTAGCTGGTAACTTTCCAGTCCTTATAAGGGTAGACCATATCCTATCCTGTGATCCTGGGAGAAGGAACGCTCCGATTTCGATTCTGATTGTTGCATCGCGTTCAGGAGGCCTCAGGCTACCTGAATCGATGTAGTTGGATCCCGGGTCGGGGTAGGTTTGGGGTAGGTTCGGGGTAGATTCGGGGTAGCTAATTTTACTATATATAGGGAGATAGTGTTTGGGGACAACTGATATCCATTTTCCAGGGGATTCGGAGAATCTCCGGGGGGGTAGAGTTCTGGTGGGATAATGACTTATGACTAAGGGCACCAGGGGTGTAAACGGGGGGGGGGGGGGGGTTTGGGGGGGGGGGGGGTTAGCACTACCTATCACACAAATCTCCCACAATATCAGTGTACACAATATATACAGTGTACACAATATATACAGTGTACACAATATATAAAGTATACACAATATATATAGTATACATAATATATACAGTATACACAATATATACAGTATACACAATATATACAGTGTACACAATATATACAGTATACACAATATATATAGTATACACAATATATACAGTATACACAATATATACAGTGTACACAATATATACAGAGTACACAATATATACAGTATACACAATATATACAATATACACAATATATACAGTATACACAATATATACAGTATACACAATATATATAGTATACATAATATATACAGTATACACAATATATACAGTATACACAATATATACAATATACACAATATATACAGTATACACAATATATAACGTACACACAATATATACAGTATACACAATATATACAGTATACACAATATATACAGTATACACAATATATACAGTATACACAATATATACAGTATACACAATATATACAGTGTACACAATATATACAGTGTACACAATATATACAGTATACACAATATATGCAGTATACACAATATATACAGTATACACAATATATACAGTATACACAATATATACAGTATACACAATATATACAGTATACACAATATATACAGTATACACAATATATACAGTATACACAATATATACAGTATACACAATATATACAGTATACACAATGTATACAATATACACAATATATACAGTATACACAATATATACAGTATACACAATATATATAGTATACATAATATATACAGTATACACAATATATACAGTATACACAATATATACAGTATACACAATATATACAGTATACACAATATATACAATATACACAATATATACAGTATACACAATATATAACGTACACACAATATATACAGTATACACAATATATACAGTATACACAATATATACAGTATACACAATATATACAGTATACACAATATATACAGTGTACACAATATATACAGTGTACACAATATATACAGTATACACAATATATGCAGTATACACAATATATACAGTATACACAATATATACAGTATACACAATATATACAGTATACACAACATATACAGTATACACAACATACACAGTGTACACAATATATACAGTGTACACAATATAAACAGTGTACACAATATATACAGTGTACACAATATATACAGTACACACAATATATACAGTATACACAATATATACAGTACACACAATACATACAGTATAAACAATATATACAGTATACATAATATATACAGTATACGCAATATATACAGTATACACAATATATACAGTGTACACAATATATACAGTATACACAATATATACAGTACACACAATATATACAGTATACACAATATATACAGTATACATAATATATACAGTATACACAATATATACAGTATACACAATATATACAGTATACACAATATATACAGTATACACAATATATACAGTGTACACAATATATACAGTGTACACAATATATACAGTGTACACAATATATACAGTGTACACAATATATACAGTGTACACAATATAAACAGTGTACACAATATATACAGTATACACAATATATACAGTATACACAATATATACAGTGTACACAATATATACAGTATACACAACATACACAGTGTACACAATATATACAGTGTACACAATATAAACAGTGTACACAATATATACAGTGTACACAATATATACAGTGTACACAATATATACAGTACACACAATATATACAGTATACACAATATATATAGTATACATAATATATACAGTATACACAATATATACAGTATACACAATATATACAGTATACACAATATATACAGTATACACAATATATACAGTATACACAATATATACAGTATACACAATATATACAGTATACACAATATATACAGTATACACAATATATACAGTATACACAATATATACAGTATACACAATATATACAGTATACACAATACATACAGTATACACAATATATACAGTATACACAATAAATACAGTATACACAATATATACAGGATACACAATATATACAGTATACACAATATATACAGTGTACACAATATATACAGTATACACAATATATACAGTATACACAATATATACAGTATACACAATATATACAGTATACACAATATATACAGTGTACACAATATATACTGTGTACACAATATATACAGTGTACACAATATATACAGTGTACACAATATATGCAGTATACACAATATATACAGTGTACACAATATATACAGTAGATACAATATATACAGTATACACAATATATACAGTATACACAATATATACAGTATACACAATATATAAAGTATACACAATATATACAGTATACACAATATATACAGTATACACAATATATACAGTATACACAATATATACAGTACACACAATATATACAGTATACACAATATATGCAGTGTACACAATATATACAGTATACACCATATATACAGTATACACAATATATACAGTACAGACAATATATACAGTATACACAATACACACAGTATACACAATATATACAGTATACACAATATATACAGTATACACAATACATACAGTATACACAATATATACAGTACACACAATATATAAAGTATACACAATATATACAGTATACACAATATATACAGTATACACAATATATACAGTACACACAATATATAAAGTATACACAATATATACAGTATACACAATATATACAGTATACACAATATATACAGTATACACTATATATACAGTATACACAATATATACAGTATACACAATATATACAGTATAAACAATATATACAGTGTACACAATGTATACAGTATACACAATATATAAAGTATAAACAATATTATACAGTATACACAATATATACAGTGTACACAATATATACAGTAGATACAATATATACAGCGCTGCGTTTTAATTGCCTAATTCAAAGATCAATTTAGATCAATATTTTAAAAGATTAATCGATAAGATTAACTTGTTGATTAATTAATCTTATAAATAGAGAGAAATTATCACTTATATTTAGCAGACAAACTTAGATAATTGAGCCAATAACTTGTTCAAGAGAGAAAACTCTTTTTGGTTCTGATTATATAAAACACGAGCCCTCATCGATGGTTACAAATACTATGATGCTCACGGATACGTAGTTAACAGGGTTTTAGATTAGGTCCGCCCACATTCCGTAACAAGCTTGCTACAAACCTATATGCTAGTTATATAGCGTTATATTAATAAGTTCATTCTACCAAGAATATTACTGGTCACTCGTGTACACATATACATTTTAGTTGTAACAATAGGAGAAAATAGTCTTGATTTATCTACGTACTATCATAATCATTACTTTAATAATTTAACTTTTAATAGTTAATTCAACTATAATTATTAGTTATTCATTACTTTTACTCATCATTACAATTATTTAGTGACATTTACTACTTTCTCCTAAATTGCAGGGAAGGAGGTTCAGGGCTACAATTTCAACCATTAACAGCCGTCTAGTGCATTCACATATGCATTCTTCGTCTGTCATGATTTTGCTCCATAATAGCCAGCAAAAAGTACATTGTACAAACAAAAGTTGAGCATGTCATGCACAGGCTCTGGAGCTTGCCCATAAAAAGTATTAGAGACATTGTACCTTGTACTCAATTTATTTATGCTGGAATATTTTAAGGTTAGTTATAGATTAATTTGAGAATAAATTTTTGAATGAAAGGTTAATCGTGATTAAATTTTAGAGATGGATGGCAGCAGTAATATATATTGTACAAAATATATACAATTTTATTAGATTGATGTAGTAATGAGATTATACATTACCAGACGCACTTGTTTGCTTTCAACAAGAACTCACACATTGCACTTACCAGTAGGAGAGACAATGTAGATACAGTTCTGGTTGCTGTGAGTAGAAGCATAAATTAACCCGTTTTGGTGAGCGCATACTGTTTGGATGTTTGTCAGTCCTTGACATCTCCAGATAAGAGACAATTCTCCATCTTCTATCTTGTACTTGGTTAGTTGTTGTCCACCAGCAGTAAGAAGCTCACCACCAGGTAGGAAGTAGGGATTGTGGACTGTATAAACTTGTGTGGTCTTTGTCTGTTTGGTGAGTAAGTCATAGATGATCACATCACCTCCTGGGGCTCTTATAGGGTTGTATGCTACAATGTATCTGTCTGAGACATCCATTGATGCAGCGTAGTTGGTTGTATTCTTAAACTGAAACAGAGTCTGCACATTTTGAAGGTTTGGTAAGCACATCTCTACCTTGTTAATGTTACCCTCCCAGTGTAGAATGTAGACAACCTGGTGATGTTCTACAACAGCATGTACTCTCTTGTATGGCAGACCAGGTCTTGTTAACTTCTTTGTGTCCATGTTGAGAAGTTTCACTCCATCAGTACAACCTACTAGTATGTTACCATCTTCTCTGTGACATGCTGAGTAGCACCCACTACCTGTAGAGTGCTCAGAGCTGAATGTGAGTGCGGATGGAAGTTTGATAAAGTCTACATCAACAGTCACTGGTTTAGCTACAAACAAAAGAAGTGTGAAATGCTCTGTACATACATGTATGACATGTGTAGAATATGTTTGTGAAAGTGAGATGCCTGCATACAGAAGTTATGTGGAATATATTTGATGTCATTGAGTATAAAAAGGAATAGACATGTATTTGAATTTTATTTTAAAGAGAATTTCTTTTTTCTTCAAATAATTGCTACAATAAAGTTGCAATACGAACTTAGTCATCAAACGCTGAAGTTTCATTATGGAAGCATTACAATTATGTAATCATTTAAATATGGGCTCAAAAGCTACCAATTATATCTATATACACTATTACACATATCATGTAATTTATATCTGCTGCCGTTGATGTCTCAAACTACATCTACTGACAGAAATGGTTTGTTTTAATGAATATTTATGGTTTCATACAAACAAGTATTATTATTTGACTAACAAAAGCTCTTAAGTTGAACAAACAACATCAGATAAAACAATACAATTGTCTCCAGTAGGCAGTTCCAATAAGTTGGTTTGTACTAATCAATCAGCAACAGTTTCTACTATGGTGAGACAGATATATAGTGCTTTCTCTAACACACAATATACATACAGTTTACTGCAGTAATAACTACATAAGTGTAGGTAGTAGAGTGTAGATATAGTTAAACATTGTATCTACAGGTACATACACTAAATATTATATATATATATAACTTACTATTCACTACCAATACTCTGTTTATCTCCAACACACAACTCCCTAGCTCTTCTTCCACCCGTTGTCTTAGCTCATCTGTCAGCTGCTGTTTCTGGCTCACTTTATCTGTCATGTGACCATCTCTCATCAGCTTGTGTACTTTAACACGTGACTTCTCCAGCTGTTCTTTCTTGTCCATCAGCTGTGCATTGTATGACACAACCTGATCCGTTATTTCTCTCTGATACTTGCGTATCTTTTCTAGAACCTTCTCATAGCCATCAGTTAGTTGTTGTATCTATAAATATACATAATATATAGTATTAGATAATGCAGCATGGAGTGTGAAGTAATCAGATAATTAACATAATAGTCTTGTAAAGCACTTGCAGGCAATCTTTGCTTAAAGCCCAATAATCCTTTTTTCAAGCGTTTTACTTTTACAAAAATGTGGGAGTTGTCATCTCCAAAAATGTAATTTTGTGATATTATTATCGAGAGCAACGGCTCATAGCTGACAACCTATAAGTCACTGAAAAGCATAACTTCCACTACCCATAGGGTAATTTAGTCTTCTATATCATGAGTAAACAGAATTTTACCTGGATGTGCATATTTTTAGTGGCCACCCAGCAATAAGGCATTTGAACAAAGAAACTCTTCCACCAGAAATCCTACTGGTGGAAGACTACGCAGCTTTTCATTCCATTTCACATGCACCACTAACATATTCCTCTAGTAGGTCGATGGCCACACATTTACAGATTTGTGGTCAATTCTGCTCATTCAGTCACAAGCCATAAGCATTGGCCAGCATTACCTGATTACTGATTCTCTGTCCCTTGTAGCCACCAAATCTGTACACTAATAAAGAGCTATGTAGTGTGTAAGCAATGATACAGCATTGTTTTCTCAGTGCAGTCGCCGCCTAAGTGCAGAAATCAAAGTGTGGCCAACTCCCCTTGTCACGTGACCCTCTGGAGCCAAATGCTTGAGTGATTACACTATAACTTATAGAGAAAAGGCTCAATTTCAACAGCTAATAACTCTGCAAATTGACAAGGTACAGCTTAAAACAACCATTCATCTGAAAGCTCAGGATGTCTCCTAGCCCACTGGGAATTTTAAACAAAAGTATTTTTTTGTAAGCTAAGTAATAAGGGCCGAAATATAGTGCTTATATTAGCACTTGTATTATTAAAAAACAGGAATTATAAACTATTTTTCTTATACCATTCAACTTTCATATCAAATTTTAAATAAATAAATAACAACTTTAGATATAATTAATAGCCGAAATTTTTTCGCATAATTATAATCTCAAAGTAGTTTAAATAATAATAACATTAAGTATTCCAAAAAAAAATAATCACTTTTTACGGTACCGCTGAAATCAATTGTTTTTTTTCAAAATGAGCATACTACTTTTTCACATTGTTAATAGTTCACTTTAGAGTAGTCTACAACAAGTTTTTGTTATTCAGTCAGATATTTATGAATAATAATAATAAATACTAATTAAAATAGATAACAAACATTCCACTAGTTTTATTATTATTATTATTATTATTTCGTTTTTGCCGCAAAACCAAGTGGTTGTCTCTCATATGGATGGTAAATAACGCGACTGTGCGGCCCTGTGTACCATTACAAAAGGTCACGTAAAGTCACTGGGATGAAAACGAATGTTTTTGCGTCATAGGGCACATAATCGTTAATAAACATATCGGCAAACTTATCAATATACGGTACCGCTCGATATAGAGTTCTTCATCTGAAGGGGAGATGACTCCTGGCTCCAGTGAAGGCTCCAGTGACGGTTAAATGCTTTAAACAAAATTTTACTCCAAAATTCCACTGAATAAAATAATTTTTTTTGCTAGACTGAAACAAAACATGTTCAAAGACGTATTACTGTAAAAAGAAATTCATTTTACGCTACAAACATTGAATGAATGAGTAAAAACTATTTCAGCCAATGATGACTTATATGACCATTTGTGAAATTTGGCTAGAGTGGAGTTGTCCTTATATAAAATAATGCTGGAAACGGCTGACCATACTTTGATTACTTCACTTCGGTCACTGCTATCTCTAACTCATTTATAAATAGGTTTTAGTCTAACAAAGTGGCTTACAAACAAATCAGACAGCAGGACCTTTGATCAGTGAAAAGCAACCCATATGACTGATTAGTACAAAAAACCTGTACATTTATATTTGTGAGTTGACTTCCTTTACGTCCCTTTTAACGCGCTGCTGGTCAGCTATTGCTTCATATTAAACACTGTATTGAAAAAGGGAACTTTAAAATCAATTGCGTGAAATTGGCCCGCCTGCTTGTTCGAGGTGAACAAGCTTTCTATGATAGTATTGTGATGTGATGCATCCAATCAGAAAGCCACAATACCTGTCAGCTTGTTGGTGTTCTGTGTTAAGGCCTCTCCACACATTGTGGCTTTGTCAAGTGGAAACAAGTGGAAAACGGTTTTGTATTTCATTCTCAACGAGAATCGCTATTTTTTCCGTTTGATGAGATCGTTAAGAATCAAGCATGTTTGATTTTCGTTAGCATATTCAATTTTGATCTCATAGCGGATATCGCATTGTAAGTAATAAATCTTGAATCGTCAAAACTAACGATGTATACCCACGGCGTGAAATGTGCGTGTAACAATTAATGAAAAAAAAATGATATTGATTACGAAATCCAAGTGGACTTGAAAAATTTTGAAGCAGTATGGCGGTTCACACAAACGGCTACATTTGGCTCGTCACAAAAGTTCTATTACGCAGCCGCAGCTGGCAATCCTGGTATATTTCATCCATGGCCTCACCCATAAACTGCCGATGAGCACGGAGAGCACCAGCATGTGCATAATCGTTGTGTGCGGCCCTCAGCAACTAACTACACGAGGCAAACCTCTCTCAAAGTTGCCATTTGGTGCCCATAAATTGCTGTGTGTGGAGAGGCTTTGGCTTTGTTACTCCAGAGATAAATAAAGAGTTGATTGGGCTTGAATCGAGGAATGCCATTTAACTGTAGAATGATTTCTTCTTTTAGAACATTAACCAATGGTTGTTCTTTGGTGATTTTGTACTTGCGTAATAATGATAGTGGTGACTGCACCTAGCAAACAATGTTGTATCATTACTTACACACTACATAGCTCTTTATTAGTGTACAGATTTGGTGGCTACAAGGAACAGAGAATCAGTAATCAGGTGATGCTGGCCAATGTTTATGGCTTGTGACTGAGCAGAGTTGACCACAAATCTGTAAATGTGTGGCCATCGACCTACTAGAGGAATATTTTAGTGGTGCATGTGAAATGGAAGGAAAAGCTGCAAGATTTTCCTCCAGTATCTAAATCTCTTGTAAGAATTTCTTAGTTTACAAGCCTCTCTGCTGACCACTCAAAAAGAATACAACCAGAAAAAAATTTTTGCTCATAATACAGAATGCTAGATTACCTTACAGGTATTTGTAGTCATATTTTGTGTGACTTATATGTTATCAGTTAAGAGCCACAACAGGGATTACCCCAATGCTCCCTATAGTAATGTGTCATCTAAGAAGAATAAAGTTGGCATCAGAATTTGTGCAGTTGCTTTTATTGAGCCAACATTTTTTTGTAATCGGTTTATTTTTACTATGCTTATTGTTGATACAGACTTCAGGTTCTGATTTTGTGCAATCAGTATCTCAGAGAACTGCAGCAACAATTCAATTGAAAAAATTATTTCTTCATTCAAAATTCACGAAAGAATAAACTTGGTGGACTACAAAACTTGTAGAGAAATAGTTTTACTGCTATAATTGCATTTCTGACGTTGTTGTTCCGCTCAACGAAAATGAAAAATTGATTTTGCTGAAAAAGTTTTTGGTAAGAATAAAAACTCAAGGTGCCACGAATTAAAATAATGGATATCTTACAAGTGTGACCAAGAAATAATTGTAAACTAGTTAATTAGTATTTTAGAGAATCTAAAATACTATTGTTATTGCTGGTTTTATTATTTTTTTTCTTCTTTCGCGCAAACCTTGCCGAACTGTTGCCAGGTTTTCTCGAGAACCGTAATAGATAAAGCTACAAAGATTTTTGCGACAGGATTGATAGGCATCGGGACAAAAAATAAGTTGGTTTACAAAGTTATAGAACATTCCAGAACATCGCAATTTATGTGCGAAAACAGGCGAAAAATTGTTTTTCAAAGCATCAAAGTGACCAAAAAGACGCAGACGCGATTGACGAAAAAATACGAAATTTTGAAAGATGGTGCATTTTGTTTACTTTCTGATTCGACATCATGACACGTCGTTAAAAAATTGTTCGGAAGCGGCCATCTTGGATTTTTGTGAAAATCACAGTTTTTAGCATAAAACAGCTTCCCGTTAGAGAACCAACAGGCCGACTTAGCTGAAATTTGCAACAAACATGTGCCATAGTGTATCGATGTACCATTTTGAACTTCAAAGCGATCGCACAAAACTGTTTCAAGTTTTTCCAATTCCAAACTTGAAAATCTAAACAGAAACAGCAATTTTCAATGCTTTCCGAAACCAGAATGAAACTAATCAGCGACAAGTAATTTATAAGGCAGCATAGCCCAATTCTTGAACTTTCTAAAATCAGTGACCTCACGTGTCTCGCACTACCGGCGGCACAGCTATTCCATTTTCAGAAGAGGTCTTCCAAATGGAAAAATGACCATAACTCGGGGACGGTTACTCCGATTTTCATAAATTTTGCATGGTTGCGATCGCATTGTAACCGTCTTTCAGATGAACATCCGTCAATTTCCTAATCTTTGATGAAAGAGTCAAAGCCCACACGGTTTTCAATGTGTGACAAAATTGTTCGTTGTTTACCGTTTTCACCGCGGAAAAATTTTTCTCCTCCAAAACTTCAGTGCAAACAGTATTCAGGTGACAAATTGAACAAATCTGAAAAAAAATTGAAAATATTCGATAAGTATTTAGCAATGTCCGAAACCAAAATAGTTTTTTGTATGTAGGCCATACTACTATTTTTTTATCGTCAACTGTTCATGAACCACATTCAACATTGCTAGATGGCTAAATGGTTAACGTTGTGACCTGCTGTTGACAGGGTTCAGGTTCAATTCCCAGGAAGGGAATTCTTTTTCGCATAAAAAACTATTGTCAGAAGAGAGGAGCCAGGTTAGCATGAGTATATGTAGGAACGGCAGTGCATGTTGCATTGGCAATTGTGAAGCGGGTGCTTGTGTGGCTCCAGCACAAAATAGCATCAAGGCAGTTTCAAAAAGCTGCTTTTTTGCAAAAATAAAGCTATCGAAAAACAGTTGTCAGTTTTGTACTAAATTAGATTGCTCATCAGCAACTTGTCCCTATAGCTCGATGGCTAAGGTTGTTGCCCGTGGTTTTAGGGGACCAGGTACGATTCCGGGTGGTGCAAACTTTTTTCACATGAAAAGTGTTTGCAAGTACAACTTTACTGCTTAATATAATGTTTAGGAATAATGAGGGTGTCAAAAACAAGCTGTTTCAGTCAGAGGTTGATGGCGTAGTTGGTGTTGTGCAAGAATCACTGCAGCCAGTACAGGTGTTCAAATCCAGTCAGTGTCATTTGTAATTTTATTGATTCTCTAAAATACTCTTGTTTTTGCTCGCAAACACAAATCAATATCTAGTGATATTTTGAAGTTATTTGGCATTGACTAGATAGCGGTTTTCACAGCAGGAAATGTCTAAATAGAAAACAATCCACGGAAACTCCAGAAACATAGTGAAAATGTAATCATTCCATGAAATCTATTTTGATGATATAATTCTCAGATCACTCTATTTGGTGCCATTTAAGATGTTACAAAGAGTGCTTAATGCAACTTGCCCACAAGTTTTTCCCAAAAAATACGCAGTTAAAGCAGACAACTCCAATAAAATAAAATAATTTCCATGAAATCCATGTTTTTTGTGGTTAAAGTCCACAGTCTGCGTTCTATTACACCCCTACACATTAACACCTGCTGGTGAGCCGAGTATACAAATCCGTTAGAGTATCACACTTACAAACCTGCTCATCTCTAACTTTCTCTACTTCCTTTATCCACTCCTTGCACACTTTCTCAGCAGCCTCTAGATCTTTCCATGAGTCCTTATCAGCTTGGTGTATGTCTCCTCTCTTGATGGCTGCAGACTTCAACAAACCTTTGATCTGAGCAGTGATTTCTTCTACAACTGCTCTCAATGAGTTGTAGTCATGTTGGTGTAGATATCCTGTATGTATATAAATATATGTATATCTTTGTATTTACTAAACATAATAACTTTATACATGTAACTGATCAATGCGTCACATACACAACTATATATCTCCCATAGACATATCAATAATATATAATATAGTATTACCTGTACAATCTTCTACATCTTTGTCACATTCATTACACGCCATCTTATAACATAGTCTACAGGCTGATATAGGAATCTCTCTCTCATGACGTACACAGTACACTTTCCTATACTCTGGTGAATGCTCATAGACATAGATAGATACAACCTCATGACCTTTAGTGAAGTAACTATCATGCATCTACAAGTATATGATATGTAACACAAAAGAAATATATGTAGATGGTGACACACCAAACCTTCAGCCAACACAATAACATATCACAGTATAAAGTACCAACTACCAAAGATCTATAAATCCATAGTACCTTCTGATGACTGGCACAGATTCTCTCATCGCATACAACACAGTAGGAGACAGCTAGTTGACTGTCACAGTTATCTTTGTCACATTTCAGTGTAGTGTTAACTGTGATATCATCATCATCAACAACAACAGTGACTTTCTGTAAGCCACTGATGTCTACCTTCTCATGAAATACCCTGTAACAATTACATTAGTACAATATTCTACTACAGTAGGAGATCTGTTTTGTAGTCATCTGGTATGACTGACGTCAGCAGGTCAGCACTGCACAACACATTCATGCAAACATACAGCAGAATACAACACAATACAACACAATACAACACTATACAACACAATACAACACAGTACAACACAATACAACATTATACAACACTATACAACACAACACAATACAACACTATACAACACAATACAACACTATACAGCACTATACAACACAATACAACACTATACAACACAATACAACACAATACAACACAATACAACACATTACAACAAAATACAACACTATGCAACACTATACAACACAACACGATACAACACTATACAACACAATACAACACAATACAACACAATACAACACAACACTATACAACACAATACAATACTATACAACACAATACAACACAATACAACACAGTACAACACAATACAACGCAATACAATGCAATACAATGCTATACAACAAAATACAACACAATGCAACACCATACAACACAATACAACACAATACAACACAATACAACACTACGCACACAATACAACACCATACAACACAATACAACACATCTATACAAACGTACCCACAAGAAGAACAAAGAATATTTCCTTTATCCTCTTCAGATTGCTCCATCAAACATCCACAACAATGTACATGTCTACAAGGTAGAGCTCTGATATCTTCCAAGTGTACAGCATGAAGTCCACAAAAACCACATTTCCATCTATCATCTACAGTTGGTGCAGCGGAAGCCATCCTTGCAGTAAGTTATCTGGTAGAGAGAATGGACAAGTAAGAGGTATACTATACTGTATGGAGATATACCAAGCACTAGCCCTAGTTCTTCATAGTATAATCACTTAGGAATGCATCACCCTCCTCCACCGCTGTCTTATCTACACAAGTATTAGTCTATAGTAGATAAGACAGCGGATATGACCAGGTAAAGTATTATATAAATACTACAGATAACAGCTGGTCACGTTCACAACACGCCTTCTCCATCTGTTTAGTGGTAACAGCCTTAGTTATCCACTAGATTAGGGGCCTGTTGGTAACCCAGCCTTATCAATGTAGGTCAACACCACTTTAGCCTGTGATCAAGTAAAAACATAGAAAGCCAATCATGGCCTTAAAATTTACCAACACCAGCTTGTTAATGCATTGTCTTTATTAGAGAGTTGTCTCACCAGGCCACCACCAAATATCAGAACTGTACAGAAAGAATGGCTATCTCACAAGCCACTAAGGGTAACCAAATGCTCAAGTAAGATAAGATATGATAAACTCTAACCTTGACATTCAAAGTAATGGGAGACATTAAAAGTGCTGTGGTTGTCAACACTTTCTATTGTGTACTTTAATACATCTGTATAGCCAGTTGAAGTCATTACCTTCTGTTGCACTTTGTTATATAACGGTGTTTGCTGCATACGATATGCATTATACAGCGTTGTTCTTGTCGTTTACATTGGAAAGTGTGTTTGTCATAATGTTTACTTCACAGTTCATTTATTGCTTATTAGAAGCAATCACCTAAATCAATAGATTAATATTATTACCATGGGCACAATAAAACATTATAAATGCTTCAAACAGTCATTTAACATTATATTGCTCAAAGGTACTTGGTCTCAGACAACTAAGTGTCTCGTGCTCTTTCACAAAATGTACTGCTGCTAGCTTTGGTTTTTGTAAGTTTTATCTGTCTTAGATAAGGCCATACCCTACCATACCATACCAAAGAGGAGACAACTTTGTGCATAGTCATGTTGTTATAGGGCAGCAGACAATATACCTACAGATAATCGTGTCCATATGCTACTATTATATTTGTTGTAGCCATATTTTGTGGTGGGCAAAAAACTTTGGATACCAAAAGGTGTAGTATCATGGTCAACTATATATAATATGGATGGCTGGATGTGATGAAAGGGCAAGTAGAGCAGAAGTTACGCAGAAGAAAGAGCCGGTATTTTGTTAGTTATTTTAAAACTTCTAATAATTAATAAACATCTTTCTCTAACATGTTTGATTCCAAAGTTACCTGCAAATCAACATGCATTAGATTTCTCTTTCTGCATAATTCTGGATTTTTCGGACTTGAATGTAAACAAGCAGTTACTTAAAGCTGATAGGAAGACCATTCTAGAAGCCAGTGCCAAACGTGGCACGCTAAAAGCCATCTGGCTATTGTTGGCACTTGTCACAGGTGCTTGTATGTATGATTGATAAGATGCACGCTAGTAGAGAGAGTTGTTACTTCATGATTGTATTCAACCACTTCATGAATACAGTGCTTGCAAGTTATTTGATTAGTAGTTACTAGTAAAATCCAGTAGCCTGGTAGAGGGATCACTGGCTATCCCGTTTTAAATAGCAACATACCCAGATAAGTGAGATTCCTTTACTCAAAACAGTACAATATGCCCACTATTACCCAGAACCATCTGATAATAATTTAATTTCATTGAAGTTGAAAGCTGCCCTCTCTCACAGGCGGCAACCACCTTAAAAGTAACCTCCAGTAGCTATGCTCCTCGTTAGTACATCTTCTACTAGCACTCGGTGGAAATCATAAAACTGGCAGGCAGTAACTAAATTTAAATTATATTATTATACAAAATGAGCACCAACAACGTCCCATCCATGTGTTTGTTTTCATTTGTATATGATCGTAATGTTTCAATTTGTGATTTATATATTTTACCATGTCTGCTAATGCTGCAAACTCTTTCTACTGCGTAACTAGTCAACAAACCCTATCAATCATGGTAGACCAATAATTGTAAATGTACCCTGCAAAAACAAACAAAATATATATTGTCATTGATATTTGATAGGTAGCGTGAGTTATTATCGATATATAACTTGAATTGTTTATTATGTGCAACCTGCTGCTAGTTATTTAACATAATCAGCAGTTTTGTTATTAGTTTTATATACTTACAATAGCACAGTGAGCCATGTATGGTTAGTAACAAACTGGCATTAGAAGAAGAGAAATAGAAAAATCTTGTTACATTAGAAAATATATATAACTAAAAATGTGGACACTTCTTTAGCATTTCAATCCAGCACCCTCTCAATAAATGTCAAAAATATCTCAAAGGCTTTCTGAATCACCCACCTTAGGACAATTTTCTGGGAAAGGACACTCTAAGCTCACTTTTGGTGAACAAGACGCTGCACTTTGGTAAACTTTTGTTAGTAAGTATTGATAAAGTTTGGAATTTTTTAACCTTTTGCCCCAATTTGTGTAATGTAATATAGTCAGCTATTCAACTGCTACTGACCAAACTGGAGTTTTCCCGACGCTGTCTTCAAAGATAATGTGGCACGTCAATGCCTTAAATCTAAAAAATCATTGCCACCGTTGACCGGGATTTGTATAAATCAATCGTAGCTGTTAGATTTTGGCAGAGGTGGGAATAAGTCGGACTAAGTCAAGTCATCTTAGAGTCAAGTCAAGTCATAGGTCATAACTTGACTTGACTTAGTTGAGCAGTGACTTGACTTGACTCTGACTTGATGCCTCATCTGACTCGACTCAACTTGACTCGAAAAGTTTCATGACTTGACTTGACTCGACTTCATAATACAGATGACTTTATTACAGTCATCATCAAGTCATTTGGAGTCAATCTCGCAGAGTTGTCTGCTCCTACCACAATTTCCTAAATTAACAGAATACCCGTGTGTCATTGCTGTTTGTATTTCCTGTTTGGTTATCGGAACCAGAGGTGTTATTTAGTGCACAACCCAGCTAATAGTTAGCCAACTGTATGCTTTCTGGAGTATGGTGATCAGAAAATTACATTAGGCCTTCCATTCAAATGTTTTCTACCAGAAAAAAAGATAGAATAATTGATGATTTTCTACCGTTTAAAAATATAAGAAGACAAGAAGAAGGTGCATATGCAGAATACTGTTTGTTTTGTCAACTAGAAATGTACTAAAAATAATTAGTGCACTCTGATTACGAAAGTTTGTGAAATGGGGAAGACTTTTTTTTCAGTAGGGTTGTTGTTTTTAATGCGACTTCTCGTCAACTGCATGTAGGTCAAATTTCCTGCTGGAAAAAAAAGTTGATTGCAACTTGTAAAATTCCTAATTTTTTTTGACTTTATTAAACATGTGTTTCAAAATTTATTGCACAACTTTATTGGAGAGATTTTTTTGACAGAAAATGAAAAAGAACAAGTAATTTTACAAAATTAAGTTACTAAAATAAAATGGTGACCTTTTTTTCAAGTAGGGAATGAGGAAAAACAACTGCCATGCAAGGAATAGGGTTAAACCATTTAACTCTCCATGAAGTGTCTACTGCTTGAACTGTGAACAGAATATTTTATTGGCTGCAACATTCTACTGGTTCTGGCTTTCCATAAGTACAAATGCTATACTGCCAGACTATTGTTCTGAACCACTGATTTATCATTGCCAATATTTTTGTCATCTGTTGCTGTTAGGGAAATCTTTCAATAAAAATCGTCTGATTTCTGTGAAAGTTTTGTATTAGTCATCTATTGGACATCTAAATTACCCCCTCTGAAATCTGCTGATCACGATGTCTTTGATAATGCTATACGACCAATCGACTCTGAGATATTCAAGTGACTTGATATTTGACTTGTAAGTCATTTGAGTCAGACTTGACTTGACTTAAAATTTTTCATTACTCAACTCGACTTGACTCAACAATGTTTGTGACTTTACTTGACTTGACTCAGCTGAACCTCAGAATGGCTGCGACTTGACTTGACTCGACTCACAAAGTTCATGACTTGACTTGACTCGACTTTAAAGTCATTTTCTCCCACCCCTGGATTTTGGGCATTGACTTTCCATTGGCCAACTTATTACAGGACTATTATATTATAGGATAGTTAGTAAAAGCCAAACTACCTAATCATTAAACATAATAAAAACAGCCGATATATTTTTAGGAGTTTTGAACATGAATTTGATTCTATGGATTAACGATGGACATTATCTGCTCAAGTCAAATCTAAAACAAAGTTTTTGCCCCCTGCCAATATTCTAAGATCGCATGAAAAGGCTGAAGACTAAATTAAATGAAAAGAAATCTCTACCAGTTGTTCATGATGCTGCATGCTGTTTATACCTTAAAGCTAAAAGCAAGATGATGATTGATAAATGTAGATTGTAAACAAACATAATAGAACCGAGACCTTATCACAATTTTTAAGTACTACCAAATTTAGACAAAAAGTAAAACGGCTTGTAGGCGTGTACCTGTGTGCGCGTGTTTACCTATGGATGGTTGTATGTAAAACGAACTTGATGCATGCAAATATATTTTTTCATATTCAATTGAGTTGACACGCACACTTGAGTGCCTGCATGGCTCTGAATAATAGTTTACTGTTACATAGACATGGCGGATGGATGCTCGCAAATTATCCCAGATCCTCCTACAACGATCTGCGATACATGTTCACACAAACTTGGCAAACTCACGATCGCAAGAGGTATAATCCCTCTCTTGACTGGAAGGTAATAAAATCTTGAAGTATGTCTTCACTGGCCAATGACTATATATATATATACTAAATGAACTTTTGTTGTTCAATTACACTGACCTACTTATCATTTTTAACAATTTTATTATACATTAATTATATATTACTAAATATTATTCCATATTTTTTAATTAAAATTATAACTATTGTTCAATGGCGCATTATTATCTGTTTTATCATGTTTTAATATATCATTTCTTATTCTATGAATTTATAATAAAATACTAATTATGCTACCATATCACAATTTACTGAAAATATATAGATCTATACATTTACGTAAACTATCATAATATTTCATTAGGAAAATTAATAAGAAATAATAATTGTTATTTATAATTAAACAATAATAGTTTTATTATTTATTATAATTTTTTGATGGCAGTCATGTTTACATGGGTAACCTTGACCTAACTGTGGTTTTTGAAAAAAAAATAAGAAAATTGCACTCCCTATCGTACGACGGTCGCAGGAAAGTTTGTTCAGCTGAACTTTTCTACGAGCCTCTGCGACAGCGTGCGACGTCGTAAGAGCCACTGCAAATCCAGGTTCACATACATCGCAGATTGTCGTACGAGGATCCGCGATCACTTGCGAGCATCTACGATATGTATGTGAACCAGGCTTTACTCTCATATACTCTCATAATACTGGTGTTTGGGGCTAACTTGCCGTTTTTTGCGATTAGCATTTGGTTTTAATTGCTATTGCACACCTTTCATAGTCTAATTGTTGCACTGGACTCTTTGGTCTGTTTGTCACTGCTGACTAATGGAGATACGTTCTAACATGAAATATGGTTACAGATAATTTTAACATGTGTGTGCACATGTGCCCGCATGCATGAACTTACATATCCATATGGACATGAATTTGTATGTACAAGCATGTATGTGTATGCAAAAGGACTGACATCAATGCATTCCCAAATGTGATCGTGTGAATTATTGAGGTATAGGTAGAGGCCCAGGTTTAGCTGAATTTCTGTGCAACGATGACACCTGCTCTAGATTCAAGTTTAGTCTTTTTAATGATTGCCATAACAACAGATATCAGTTTTAAAAATCTTTTAAAAATATTTTTAAGGCAGAATTTATTTTATTTCTATTTTTTTTGATTAGAAATAGAATTAAAAAAAGATTTCTGGTTATTTTTTTTAATCTAAAAATCAGTAATACGATAATAAGAGTTTTAAAAATGTACTATTATTTTATCAATAATTTTTACAATCATAATTTTTCATTTACAAATTTTTCATTTATAACTCATCAATAGTACCTCACTATGATTTTCATCAACAAGGTTTACCAACCGCAGTTTTATTTTATCAAAGAGTGGTTTATTAGCACAAGTTGTTTTTTCGTTGTCATGACTGAACGCCTGTCAAGTGTACAAACAATCGTTTAGAAAAAGGGGGCTGGGATATATTTCTATAGTAAAGTCAATAACACTTGAAGGCAGTAGGCTGCTATTGAGTGCATTATATACTCCACCACAATCCTGACAAATCAGGTGGTTTTGCACATCATTGACCTATGCCTCTATCTATACTTCTCTGGTGTGCTTGGCTTCTTGATGACTGTATGTATGCATCTGTAAGAGAGTTCATTTAGGGAGACTACAGTAGTGCATTCACCCACCCGACTTGCAGGCAATTATAATAGATCTCATGCTCTCATCCCTTCCTCACCCAGTGTATAATAACTTATATATCTCTTTAATACAGTTGTATGCATGTACAAATGTGTGCTTTCATGCGGAATGCTGCATATATAGGTGTACGAGTGAGCATGTATATTCATGTTTGGCACATAAAGTATGTATTTAAATATATGTACAAGTAAGTGTACATATACTTTTGAACAGGTACTTATAAACAAAAACTATGGTGCTAACATTTTTGTAGTGTCTTTTGTATAAATGCTTGTATGTGTACACTAATAGTTATGTATGTATGCATTTACATCTCCGACAGTAATAGTTGGTACGGCTTGTACAATCTTTTGATGTCGGTGTTATGTTTGAGGTAGATTGCTGGAACCATTGTCTAGCCGCACTCATCAAAAATGAAGCCATAGGTATATAAATTGCTACCTTTCACTACACTAGCAGTAAGAGCTGTATAACTGATGAGACTGTCATTGCTTTATTGGTTTAGCAGACGAATTTTCGCAAGTTTAGTAATGAAACAGTCTCAACTTGCTCTGGGAACGTAACTGAATTGGAATTATGTAATCTGCAGTGTGATTTCTGTTTGAGTAGAGTTAGCTGTCAGTCAACTCTATGTCATGGCTATCAGACAGTATGCTATTCAACCGATTTTATGCTTGACTATGAGAAAATAACTACTTTTTATGGCTGCGTGTATTTGCAGTATAAATGTGTCTATATTATCATGACTATATTTTTGTGTGCTCGTGAACACGCTTTGGAGTATGTGTGGAATATATGTGTGTTTGTGGAGAGCAATTGTTTTTCTTTTGTATACTATAAATGCAAAAAATGTCGTTTCTATAATTATACAAAATTTCTTTATGTTGACCTCAATCGTTAGCAGTTCACCATACTGCTTGTGCTTGGAGAAATGTAGACTGAATGTATATGGGCTAGCCTGAGAGTTCACTTTCTCAGTTTTATATGCTACTGTATTGTGTAGCTTACTGAGGGATGCCAACAAACCACTAGATGATTATGAAAAGGATCTGTGGTCATAAAACCCTGCATGATTGCCTTTCATAAATGCATTAGTCTACTTTCATTGTTGTTCATACAGCAGGCCAGTGCAGCTTAGCTAGTTGTTGTTTGCTACCAAGTAACAGGGATAAAGACAAATTACCTCGTTTTGCAACAAAAAGTGACAGGACATCCACCAAATGCATTTACCAATATCACTTGCAACACTGAAGTTATGAGAAGATCTATTTATGGGTATGTTTGATATAGGAAATAATTGGGACATTGTTGTGCTGTAATCTCCAAGATTGATAACATTGTTCTGTGTTCTCACAAGATATATACATTTTATATGAAGAGTTTAGGTGTATTGTGAGAAGTTTGAGCCTCTTCATAAACTTTATAACATTTCTATTTGTGTAAAAGTATCATCTCATACGAACATTTTGTTAGCTCTAGCACAATATTGATAGCCTTAGAATGAACAGTTCGCAGAGTCAAAGGCCTCAAGGATTGGAGATAAATAAAGCTGGCAATCAGTTATTTCACTAAAATCAATCGAAGTACATTCCCCAGCAGTTACTTTCTTATTGACTACCATTCTGCAGAAGTCGATGCTCATTCTTGGAGCAAAAAACATTGTTTCATGCACATGATAATATATAGTAATATTTAATAATTAAACTGTTACATCATCATAATAAAGAATTTATTGTTAGTATTATAACTGTTATATTAATTTAAAGTAAGCATCATCATAAATAATTAAATAAACTTTTTTACGTATTATTATTTTTAAAATCATTTTTGTTGCTACCTAGGTTTAGTTCAAATGCATTTTAGATGCTACACACCGGCAGTTTTATTATTATATCTTTGAAACTTGCAAAATACTGGTGCTAGAATCCAGTGTTATAGCTTTTTCTTCAACACTGTACATGGGAGAACCAATTTTGAGTTAGCGGGAGAGCAAATTATTTCAAAGGGGGTAGCATTATGCTTTGAGGGGAGGCCAAAACATTTTTCGGCGCCTCGCGCCAAAATGGGCTCCCCCCTCTGTGACTCTCCAGATCCGCCACTGATTGTCACGACTTGAAATGGGGAGAAACAGTTGACTCGTTAAAAATGTTGGTTAGGTGGAGACAAGTCAAGGTCAGTCAACGAGGCTACCTACCTTGCTTGTCACTTCCATTGTTGAGCACAAATTGCCCATTGCCGCCATGTTTTTTTCCCTTAACAATGGGGTTTTCGAATGTTCTTGTTTAATCCGATCATTAAGCCCTACGCGTAGGTTATCCAAAGCACCCTTATAGTTTCAAGTGCAATACTATACTCGATCTTCTGTTACCTCTCACTTCCCAGAGATTGTCTTATTGTGGGAAGTTGAAATAATATTGTCACCGCACAGACCGCTTATCTGTTTGGAGATTTTGTGTTTCGCTGATTTCCATAACACTGATAGAACTAGGATTGATGATTGACCAGCCATTCTCCAATATCAGTGTTCAATAATGATTTTAATATTTTGTGTGTGATGTCATAGCTGTAGTGTCACAAATGTATTGCCTAGTCATTTCTCTAATAGCTCTTTAAGCTATAGTTAATCAGATGCAGTGAATCGTTGCACTGGTGACAAGTGGAGACAACATCGGATGTATCATCACACACAATGCAAGTCACCCATAAGCAATGATACTTTTTAGCTTGTGAAATACTGAGGTGGATTAAATGAGATCAAACTTTGCAGTTGAGCACACCAGAACCATCTATTAGATATGCATGTAATTTTATTGTGGAGGATTGAAATAAGCTTTTACTGAGGATTGTGTAAACCAGTAACTTATATATTTACTGAAAGTTCGCCATCCAGTGGAAGCGATATTGTGATCTGAAGGGTTAATTTTGGGTTATACAAGTAACATAGATGAGCCTTTTCCCTTTTTAATTTGGAGTTGTATTCTCTACTTGCAGGCAGCACCGATTTGACATTGCCAGTAGCCGTAATCTACTGAAGATTCCACCGAATGAACGCAATGGTAAAAGAATTCACTACGGCAAGGAAGCTGTGGTGAGATTTTTGACTGATGAGTTTCCCAAAACAAAACATCAGTTGGAGACCCTCAATGTAGACATGGTGTTTCAGAATGTGAGTTCTCCTAAGGCTATCTTTGTTTGTGAGGAAAGTCTCCTGCATTTATAAACTGTACAAATCACAAGCAGGGTACATCCAGGGCGGTAATTAGTATAGCTATGCTTACAACAATGCTATAATATAGCTAGGCTTACAGCTACATGTATGCTATAGTATAGCTATGCTTACAACAATGCTATAGTATAGCTAGGCTTACAGCTACATGTATGCTATAGTATAGCTAGGCTTACAACAATGCTATAGTATAGCTAAGCTTACAGCTACATGTATGCTATAGTATAGCTATGCTTACAACAATGCTATAGTATAGCTAGGCTTACAGCTACATGTATGCTATAGTATAGCTATGCTTACAACAATGCTATAGTATAGCTAGGCTTACAGCTACATGTATGCTATAGTATAGCTAGGCTTACAACAATGCTATAGTATAGCTAAGCTTACAGCTACATGTATGCTATAGTATAGCTATGCTTACAACAATGCTATAGTATAGCTATGCTTACAACAATGCTATAGTATAGCTATGCTTACAACAATGCTATAGTATAGCTAGGCTTACAACAATGCTATAGTATAGCTAGGCTTACAGCTACATGTATGCTGTAGAATAGCTATGCTTACAACAATGCTATAGTATAGCTATGCTCACAACAATGCTATAATATAGCTATGCTTACAACAATGCTATAGTATAGCTAGGCTTACAACCATGCTATAGCATAGCTAGGCTTACAGCTACATGTATGCTATAGTATAGCTGTGCTTACAACAATGCTATAATATAGCTAGGCTTACAACAATGCTATAGTATAGCTCGGTTTACCACAATGCTATAATATAGCTAGGCTTACAACAATGCTATAGTATAGGTATGCTTACAGCTACATGTATGCTATAATATAGCTAGGCTTACAACAATGCTATAATACAGCTAGGCTTACAACAATGCTATAATATAGCTATACTTACAACAATGCTATGGTACAGCTATGCTTACAACCATGCCATAGTATAGCTATACTCAGAACAATGCTATGCATAAAATGCCTACTGATTACTTTCAGGCTGCCATGTTGAGTTTTACATTGACTGGACTGTATGAGGAACCAAATAACACAAAAACTCACAAAGTCACTCGTCTTTTCTCTAGAAACGTCACAGCTGTACCTCAGGGGGGAAGGTAATATTCTATTTATTATTATTCTTTGGTTTCTGTCATTGATGCTGTCTCTAGTTTTTGTATTTACCAGACAAACAAGTAGTGAAATTGTGTGCTGAAAGCATTAATTACGATCTAACTGCTGCTATCAAGTTGTACAACTAAAACTTATGAGTTTGTACCATTGAAATGTTAGAGTATTCATATCAGGTGTGTTTGTTTTAGTATTTATGTTATGTACTATACACGTACGCATATTTTCATAGATGGTCATTGAAAACTGTCTCTGATCCTCCACCACAGTGTTTGCATTATTATATTGTTGTGGAAGCTACTGCTGGGTTGTATTACTTGATAATCTAGCTAGCCGATTGAACACAGGAAGTTATCTCCTCTTTACACCAGGTATCGTGGTCATCAGTGAACAGCTCTCATTTACCAATGCTAATCAAGACAGAAGAGGTCGAATGTTGTCTGCAGCTAAACGCCGGCAGGAGGAGCCCACCACATCTGCTGCTTCTGCTGCTGCCACAGTTGGAGACCCTTCCCAGCAGGCCATACTACAACAGTTTATGGCAGAGTCTGGCATGAATGAGCACTGGAGCAGAGAGTGAGTGTTTTATCTGTTCAGGCCACTTTTATATATCTACACCTGTCCATTTATCCACACCTGTCCATCTATCTATATGCTGCCTACCTCAACAGTGCAACCGCTCTCTCTGCCATCTATCCACACCTGTCCATCTATCCACACCTGTCCATCTATCCACACCTGCCCATCTATCCACACCTCTCCATCTATCTATACGCTGCCTACCTCAACAGTGCGACCCCTCTCTCTACCATTGCACCCTCATTATCTGCAGGCCTTTAATATTTCCTGAGAAGCTACAGGCTATCCCGATCGGTTAGCACCAACACTTGCTTTCATCCAACATGCTCAATCACTCAGCTCATTAGTTAGTTAACCAAATTAACCACCACTTCATTTTCGGCACGAGTTTGTGTGTCACTTTTTGGTGATGCACTCTTTTGCTGTGTTGAGGACATCAATAAGTCAATAAGTCAATGATATGACGTTGCTGTTGATTGGTCAGTTGCCTCACTCTGATCATTGTCTTCTGCACTCTGTTGTATACTTGCGTGTACCCGCTTTCAGGTACACGGCTTATGTGACGTCCACTTGACATCGTGACTACTTGTGATTGTGCCCTTGGCTATCCCCGATGGAAGTCTATGTCACGTGATATTGTGATCGACTCTACGGAGACTCGTTTATTCTTTGCTCACTGTGCTTACTGGTAAATGGTGCTATGCATTATAACACACTCTCATCTGCACACTCTGCAACAGTCAAATCATACTATTTTATAAATCAACCTTCACAATGGCACAAACAAAAATGTTTCTACAGTCGAATGGAAACTGTGAGAGAAAAAAGCCAACATATAACAGCCGTTGCTATTGCCCCCACAATGACTTCAGCTTTTACACCATCCACATTTTCTGAGAGACATAAATGGTTAGGGCTGTTTTGTTAAGTGGCAGTATTAGTAGTTACATGTGAAGGAAATATTCATTCCTAAATCATTACATAAACTTTGTATATTTTTGCTGTATTTTGTATGTGAACAATTATTAGTAGTTTAGATAATCTAACATGCTGCTGCTATACTAGCTTCTGTTTCTTATTATTCTTCATCTTATGATATGGAGAATAGCCACCTCCCCTCATAAACTGGTATAACTAGAGCTACAAAAGATTTGCATTGTACAATTCAGGTTTGGATGTTGTATAGTCTTGAAAATACAAGCTTCTAGAATAAGGCATAAAGAAAGACGAGAATCAGTTTTCTAAATTTGAAAAGGGCTAAAAAGTTAACATTCAGTTAATGAAAGGTGACCCATATTGGTATCATGTGTTTTATCTACTTAGTGGTGTTTATTGATGAAACCACCAATTGGAAACAATGAAGAGGCGACAATTTTAATTTTCGGATAAAAGATAAAGTTTTTCTCTCAATAATGCTTCCTGTAGGGTTTCAATCTTTCCATTCATGTAAAGGTTACAAGACAGGTGTGCAAAAGGGTAACGCTACACCATTTTAGACTTTAAAGCAATCCAGTCAACTTTTCAAGTTTTTCCACTTCCATCTTGAAAAAGTTTACCTAAAACAAAACTTTTCGGTGTTTTTGGGACTAGAATGAAACCAGTCAGCAACAAAATATATCACTTGCCATGCAGCCATTTATGTTGCATTTCAAAATATTTGATAACCAAAACTCTCAATTTATCGGTGACACAGCTATTCTATTTTTCAAGAGGGGCTGCAAAACCAAAAAAGCCAACTGTTGTTCAAGAACCACCGCTGCGATTAACATATTTTGTGAACTACAGTATTTGACTGATCTGACAAACCTTTTCCAATAAAAATCTTTTTGATCTACTTTTTGATAGCAAAAGTTCAACGTAGGGAACCAAATATTCCTTGAGAACCAAATATTCCTTTTGGGAAATTAATAGAATAAAAGAAATTGATAATGGATATTACATAATACCATATAAATATGTGCTCATATACATGAATACACTTCTCATCGTAATATCTCAGTCACAATAATTCTATTTTCATGGTGCTACCAACATTGTGAACCATCTGCAACATGCTATGCTTAGACATCTGATAGTGTTATTGTGATATATGCTGGCAATTCATCATAACTATCTCTATGTACTTGAATTTATGAGTTGTCTCCACCATGAGCCAACACCTACTACACCAACTCCATTAAATGCATTAATACGTGTTACAGTGGAAAATTCATACGAAAACATTAACCTCGACCAAAGGGCAGAGCACTGCAGAGAGATGCACGCCAACTCAGATATAAAGCTCACAGAGGAATATGAGTCCATTGGTCAGACATCAAACATAGAGACAACATGGAAGGGTTCATTAGAGCCTGCCAACATGCCTAAGAATAGATATAACCACATCATAGCCTGTATGTTGCCTCTAGGTTGCCTCCATTGCACAGTGGGAATGATTGATGTGGTTAACAACTTTCAATGTAACTTATTCTACAAGTTTATTTCATAAACAACAAAAGATTGTTCAATAGGAACAGATAAACTCGTTATAAAAAACATAGACTAATTATTTGATATACGATGTCATCGCAGGAGCTGAGAAGAGTAGAAACCTGGTCAGTCAACAATAAATCAGTTCAAATATTTGGTGATATTTCATAGATTTCACTTGTTGATGCTGCCGGATGTGCTGACATGACAGGTACAAAGACACCTTCAACATTGTCTATCATTGAAGTGTTTGGGTACAAGTAGTGGAGTTGACAGCCTTATGTTGTATATGGAGTTGTGTCCCCTCTAGTTATTGGTGTATGTTCTATTAGAGGTAAGTAACTCCTTGTTTCATCTTTATATCCTTATCTAAAATATAACTTGTTTGCTTGTATACATTTGACTACAATTATATTATATACTACAGTATATATAATACTTACATTGTATGTGTTACTGTATGATATTAAATAGGTAGAGTTTGTTGTCAGCCCAACCAGGTACTGCTAGTTGTCTCCCCCTCACACTGATTTGTCCTGCATCAGCTGGTAGTTTATCATGATACAACTTGTGTAGGTTTTTGCCTGAAATACTTGATATGATATATACAGCGCACACCATATATACAGTGTACACAATATATACAGTGTACACAGTATATACAGTATACACAATATATACAGTATACACAATATATACAGTATACACAATATATACAGTGTACACAATATATACAATACACACAATATATACAGTACACACAATATATACACTATACACAATATATACAGTGTACACAATATATACAGTATACACAATATATACAGTATACACAATATATACAGTATACACAATATATACAGTGTGCACAATATATACAGTATACACAATATATACAGTATACACAATATATACAGTATACACAATATATACAGTATACACAATATATACAGTATACACAATATATACAGTATACACAATATATACAGTACACACAATATATACAGTATACACAATATATACAGTATACACAATATATACAGTGTACACAATATATACAGTATACACAATATATACAGTATACACAATATATACAGTATACACAATATATACAGTATACACAATATATACAGTATACAAAATATATACAGTATATACAATATATACAGTATACACAATATATACAGTATACACAATATATACAGTATACACAATATATACAGTATACACAACATATACAGTGTACGCAATATATACAGTATACACAATATATACAGTATACACAATATATACAGTACACACAATATATACAGTATACACAACATATACAGTGTACGCAATATATACAGTAGATACAATATATACAGCGCCGTGTTTTAAATTGCCTAATTCAAAGATGAATTTAGATCAATAGTTTAAAAGATTAATCGATAAGATTAACTTGTTGGTTAATTAATCTTATAAGTACATGTAGAGAGAAATTATCACTTATATCTAGCAGACAAACTTTGATAATTGAGCCGATAAAACTCATTATGGTTCTGATTATATAAAACACGAGCCCATGATCATCGATGGTTACAAATACTATGATGCTCACAGATACGTAGTTAACAGGGTTTTAGATTAGGTCCGCCCACATTCCGTAACACGCTTGCTACAAACCTATATGCTAGTTATATCGCGTTATATCAATAAGTTCATTCCACATTTACATTTTAGTTGTAATTTAACTTTTAACAGTTAATTCAACTATTATTATTATTAGTTATAAAAACTGGAGCTTGCCCTTAAAAAGTATTAGAGACATTGCACCTTGTACTAAATTTGTTTATGCTGGAATATTTTAAGGTTAATTATAGATTAATTTGAGAATAAATTATTGAATGAAAGGTTAATCGTGATTAAATTTTAGAGATGGATGGCAGCACTAACATATAATGTACAAAATATATACAATTTCATTAGATTGATGTAGTAATGAGATTATACATTACCAGACACACTTGTTTGTTTTCAACAAGAACTCACACATTGCACTTACCAGTAGGAGAGACAATGTAGATACATTTCTGGTTGCTGCGAGTAGAAGCATAAATTAACCCATTCTGGTCAGCGCATACGCTATTGATGTATGTCAGTCCTTGACATCTCCAGATAGGAGACAACTCTCCATCATCTATCTTGTACTTGGTTAGTAGATGTCTACCAGAAGTAAGATGCTCACCACCAGATAGGAAGTAGGGTCTGTGGGGTGTATCAACTTGTGTGGTCTTTGTCTGTTTGGTGAGCGAGTCATAGATGATCAGATCACCTCCCGGGTCTCTCATAGGGTTGAATGCTACAATGTATCTGTCTGAGACATCCATTGATGCAGCGTAGTTGGTTGTATTCTCAAACTGAAACAGAGTCTGCACATGTTGTAGGTTTGGTAAGCACATCTCTACCTTGTGAATGTTACCCTCCTTGTGTAGAATGTAGACAACCTGGTGATGTTCTACAACAGCAGTTACTACCTTGTATGGCAGACCAGGGCTTGTTAACTTCTTTGTGTCCATGTTGAGAAGTTTCACTCCATCAGCACAACCTACTAGTATGTTACCATCTTCTCTGTGACATGCTGATAAGCACCAACTACCTGTAGAGTGCCCAGAGCTGAATGTGAGTGCAGATGGAAGTTTGATAAAATCTACATCAACAGTCACTGGTTTAGCTACAAACAGAAGAATTGTGAAATGCTCTGTATATACATGTATGATATGTGTAGAATATGTTTGTGAAAGTGAGATACCTGCATAAAGTAGTTATGTAAAATATATTTGATGTCATTGAGTATAAAAATAAATAAATATGTAGTTGAATTTTTTTGTAAGGAGAAAAATTTGTTTTTTTTAATCAAATGTTACAACAAAGTTGCGATACAAGCTTAGTCACCAAACGCTGAAGTTTCACTATGGAAGCATTACAATTATGTAATCATTTAAATATGGGCTCAAAAACTACCATTTATATGTCTATACACTATTACACCATGTAATTTATATCCGCTGCCATTGATGTCTCAAACAACATCTACTGACAGAAATGGTTTGTTTTAATGAATAATTATGGTTTCATACAAACAAGTATCATTATTTGACTAACAAAAGCTCTTAAGTTACACAAAAACAACATCAGATAAAACAATACTGTCTCCAGTAGGCAGTTCCAATAAGTTGGTTTGTACTAATCAATCAGCAACAGTTTCTACTATGGTGAGACAGATATATACTGCTTTCTCTAACACACAATATACATACAGTTTACTGCAGTAATAACTACATAAATGTAGGTAGTAGAGTGTAGATATAGTTAAACATTGTATCTACAGGTACATACACTAAATGTTATATATATATAACTTACTATTAACTAACAATACTCTGTTTATCTCCAACACACAACTCCCTAGCTCTTCTTCCACCCGTTGTCTTAGCTCATCTGTCAGCTGCTGTTTCTGGCTCACTTTATCTGTCATGTGACCATCTCTCATCAGCTTGTGTACTTTAACACGTGACTTCTCCAGCTGTTCTTTCTTGTCCATCAGCTGTGCGTTGTATGACACAACCTGATCCGTTATTTCTCTCTGATACTTTCGTATCTGTTCTAGAACCTTCTCATAGCCATCAGTTAGTTGTTGTATCTACAAATATACATAATATATAGTATTAGATAATACAGCATGGAGTGTGAAGTAATAAAATAATTAACATAATAGTCTTGTAAAGCACTTGCAGGCAATCTTTGCTTAAAGCACAATAGTCCTTTTTCCAAGTGTTTTACTTTTACAAAAATGTAATTTTGTGATACTATTAATCGAGAGCAGTGGCTCAAAGCTGACAACCTATAAGTCACAGAAAAGCATAACTTCCACTACCCATAGGGTAATTCAGTCTTCTACCTCATGAGTAAACAGAATTTCACTTGGATGTGCATGTTTTTAGTGGCCAGCAATAAGGCCAACGAAATTCTTCCACCAGAAATCCTACTGGTGGAAGGCTACGCAGCTTTTCATTCTGCTTCACATGCACCACTAACATATTCCTTTAGTAGGTCGATGGCCGCGCCACATACAGTACAAAGTTGCGGTCAATTCTGCTCATTCAGTCACAAGCCATAAACATTGGCCAGCATCACCTGACTACTGATTCTCTGTTCCTCGTAGCCACCAAATCTGTACACTAATAAAGAGCTATGTAGTGAGTAAACAATGATATAGCAATGTTTACTTGGTGCAAAATCACCAACGAACAACCATTGGTTAATGTTCTAAGAGAAGAAATGATTCTACAGTTAAATGGCATTCCTCGATTCAAGCCCAATCACCTCTTTATTTATCTCTGGAGTAACAAAGCTAAAGGCCTCTCCACACACAGCAATTTATGGGCACGAAATTTATTTGTAATAGGTTTCTTTTTACTATGCTTATTGTTGATATAGACGTAAGGTTCCGATTTTGTGCAATCAGTATCTCAAAGAACTGCAGCAACAATTCAATTGAAAAAAATATTTCTTCATTCAAAACTCACGAAAGAATAAACTAGGTGGACTACAAAACTTGTAAAGAACAAGTTTTACTGCTATAATTGCATTTCCGACATTGTTGTTCTGCTCAACGAGAATGAAAAATTGATTCTGCTCAAAAAGTTTTTGGTAAAAATAAAAACTCAAGGTGTCGCAAAATAAAATAATGAATATCTTACAAGTGTGACCAAGAAATAATTGTAAACTAGTTAATGATATTTTGAAGTTATTTGGCATTGACTAGATAGCGGTTTTCACAGCAGGAAATGTCTAAATAGAAAACTGCCCATGGAAACTCCAGAAACATAGTGAAAATGTAATCATTCCTTGAAATCTATTTTGATGATATAATTCTCAGATCACTCTATTTGGTGCCATTTAAGATGTTACAAAGAGTGCTTAATGCAACTTGCCCACAAGTTTTTCCCAAAAAACAGGCTAATACGCAGTTAAAGCAGACAACTCCCATAAAATAAAATAATTTCCATGAATTTTGTGTTTTCTGAGGATACATCCTACAGTCTGTGTTCTATTACACCCCTACACATTAGCAACTGCTGGTGAGCCGAGTATACAAATCCATTAGAGTATCACACTTACAAACCTGCTCATCTCTAACTTTCTCTACTTCCTTTATCCACTCCTTGCACACTTTCTCAGCAGCCTCTAGATCTTTCCATGAATCCTTATCAGCTTGGTGTATGTCTCCTCTCTTGATGGCTGCAGACTTCAACAAACCTTTGATCTGAGCAGTGATTTCTTCTACAACTGCTCTCAATGAGTTGTAGTCATGTTGGTGTAGATATCCTGTATGTATATAAATATATGTATATCTTTGTATTTACTAAACATAATAACTTTGTACATGTAACTGATCAATGCATTACATACACAACAATACATCTCCCATAGACATATCAATAATATATAATATAGTATTACCTGTACAATCTTCTACATCTTTGTCACATTCATTACACGCCATCTTATAACATAGTCTACAGGCTGATATAGGAATCTCTCTCTCATGATGTACACAGTACACTTTCCTATACTCTGGTGAATGCTCATAGACATAGATAGATACAACCTCATGACCTTTAGTGAAGTAACTATCATGCATCTACAAGTATATGATGTGTAACGCATAAGAAATATATGTAGATGGTGACACTCCAAACCTTCAGCCAACACAATAACATATCACAGTATAAAGTACCAACTACCAAAGATCTATAAATCCATAGTACCTTCTGATGACTGGCACAGATTCTCTCATCGCATACAACACAGTAGGAGACAGCTAGTTGACTGTCACAGTTATCTTTGTCACATTTCAGTGTAGTGTTTACTGTGATATCATCATCATCAACAACAACAGTGACTTTCTGTAAGCCACTGATGTCTACCTTCTCATGAAATACCCTGTAACAAATACATTAGTACAATATTCTACTACAGTAGGAGATCTGTTTTGCAGTCATCTGGTATGACTAATGTCAGCAGGTCAGCACTGTACAACACATTCTTATCAATATTCAACACAATACAACACTATACAATACAACACAATACAACACAATACAACTCAATATAACACAATACAACATAATATAACACAATACAACACAATACAGAACAATACAACACAATACACCACAATACAGCACTATACAACACAATACAACACTATACAACACTATACAACACAATACAACACAATACAACACTATACAACACTATACCACACTATACAACACAATATAACACAATACAACACAATACAACACTATGGAACACAATACACCACTATACACGACAATACAACACAGTACAACACAAAACAACACAATACAGCACTATACAACACAATACAACACAATACAACACAATGCAACACTATACAACACAATACAACACAATACAGCACAATACAACACAATACAACACAATACAACACAATACAACACAATACAACACAATACAACACAGTACAACACAATACAACACAATACAACACAATACAGCACTATACAACACAATACAGCACTATACAGCACTATACAACACAATACAACACAATACAACACAATACAACACAATACAACACAATACAACACAATACAACACTATACAACACTATACAACACTATACAACACAATACAACACTATACAACACAATACAACACAATACAACATAATACAACACATTCATACAAACTTACCCACAAGAAGAACAAAGAATGTTTCCTTTATCCTCCTCAGATTGCTCCATCAAACATCCACAACAATGTGCATGTCTACAAGGTAGAGCTCTGATATCTTCCAAGTGTACAGCGTGAAGTCCACAAAAACCACATTTCCATCTATCATCTACAGTTGGTGCTGCAGAAGCCATCTTAAGAAGTATAAAATGTGAGCGTTTAACAAGAAGCAGACAAAAAGCTTTCACAGCTGGAGCGAAGTGAAGCCTCACTCAATAAGTATATAGTTGCACTCATACAAAGCCTTTGTGTACACAGTATTACATTCACATAATGGGATCATTGTTGATTGAAGTTTCCTTTATGTACGCAGTCTAATGATTTCTATTGGTTTGACAGACTCCCACACTATACATAGTTGCAGCAGGAGAAGACAATTTCAAGTATTTATCAAACAAGCCAACAACTATGAGTACAAAAAGTGACTAGACAAAGCGTATTGTGATGCCAGTCTAATTTCGTATTAAGTTGAATGCAAATGAGATGAATCTATTACCTAGAGTTATCAATTAAATACCTGATTATCCATTATCTATAATGTTTGTGTGTTTGTAAGGCTTGTATGGAAGACTTTAGAGTTTCTTTCAGGTGTTATACAGGTTATTGTTTGTTTGATATGTTGATTTAACAGTTTAGCATAATCCTGCAAGAAGACAACATTTATTTTGTAACTAAGCTATAAACCAACTGGTAGATAGGAACACACAAAATGTAGGAGTTTAAATATGCCTGCTTAGAGAGCAGACAACTACTAATTGTAGCACTCAATGTTGTACTCACAAAGGCTGTTATACAGTGTCTCAGTCTACAGCAAACACAATTATTATCCTGTCATGTGACTCTAGAGATTAAAATTTGTTGAAGACAAGAGCTCACTCATTCTTTAGGAATCTTTACATTTAAAATTTTCTTCTCAACAGCAGCGATAAATGACTAAAACTTGCACTGATTTATAACAAAAGTAGACAACTCCAACAAAACATTTGGCAGTTCTAAATAAAAATTATTAAAAATGATTTTGAGACATTTTTATAGCGTGAGTGCCCAAGATAAAGATGGCTGATTTACTCACCACCTTTCATAATTCTCACATTCAACATTCCATTGCAGCGTTTGCCAATATTAATGCTGTGCAAATTTTCATCAGTCACGCTATATTCCTTTCTTGTGTGTCCTTCAGCCTATTTAAATAATTTATTTGTATTTACTGGTTAGTTACTTGATTAGATGTCTGAGAACTAGAAGTTATTGTGAATTACAATGCTATGGAGGACTCACCGCTAGCAATACACGTTTTACCATTAACACAAAAACTCAGCCACCAATGTAAGGATAACTCTCTACATCTTTTGCTTAGACGTTTCTATCAGCACATTACTAGTAGATATTGATTAAGCATGGCAAACTCATGGGCTATTAAATATCTCATCCTTTCTAGGTGATTTAGGACTCATTATGTGAGTCGATTTCTTCTGTTATGCAATTTTAATCTTTTTTTCAGTCAAGTACTCCTTACCATCTGGCTATTACCATTAGTGTACTGTCTACTAATAGTGATTAAAGTTTCTAACAGAACTTAATTTTTGTTTCAGCCAATGGCAGGTGGTACTAGGACAAATACCTAATAACTTACACACTCACAATCGGCATACGCTGCCGCACTGTGCACATCAATGAGGAACTCAGGAGACTTCAGAGTTGTTCCTCCTTGTTAGAAGTGGGACAACTCCCAATTGTAGATACATTATTGAGAGTGTTTTTCCACATTGCTTCTAGAGTGGTGGTGTTCTATTGAAACACTGATATAGTTCTGCGGTGGATAGCTAAACTTTGACTCTGATTTTATTTAATTACCAGTTTCAGTTAGTTTGATTGATTTTGCACTACTCAGTCTAAATGTGTAAAAACTTTGTGTGTTTGTTGTTAAAGTTTCCTATGATCTCCCTTTTGCATTTTTTGAAAGGGAGCTAACTCCTTTTTAACTGTATTGAGTGAGTTCTTTTGAAAAATAAGACAGTGATCAATAGGTTTAGCTTAAATTTTGCTGTGTTTGTAGACGTATATAAAACCTTTTTTTATGCTGTTTTTAGTACCAAGTCAAGCGAATATAAGACTAAGCTATTTATCAAATGCCAATATATTACTTTTGCCTAATCTGTATCCTACAAATGTTCTTTGAACAATAATGTAACATTCTGCAGTTAAAATTCAGGTAACGTTGTAACTGAAACAGATACGGATGTTTATTGAGCGTTTGGCATAACATTCACGAATAATGTCATAGAAATGTTACCTGAACGTTTCCCTCAACGTTATTTCATAACAATCCAAAAACGTTGTTGGGAGAATGTCCGTAAGAACGTTACATAAATGCTAATGGGTGTCTACAGAATAATGTTATTAGGATGTTCTTTGCTAAATGTCGACGGTCGGGAACCAACGTTTAGATAAAGTCTAGGAAAGATTTTCTTGCTTGTAGAGATGCTCAGCAGTTATATTGACAGCTTGTTTTATGTATATCGTAGAATATTAGTATTTAGTAGTAAGTCACCAGAATTTTTACCTCTTGCATTGGTAACATGTCTAGTTAATTGCATGAAATCCTTATCACAAGTGAATAAAATCAATGTTTGTTTTCACAGTTCAGAGAGGCTGATCTTGATAGACTGAAGGACTGGAAGAATCTGAAAGAGCTAAACATGGTTGGATCACCTATAGCTAAGAAGTATATAAATGACTTCAATGCCTATCTCACGTATGTAGTTCTATCTTTTTCTTGTTATGTTCTCTCACCCCGCATTCACTCCCTGTACATGCTGTTTTGTCTATTGTCTGTCTCTTTGTACTTGACTCATGTTTCAGCTCAACAATGGCAGCTAATCTACTAACGATTAATGCTGCCAGTCTCATGCGACGTCAGCAGTAGAGCTGACGTACGATTATTATATTAAAACTTTTTTCGCGTCTCGATTTATTTTGCGGTTGACACGTGTGGCTAATCTATTTCATTTCATTACAGTAATGGCCATTTTAATTGATTTACTCACTTTGCATTCGTATGAGATCTTTGGATTAGAAATGTTCAATGAGCCGCTACATTGATTTCTGTATCTCTAGGAGTGTCTCCTCAGTAAACTTTTTCTTATCAGTTTTTTGTGGCCCATTGAGGAGCACATAATTCTTGCTACAATTTGTTGGGACTCTTTGCAGGTTTGATAGAGAGGTTTTTTTTAAATGAGTTGATTTGGTTTAAACCATCAAATGACATTTGACTAAGTCGAAACACGTTGATTTGGTCTCTTCTTTTATTACTGGCTAGAGTAACTAGTTCTTGTGGAAGAAACCTTTATATTATCTATTAGCTAAATGGGAGGTCTTGTTGACATGTAGTCTGCACTTATTTCATTTCTCTGTCGCTTTGCCATCGCTGTACTTATTTTTGGACAGATTTTTGCCTCAAAGTATTGTAAAACTTGGATAACAATTTATTATACAACAGATATGTTATGAGCTTTGTACTTTGTATATTGTAAGTTGTCTTACTTTATCATTGAGTTTCTTATAGCTTTTGGTATTTTTCGCTGAAGAATATATTCCTAATCCAACATTTTAATAACATTCTTGTACATCTTCTCTCATATAAGCCTACAATAAATTGATTTAGCGTTCTGTTTGCCATTCAGTCATATTTGTGTGAAGTAGTGCAAAGGACATGAAGTCTCTCTTTAACCGATGCAGTTGGATTTTTTGTTTTAATTTACTGTTTTACTTTCATCTACTTGATGATCCACAGACCTTTTTGTGCAACAATATCTCTGTTTTTGTGAAACTACCACCTCCAAGTTTTTTTTTCTATAAAATTATTGATAGGTTCCTATTGCATACAAGTATATTGTAATAATTTCACCAGTTTATATTTTTTTAACTTCGTTGCATTTTTGTGGAAATGTTGTGTAAACACTGAACATATTTTGAGATTCCATAGATATATCTTTTTTTTTTCCTTCTCTATTTTTTATGTTTATTCTTTGGCATTGCTTCAGGCATTGTGTTATTTTATGACATTTTGTCAAACAATACATTTGGCTCAAAGTTACTTTTGTTTCACTTTTGGCTGAAAGTATGAGACGAGCTGAATACAAACATGCGCAGTGGTGGTGCATGATTAATATTAACCTGGAGAGTTGAGTGTATTAAAGTCATCGGGTTGACTTCGTTTTTCATCCAGTTTTTCAAATCAACTTTCACCATGTCTTGTTTTACATACACTTTTTATATACATTCAATTTTCTAGATTTTGTATGTGTTTCTTTTCAATATTTTAAATTAACTGTAATCCTTTTTCATTTATTGTCACAATTCTTTCATCCAAAGATTATTTCATGTAATTTTATTTTTTTCTGCTAATTTATTTTTGTAGTTACATTTTTGCGAATTATTGTGAACATGATCAGCTCTATAGACAAAATAACTTAAGTTTGATTGTATTTTTTACTGTTTTACGAACAATAGATTACCAAAATTTTCTCCATTTGGTAAAACTTTGTCCCTTCAGATTTTAGGGCTAACAGGTTCTATCTGTTAGGTCAAGGACTCAAACCCCCCCCCCCCATATTTCAGTCTACGGCTGCTCACTCTATACATGATGTAGGCACATAATTATAGTGGGTTGCTCAAGTTCTAACTATAGCACTCTATTGTCCACTAGTTTTGTATACTCCCAGTTGTGAACTATACGGTATTCTCAATTATATGTTTTCTCCTGTTACCCTATGTATAGCTTGGCTGGCTAAACCTCTGTATAAGTTTTTCTCATTCATGTTATAAAGCTTTTCTCTTCAACTCAGAATGATTTTTTTTTCACTTCACTTTTTTCTGTCATTTTTACTGAGAGCAAATGTGTCATACCCAATATATTACCTCTTCTGTCCTTTTTTGTGAACTTCATGTGATACTATAAACTAATGATTTTTTTTTGTAACTCAGTAAATTCAGTAATTCAGTAAACGAATGAATTTGGATTTTACCATGAGGATTTTTTGTATCACCTTATGCTTAACAGTTGCTATTTTCTATCAAGTTCTAATGTTTTGGTTTCAGTTTTTGTTTAAAAAAAGCATCCTTCTACACATCGTCACTCTTGGTCCTTTTTTGTTTCATTTGTAGCACGAATGTTTTTTTTATTTGTTTTTTTTTGTTTTTATTATTTTGTACATTACCAGTCTATCTGTCGTTCCGCTGACAAATAAATACTATTATGTTGAGTCGATTTATTTCATGATAATAATAGACTCACTATTCTCCATGGAGATTTCTTCATGTTTTGGACTTGTTAATCATTTCCACATTCCTCGTATAATAGCATTTTTTTACAGTTTCAACTTTTTATCCTTTTTAAGTTTTTCTCTGTTGCAATCAATATAAATTGAAAAGTGTTTATCACAATAAAGATCCATATCACCTAGCAATCAATAACTGTTATATAACGCTTTTCGGTTTCGTTTTCTTTCCTTTATCAACTCCTGTTACGCAGTAAATAGCCGAAGTGAAGTTTCTGTGTCTTTTGTAACTGTTTTGTGTCACTTTGTCACAATTGCTGCAATTTATGTCAATTCATATATTTAGTATATTGTATTTATAGAACTAGTCAATTTAAACAGCATAATTTTTTGTTGAACTTGTTTTTTCTAAGTATTTATTTTGTATTTCATGCAATTTTTTTGTACTTCTATTTTTTATATGGATTTTTTTTTCATTTTATACCTTGCTGGTTTTCCTATCAGTTATATGGCTGTTACACAATTTTGGTTTGTGGAAACCTGTTGGTGCAATCTTTGTGGACTCATAAACATTTGTATTTTTACACGTGTACACAAATGTATTTCTAAATGTAGATAAACTTTGGTACATGTTTGTATTTTTTTTTCACACAAGCTTTGCTGTTGGTATGAATGGTTTTTTATTTGTCATTTGTTCGAGCAATCACGTTATCTCTCCATTTGCAGCTCATTCTGTATTTTTCATAATTCACTTTTTATTAAAAAATCAGTGTGAATTTACATTCACTCATTTGTCAAGTGAAAACATTTCGATTCAGTGAATTTATATCGGAGAATACAGGTCTAGTAGATATTTTTTGTTTTTGAGCAACTGGCAGCGGCAGGATGTGATGTAAATTAATTGGTGTGCTAAATTTTTAGAGTCTTGGCTTTGTAAGGTTCAAGCCTGTTTAGTATCATCCAATTTTGATTTGCAGTTTCACTCTGCCCAGCAAATGAGCAGGTTTCAGGAGCATTACAGCTGCATTATTATTTTTTGTCGATGTTGGTTTCACTTACGTTCGAATACTATTGATGATGAACTTTTCACATAATTTTTGTTATAAACATAATATATGTGTGGCTAATCTCACAAATTTTGTGAGTCACTATTACACATAGGTTTCAGATGTTCTGCTTCTGATTGATGCCAGCATTTTTTTTTTGCACTTGTGAAGAAAATTCCGAATTGGGCAATGTATTTTTGTTTTTTGCCGGTTCCTCTATGCGTTCAGCAAGTTTGGTTTTGTGAAAAGGTGTTTTAATGTCGAGAGATATGTCTTGTTTGCAAAGTTTTTGTGTGTGTTCCTTACCACCCTGTATTTCTGTACCTTATCATTATCTAGTTCAACAGCTGTTTCATGCTTGCACTCTTTGCGCACTAAAAATGTTAAAAATCATTATTTTTTCTGCGGAAATAAATTGAAACAACAAATCCCGAATCTCTCAGTGCAAGGCTAAGCTGGTTTTTCCTGTAATAGAATTGAGCGCTTAAACCAATCGCATTAGCGGCACGCTATTTATAAACTGACGATGGTTGGCAGGTAGGTTTGTGGCCAAGTCTTAGGTAAGTACATGAATGTGTTGATATGTTGAATAAACCATTATTGATGTTCTCAAAATATGATGTGAATGTAAATGCTTTACTTACAAACGAATGGCTGCAACATCAAACATGTTTGTATTATATTGTAGTGTTGTAAGGAAGAGGTTTCCTAACATAGTAAATCTGGTATGTACTGGGAGTCCATGATGTTACTGGGTCACATGCAATATTATGAATCAGTCTTCTAGTTAATGTCAACGCTTCAAATGGACATTAAACTTTTACTAGCTGGTCTGCTTGTAAATAACAAATGGATACAGCCAGTCTTATTATTGCCCATCTCCTCTGCCGCAGCTCCCACGATCAATCCCTCCGATGATCTCCTCCTTCTATGGTGGCCTTCTTTCATGGTAGCTTCATGTCCTGGCGGCCTCCTCCCACTTTCATCTCCTGAGGTCTCTTCCTCACATACTATCCTCTTCCCACGGGCACCTACTTCTGTAGAGGCCTCTTCCTCACATAGTAACCTCTTATGTAACCTATTTTTGTAGAGGCCTCTTCCCACGGGCACCTACTTCTGTAGAGGCCTCTTACCACAGGCACCTACTTCTGTAGAGGCATCTTCCCATGGGCACCTACTTCTGTAGAGGCCTCTTTCCACAGGCACCTACTTGTGTAGAAGCCTCTTCCCACGGGCACCTATTTCTGTAGAGGCCTCTTCCCACAGGCACCTACTTCTGTGGAGGCCTCTTCCCACGGGCACCTACCTCTGTAGAGGCCTTTTCCCACAGGCACTTACTTCTGTAGAGGCCTTTTCCCGCGGGCACCTACTTCTGTAGAGGCCTCTTACCACTCGTTTTGCTACCATTCACAATGCTTATCTTTCTAAAAGTATTGCCGAGAGTTGAGTATTAGTTTCATGTCAAAAAGCTCGCATGATTTTACACCTGATCATTTAGCAACCCAAGGTTGAACTTTTTTTTCAATTATTCAACCTGCAGTTTGTTCATTTGCTAGCACTCTCCAGTATGAAAAACATGTGCTACAAGTAAGTTATGAATGCATGCTTTGACAGCAACAACAACAAATACTCCGTTTACAAATAAATATCAGCAGCATTTAAATAATAATAAAATAAAACGACATCATTTGATAATAACAATATCATGATAATGTAACGACGATTTTTCCCATTAATGATAATTGAAATTAATAACATCAATAATCAATCCAGGTTGTTCATTATTGTATTAAAACAAATGATGGTGAAATTGTTACAATAATACTTAGGTATTTTATATCATGAGCATGTGCAAACAAATAGTTCACGGTTAGTAGCAAGGACTTTGGATAATCATGAAAATGGTTGTTAGCAAATATAATTATTCTTTCACAATAATTATTTACCATCGTTTATTTCAATATTGGAAAAAATCAGTTGTTAGACATTAATAGCATTATCAATAATTTATACCAATAATACACATAATTCTTTACTTTTGTTCTAATTGATAATAATTATTAATGCATTTGTAAGAATAATGGTATACACTAAGTAACCTAGTAAAATTAAAGTAATAACACAGTTTAATTAAAGCTGAATAATGATATGTAGTTTTTCTTTGATATTATCAGTTTGTTTAAAAATTATAGCTATAAAAAGTTAACAAAGTAAGTTTAGTAACAAATAAAGAAAATCATAAGAAATGAATAATACAGAGAAATTGTTTTGCAACGTGCACATTATACATTAAAGCCTGGTTCACATACATATCATAGATGCTCGCAAGTGATCGCGGATTCCTTGTGCGAGCATCTGCGATATATGTGAACCTGGATTTGCAGTGGCTAGTACGACGTCGCACGCTGTCGTAGAGGCACGTAGAAAAGTTCAGCTGAACATACTTTCCTGCGACCGTCGTGCGATAGAGAGTACAATTTTCTTACTTTCTTTCTCAAAAGCCACGTTTAGGTCAAGGTTACTCATGTTAAAATGACTGCCATCAAAAAATTATGATAAATAATGAAATTATTATTGTGTAATTATAAATATTGATTATTATTGATCATCAATTTTTTGAGTGAAATATTGTGATAGTTAATTTAAATGTATAAATATATGCATTTTCTGCAAAGTTTTATATAATAGCATAATTAGTGCATTATTATAAATTGAGATTCAAAGTTTTATATTAAGAGATGGTAAAAAAATAATAATACACCATTGAACAACAGTTGTAACTTTAATTAAAAATTATGGAATAATATTTAATGATAATATTGTAATGGTTTTCCCCGTGTATGGAGTTGACTGTTACTGGCACTTACAAGGAGGGCTATATTGTCCGGCTTTGTTTCTACTGTAAATGGTGGCGTAGCAGTAGAGTGGCAAAGCTTTAGTAGTTTATCTTGCGCTAGATATAACCGGATGCTGCTATAGAGCAGGCACAACTGTGTTCAGGCAACCGGCCTCACAGATATAACAAAGTTGGAAGTAACAGTGGTTTATTACTACCCACAAAAGCAAACAATGTGTAATAGCAACTCACAAAAGTGAATGATTGACACAAAGTATAATATAAAGAAAGGTGGTAACTGACAGCAAGGGTCGAGTGAATACTCAACATATAACTGATCAAAACAGTTCGCTTGCTATACACTAGTTACTTCTGAATCCTCTACTGCTCGATGTCTCTCTACGATCTGAGCGTCTGTCTAAGAACTGATCCTCTGGGCGGAATGCAGGAGTATTTATAGGAAACAAGTAATCAGCTGATAACATAGGCATGCAGTTGGTTGGAAATAATACCCCCAGCGAGGCATAAAACTCAATCATAAGCTGGCACACTAACACTAATTGATAAGTTATAAATATATACATGTCAGTCAGAGCACTAGTGGCGGGAAATCCTTCCTTACGCTTGGCTCCGGTGAGCGGCAGGTCAACTGTACTCTTGTGAGTAGCCAAGCGTAGTCATCTAGTGGGTATTTTTTATGTAGAAGAGATATAATAATAGCACCGGCTGAAGATAAGAGAGCTACACTGTGCAAATCTATTACAACATGAGTAAAAATATAACAAAATTTTTAAAATTGTTAAAAAATAATATATTATTTGGTGTAATTGAACAACGATAATTCATTTAGTATGCTTATAGTCATTGGTCAGTGAAGACCCGCTTTGAGATTTTATTACCTCCCATTCAAGAGAGTGATTATATCTCTTACGATCGTGAGTTTGCCAAGTTTATGTGAACATGTATAGCGGACGCTCATATGAGGATCAGCGATCACTTGCGAGCATCTACGATATGTATGTGAACCAGGCTTAACAGCAGGCCAAGGGGCTTGTCAAAAACTGAATTGAGACAGTGCTCCCTAAAACATTTACAACATGCTTTCAATACAGGATGAATCGCCATCGTTATGTAAAATGGCAGCAGTCATGAAGGAAGAATTATCGTAATACCAATTGCTTTGCTCATAGAAAATATGCCAACATTCCATAATGATGGAGAGCAGTTAAGTTTTCACCAGTAAACAGTTAATAATTCTACAAATATCTTTTGCATGAGAAGAAATAGTTAAGTTAAACCCTGGATATACATCAGTTTGATTCAATCGAAAGTTTTTACAGCCGTTTCCACACCTCTCAGTGTAGTGGTTTAGGCGTATAACAAAGTGACACACAGACAGACTAGATATGTACTAACTGGCTTATCTGTTTCACACAACAATGAATGGAGTCAGTCATATTGTTGCCTTTCTCCAAAGCCCTGTTTCCGTTGGTCCTTGTCATGGCTTCCTCCTCCCGTGGTAGCTTCCTTTCCTGGTCGCCTCCTCCAGTGGTTGTCCCTTTTTGGTCACCTCCTTCCATGGTAAGCTCATCCCGTGGCGGCCTCCTCACATTTATTACAATTTTCTCATTCATACACACATAGTCATCGACTATTAGAGTAGTTGGCAGAAAAATACATATCAGCAGCATTTTCATTATTGCGGGTGGTAATTATAAGATCAAATAATATTATCAACTAATAACAATACAATGGTAATATCATGGGCACTGATCATTTTTCTACTATTCCAAAACTGTCATTGGTTATACATCAATTGTTTATTGATCAATTTCGCTGTGGTTATTTTTCACAGTGTTATCGCCAGTGGCGGATCTGGGGGGTGAGCCCTAGGAGCCCAGGCTCCCCCCCTACCCATGAATATGAGGCAAAAACTGTCTGAGAAATTAGCTGAAAATTTCCATCTATATCAGCTTCTAGATATCTCTTGTAATAAGAAGCCCCTTATTAATCAATAAAGATGATTGTGAGAAACAGCTACATAACCCAAGATCCAATAATTTTGATTCTAGTTCAGGGTTGTTTAAATGGGCAAACATTTTGTCTGCTTTTTGGTGCTAACATGCTCAGCCAAAAGGTCAAGGTCTTTCAGTTTACGTCGGTCGTCAAAATTGCAGAGGCTACTACTACTACCAATATTATTATTATTATTAATAAAGAAAAAGTCCCATTATTTTTTTTCATTGCAAGAGTGGTTGACCTCTGCAAAAGTTTCAGCTCTCAAGTAAGCATTGCTACTTGCCGTTTATTCAATGCAACCAACAACTCAAGTTTTACTATTAGTTGTCAATTATAAATAACGATTATTATTGTAATTATAATTATTATTATTATAATAATAATAAATAATAATTATTATTATTTATTTATTATTATTAATTATTTTATTAATTATTATTATCAGTTAAATATTATTTATTAATTATCATCATTTTTTTGTAATAATAATAATAATACTAATGATAACTATAACAATAATTATAAATGAGTATTTAATTATTATTATCATCCTCATTGTTGAAGTAATTCTTTTTTGTTATCGTTGTGTGTATTATTATTGTTTATTATTATTATTATGATGATGATCTATGATGATGTAGTAGTTTAATTATAATAAATGTTGGTAGTTAATTATTATTATAATGTAATAATAATAATAATTTATTATTGATAAATAGTGTATAATAATATTTAGTAATTAAACTGTTACGTCATCATAATGAAGAACTTGTTGTTATTATTATAACTGTTATATATTAATTTAAAATAATAATAAGCATCATTATAAATAAATAAACTTTTTTAAGTATTGTTATTTTCTAAATTATTATTATTGTTTCCTAGGTTTGATTCAAATGCATTTTAGGTGCTATACAATGGCAGTTGTATTATAACATCTGTGAAACTTGCAAAATACTGGTTCTAGAATCCAGTGTCATAGCAGTTTCTTCAACACTGTACATGGGGGATCCAATTTTGAGTCAGTAGGAGAGCAAATTATTTTAAAAACGGGCCAAAAAAATTTTCGGCGCTTCGCGCCGAAATATTTTTTTACAAATGGGCTCCCCCCTCTGTGACTGTCCAGATCCGCCACTGGTTATCGCTGTTCTCATGACAAGTTACTACAGCGTGTAAACATGAATAACGGTCGTAGCTGTTAATAAGCAATATTAATTAGTAATAATTAACAGAGTAAAACATTTTGATAACGAGAAGGATTACTAAAATTGATGACAATGAAATTTAATAAATATAATAATAATAATCAACAAATCCAATTATTTATCCCGATTGAAATAAATGGAATCATTTTCGAAAGGTTATTTTTTCAAAGCAACGAAATAACAACAATGATAATAATAATAAACAATAATAATAATAAAGAGTAAGATCTGTCATCGTTTGTCATGTATTGCTATTATTGTTTGCTCAATAACTTTGATTGTGAAGCTTTGTAACTGTAATAAACCATGCATTATCTTGTATTAGCAATCTGGTTTTTTAAATGACATGAATCGAATAATGTAGTTTTAGTAATAAATCAAAAGTTGAAAAAATAACAAATTACCAGAGCTTACACAGCTCGCTAAAGTAAAACTTTTGCCTTACTTTCAAAGTTCAGCTTATCATAGCCAACCAAAGAACCTCTCACTCTATTGTGCACTTTGTTATAGTTGGTCCACTTTGATAGTTTGTTATAAAAGAGCCGGATCAAACCAAATCGTCATTAAAATCAGTTTTGTTTTTGCCATACATAAGATTGATCTAATGGAGAGTTCTCAAGACAGTATTTATTTCTCCCAGTGTAGTGGTTTTAGTATCTTATCCAAGGTGTCAAATATACACAGATGGACAGACATACAGACAGGCGTTTTTCCATTTTATACATTTATTTGTAGATTATGGCTGCGTCAAATGCAGTCATTTTAAATGATTAACAATCAACAACAAACCCGAATATTGTTTCTTTTGCTTCATTCATTTGTACAACTTCATTGCATGCCAACACCAAACCCATCTATTTGGCACCGAGTGTGGTGTTACCAAATACCCCTCAAGACTCAAAACATACACTTCTCTCAATCAGCTGTGACCCTATAATATTGCCTCTACTCCAGCTCTCTCTTTGTTCTATCTGTCTTATACTAGTTGTGCTTTTTGTCTTTACTGTTCATCTGGTATAACAAGCTACTTACATGTTGTATCTGGGTTGTATATCTGTGGGGTTTGATCATTGGTTAATTGGTATGGTTATGTGATATGCTGTATGTAGCTGACATATTTATATGTAAATATGACAAATGTCACAGATATGCTTACCATATGTCACACTTGTAGGATGGCAATGAAGCTCCAGCACCAATCGTATTTGAGATAGACTCTGTCTCAGCTCAAGGTTTACCCACAAGAAAAGGAAACTATCTCGGAGCTAATCCAGAATGTTCTCAACTGGTCACCCAGTTCATCAATCAGTGCGTTTCATAAAGTTACCTCATTGCATATTCATAGAGTTGTACAGCGGTCATTTGTCATTGCAGAGACAAGATACAGATGTATCCATCAAACTCCCTTTGATATAAATTCATCCATAGACATATTTATTTATTATATATGTTGTAGGTATATAGAGTTATTTGACTCAGACAATAGAGCTCAACTCATAGCAGCGTATGATAACTCTGTGACTTTCTCTACAAGTTTTTGGTTCTACCCGAATGATGCCAAGTATGTTCATTTATAGTTTCAAGTGCAATACTACAGTCGATCTTTCTGTTACCTTTCACTTCCCGGAGATGGCCTTATTGTGGGAAGTTGAAATAATATTGTCACCGCACAGACCGCTTATCTGTTTGGAGATTTTGTGTTTCGCTGATTTCCATAGCACTGATAGAACTAGGATTGATGATTGACCAGCCATTCTCCAATTGTGTAAACCAGTAACTTATGTATTTACTGAAAGTTTGCCATCCAGTGGAAGCGATATTGTGATCTGAAGTGTTAATTTTGGGTTAGGCAAGTGGTATAGATGAGCCTTTTCCCTTTTTAATTTGGAGTTGTATTCTCTACTTGCAGGCAACATCGATTCGACATTGCCAGTAGCCGTAATCTACTGAAAATTCCACCGAATGAGCGCAATGGTAAAAGAATTCACTACGGCAAGGAGGCTGTGGTGAGATTTTTGACTGATGAGTTTCCCAAGACAAAACATCAGTTGGAGACCCTCAATGTAGACATCGTGTTTCAGAATGTGAGTTCTCCTAAGGCTCTCTTTGTTTGTAAGGAAAGTCTCCTGCATTTATAAACTGTACAAATCACAAGCATGGTACATCCAGGGCCGTATTTAGTATAGCTATACTTACAACAATGCTATAATAGAGCTTGGCTTACAGCTACATGTATACTATAGTATAGCTATGCTTACAACAATGCTATAGTATAGCTAGGCTTACAGCTACATGTATGCTATAGTATAGCTATGCTTACAACAATGCTATAGTATAGCTAGGCTTACAGCTACATGTATGCTATAGTATAGCTATGCTTACAACAATGCTATAGTATAGCTAGGCTTACAGCTACATGTATGCTGTAGTATAGCTATGCTTACAACGATGCTATAGTATAGCTATGCTCACAACAATGCTATAATATAGCTATGCTTACAACAATGCTATAATATAGCTAGGCATACAACAATGCTATGGTACAGCTATGCTTACAACAATGCTATGGTACAGCTATGCTTACAACCATGCTATGGTACAGCTATGCTTAGAACAATGCTATGCATGAAATGCCTACTGATTACTTTCAGGCTGCTATGTTGAGTTTTACATTGACTGGACTGTATGAGGAACCAAATAACACAAAAACTCACAAAGTCACTCGTCTTTTCTCTAGAAACTTCACAGCTGTACCTCAGGGGGAAGGTAATATTCTATTTATTATTATTCTTTGGTTTCTGTCATTGATGCTGTCTCTAGTTTTTGTATTTACCAGACAAACAAGTAGTGAAATTGTGTGCTGGAAGTATTAATTATTATCTAACTCCTGCAATCAAGTTGTACAACTAAAACTTATGAGTTTGTACCATTGAAATGTTAGAGTATTCATATCAGGTGTGTTTGTTTTAGTATTTATGTTATGTACCATACACTTGAGCATATCTTCATAGATGGTCATGGAAAACTGTCTCTGATCCTCCACCACAGTGTTTGCATTATTATATTGTTGTGGAAGCTACTGCTGGGTTGTATTACTTGATAATCTAGCCAATTGAACACAGGAAGTTATCTCCTCTCTCTGCCAGGTATCGTAATCATCAGTGAACAGCTGTCATTTACCAATGCTAATCAAGACAGAAGAGGTCAAATGTTGTCTGCAGCTAAACGCCGGCAGGAGGAGCCCACCACATCTGCTGCTTCTGCTGCTGCCACAGTTGGTGACCCTTCCCAGCAGGCCATACTACAACAGTTTATGGCAGAGTCTGGCATGAATGAGCACTGGAGCAGAGAGTGAGTGTTTTATCTGTTCAGGCCACTTTTATATATTCACACCTGTCCATCTATCTATACCTGTCCATCTATCTACACGCTGCCTACCTCAACAGTGCAACCCCTCTCTCTGCCATCTATCCACACCTGTCCATTTATCTATACCTGTCCATCTATCTATACCTGTCCATTTATCTATACCTGTCCATCTATCTACACCTGTCCATCTATCTATACCTGTCCATTTATCTATACCTGTCCATCTATCTATACCTGTCCATCTATCTACACCTGTCCATCTATCTATACCTGTCCATTTATCTATACCTGTCCATCTATCTATGCCTGTCCATCTATCTACACCTGTCCATTTATCTATACCTGTCCATCTATCTATACCTGTCCATCTATCTATACCTGTCCATCTATCTATACCTGTCCATCTATCTATACCTGTCCATCTATCTACACCTGTCCATTTATCCACACCTGTCCATCTATCCACACCTGTCAATCTATCTATACGCTGCCTACCTCAACAGTCCAATCCCTCTCTCTGCCATTGCACCCTCACTACCTGCAGACCTTTAACACTTCCTGAGAAGCTACAGGCTATCCCGATTGGTTAGCACCAAGATTCGCTTTTATCCAACATGCTCAATCACTCAGCTCATTAGTTAGTTGTCTCTCACTTTTCTATCTTTGCCGCACTACATCTTAAATTCATTCCTCTTCCCAAAGTATCCATTACTTTAGATACCTTTTACCTCCCCTCAGTGACTCATGAGACTTTTATTGTTTGTAGATGTCTTGTGGCTAATGCTTGGAGCTATGAAGGTGGTGCAGCCATGTTTACTAGATTGAAGGTGAGTCTTTTTATTACATCGCTACTACTACTGGTACTACTACTGCTGTTACTGCTACTACTACTGTTGCTGCTGCTACTACTGCTGCTACTAGTGCTGCTACTACTGCTGCTACTACTACTGTTGCTACTACTACTTCTATTGCTACTACTGCTGCTACTGGTACTACTACTTGTACTACTACTTGTACTACTACTTGTACTACTGCTTATACTACCACTTGTACTAGTACTTGTACTAGTACTTCTACTGCTACTACTACTACTTGTACTACTACTTGTACTACCACTTGTACTACTACTTGTACTACCACTTGTACTACTACATGTACTACGACTTGTACTACTACATGTACTACCACTTTTACTACTACTTGTACTACTACTTCTGCTGCTACTACTACTACTTGTACTACTACTTGTACTACTACTACTTGTACTACTACTTCTACTGCTACTACTACTACTTGTACTACTACTTGTACTACTACTACTTGTACTACTACATGTACTACGACTTGTACTACTACTTGTACTACTACATGTACTACTACTTGTACTACTACTTGTACTACTACTTGTACTACTACTTGTACTACTACTTCTGCTACTACTACTACTTGTATTCCCACTTGTACTACTACTTGTGCTACTACTACTTGTACTACTACTTGTACCACTACATGTACTGCTTCTTGTACTACTACATGCACTACTACTTGTACTACTGCATGTACTACTACTTGTATTACTACATGCACTACTGCTTGTACTACTACTTGTACTACTACATGTACTACTACATGCACTACTACTTATACTACCACTTGTGCGATTGCAAGTACTATAACCTGTACTACAAACTACCAATACTTGCACTGGTTTATTGTTTTTACCCCTTTTGTAGGCCGAGAATAAGATTCCTCCAGAAGCATTTCAGAAATAAGAGTAACTGAATTCAGATACGATGTATATACTGATATATAACACCATGTTCCATTGTTTTATTCCTTTCATATTATACTTTTGACCAGCCAATTTGTACTGTATCACTCAATGACTATATAATAGTGCATGTTGCACCTAGTGTGATTTACTGTACATAATATATACTGAAATATCCATCACAAGTCTTATCTTTATTGCTAAGAATGTGATTGTCCAAGTGTTTTGTGTTATAGACTCAGCTCCTACTCGCGGCACCAGTTTGCTGGCAGGTCTGTGGACACGTACAAACCTACTAGGCTTGAGGTTTTGTTTATCACTCCCAGTCTTAGTCCTGGTTGTAGTTAGAAGTAGCTCTACTTTCAACTTATGAGAGCTGAATAGTCAGTTGGAAGTACAAAATTGAAAACTACGTTCGTAGCAAAAAATCTTCTGAAATTCTAACATGTACTAGTTTTTTAATTGATTTTGAAAATAATGTTTCGTCCAATATCAAACGATAAACAGAAACGTACAAATAGCTTGAATAGCAACAAAAAATGCACATTTGGAGCCTGCCTCTAGCCAGTTTTAGTTCTCTCCACTTTGTGTCATCTTGTTACTCTCAGATCCTGTCAGAGAAGACACCAATTGTATATGCTTCTGTTATCTACCCACTTCTTTAGTAACTTCATTGCTTCTCTCGGGCTTTTAGTTTATAGTCAATCGATACATACATATAAGAAGTTTTCTCCTCTTGTATACCACTGTATACCTGCACCATTTTGAAACTTTATCAGCACCTATATATCAGGAGTGTACAACTCCCACAAGACATTCAAATCAAAAAAATCTTTTTCATTTCTCTCCTATACTCCAGGAGTTGCCTGCTCCTCAGACAAATATGGCAACCCTTCATATAAGTGAGTGTTGCACATCTACTGCTATACAAGTACATGAATAAGTAATGAGGTGCAGCAGACACTTCCAAGCTAGTTGTTTGGAAGGGAAATACTTAATCATAGACACCCAACAGTCTACAGTTTGGCTATATGCCATCATTGGCTCTAGACAATTATATAGATCAACATTAGACTTTGGTTGGTTCACAGAATTTAGTGACACAATAAATGTACAGTATCAAACATAATATGCAAGCTAATTGTGTGTATATGAAACATTGATCTTATGTGTACATATTACATTTGATTCTTGTTATCAGAAACATTTGTCAGTATTCTACAAGTTTGTAACGTTATGAACAGTTATGTAAGGTATCAAGGACATTGCGTAACATAGAAACTGGGTATCGAAAATATTAGGTCACAGGGATATTAGGTAACAGGTATATTAGGTAACAGGGATATTACGTAACAGAGATATTAGGTAACAGAGATATTAGGTAACAGAGATATTACGTATCAGAGATATTAGGTAACAGAGATATCAGGGATGTTAGGTAACAGGGATATTAGGTAACGAAGATATTAGGTAACAGAGACAACAGAGATATTAGGTAACAGAGATATTAGGTAACAGAGATATTAGGTATCAGAGATATTAGGTAACAAAGATATTACGTAACAGAGATATTAGGTAACAGAGAAATTAGGTAACAGAGATGTTAGGTAACAGAGATATTAGGTAACAGAGATATTAGGTAACAGAGATATTAGGTAACCGGTATATTAGGTAACAGAGACATTAGGTAACAGAGACATCAGGTAACAGAGACATCAGGTATCAGGGATATTAGGTAACAAAGATATTATGTAACAGAGATATTAGGCAACAGAGACATCAGGTATGATACAGTCCTTATCTGAATCTGTTTCTATCAACCTACCAACATAACTGGGTCTATAAGAGACTATCAGTAGATGCTACTACCAAAGTTCTCTTAGTAAAACAGTGTCACAATTAGTATGTTAATAATTGCAGTAGTTGTCTTCTCATGACCGTTTGTTTATCCCAGGACAAGAAAGGGCTTGCATTCTGGTATCATTTGATGAAGAAGATGTGGATCCATTTATGTAATTTATCTCCAACTGTTTTTAAATTTCTCAATTTTATTTATTTTTCTTTTATTTTTTAATCAACATAAAATTGCAAATGTTTGTAAAGATCTCCAACAATGTTTTGTAAATGCTTTGTTTTTTCAAATGATCGTTGAACAACTTATTTCTGAAAAGAAGTACAGCTTGGTTGATTGTGTATGACATAAATTTGTAAAGCCTACAATGGAGTTTGGCTGCCAGCAATGGCAATGAACAATACAATACTTTGCTAACCTTTGGTGACCCACAAAAGTATCTAGGTGAAACTGTAAGGGGTCATTTGTCATCCATGTCACTCTCATTGCTGACAGATTCTGCCGTAGGTTCAATGTGTGACAGGATGGCAGGAGGATCTCCGAATATTGTAGTGAGGCCATGTGCCATTACTCTCACAGCATTCATTGCTTTATAGAATGCTGGTGGTTATCTCCCCTTTTGCTTGAGTATGGCGATTAGGAATGGACTGTGAACAATAATTCATAATTATCTTTACTGTATGAGTTGTCTTCTCAATATATCGAATTACCAATAAATCTTTATGTAACAGTCAAACTGCTAGATGGAGGGAGAAGGAAAATAACATTCTATACCTGCTGAGAAGATAACTCCAATCACTTTGCTGCGTACAGGAATAATAACGCAATGTATTTCGACTTTTCCTGCACCTGACAAAACATTTGCAGTTTTTATAACCCGAGTTTATATCAAACATTACATGTATTCGCAACTCCCAAAAATACAATTGGAATATCTACATAACACTCAACAGAACAAAGCAGCATGTAAAGTCTACTAAAGTGATTTGTGAGCTTTGCAAGTCAGCAGCTAACCCAAATGTGAACTCTTTCTTATATTGTATGTCAAACACGACAGCGTGTCAACATTAGACATTTTTAGTCTACTTCCTTTCTTGCTGGCCATGTGGCCAGCAAGAGAAAATAGACCCTCACACGCTGTGGAGGTAGCATTAATAGTCAGATACCTTTTTGCCACTCTTTAGCACTTTGGAAATTGTGTCCCCTTCTTTCTCCACCAAGAGGCTTCTCCTTACATTGCTTATCATGGAAGGTGCGATTTGAGTGAAATAATCTACCTATATAAGTAAACATTGTGGACATACACATAACATGGGATGATTGTAGGATTCACAATACATGTTCTGATTTGGTTCTTTTCTTTTTCACCCAAATTAACCACTACCCCATTATCGGCACGAGTCTGTGCGTCACTTTTTGATGATTCACTCTTTTGCTGTGTTGAGGACATCAATAAGTCAATGAGGCTACTACAAGATTGAGATGACGTTGCTGTTGATTGGTCAGTTGCCACACTCTGATCATTGTCTTCTGCACTCTGTTGTATACTTGCGTGTACCCGCCTGCAGGTACACGGCTTATGTGACGTCCACTTGACATCGTGACTACTTGTGATTGTGCCCTTGGCTATCCCCGGTGGAAGTCTATGTCACGTGATATTGTGATCGACTCTACGAAGACTCGTTCATTCTTTGCTCACTGTGCTTACTGGTAAGTGGTGTTACGCATTATAACACACTCTCATCTGCGCACTCTGCAACAGTCAAATCATACTATTTTATAAATCAACCTTCACAATGGCACAAACAGAAATGTTTCTACAGTTGAATGGAAACTGAGAGAAAAAAGCCAACATATAACAGCCATTGCTATTGCCCCCACAATGACATCAGCTTTTACACCATCCACATTTTCTGAGAGACATAAATGGTTAGGGCTGTTTTGGTAAGTGGCAGCATTAGCAGTTACATGTGAGTGAACTATTCATTCCTAAATCATTACATAAACTTTGTATACTTTTGCTGTATTTTGTATGTGAACAATTATTAGTAGTTTAGATAATCTAACATGCTGCTGCTCTACTAGCTTCTGTTTCTTATTATTCTTCATCTTATGATATGGAGAATAGCCACCTCCCCTCAAAAACTGGTATAAATAGAGCTACAAAATCTTTGCATTTTACAATTCAGGTTTGGATGTTGTACAGTCTTGAAAATACAAGCTTCTAGAATAAGGCAAAAGGAAAGACCAAAATCAGTTCTCTAACTTTGAAATGGGCTGAAAAGTTAACATTCAGCTAATGAAAGGTGACACATTAGTATCATGTGTTTTATCTACTTAGTGGTGCTTATTGATGCAACCACCATTTGAAAACAGTGAAGAGGCGACCATTTTAATTTTCGGATAAAGATAAAGTTTTTCTCTCAAGAATGCTTCCTGTAGGGTTTCAATCTTTCCATTCATGTAAAGGTTGCAAGACAGGTGTGCAAAAGGGTAACGCTGCACCATTTTAGACTTTAAAGTAATCCAGTAAACTTTTCAAGTTTTTCCACTTTTCTTTTGAAAAAATTTACCTAAAACAGTGTTTTTTGGGGCTAGAATGAAACCAGTCAGAAACAAAATATATCACTTGCCATGCAGTCATTTATGTTGCATTTCAAAATATTTGATAACCAAAACTCTCAATTTACCGTTGACACAGCTAGTCTACTTTTTAAGAGGGGCTGCAAAACTGAAAAAGCCAACTGTTGCTCAAGAACCACCACTACGATTAACAGATTTTGTGAACTACAGTATTTGACTGATCTGACAAGCTCTTTCAAATAACAATCTATTTGAACTACATTTTGATAGCAAGGGTTCAACATAGGGTACCAAATTACTCCTTGAGAATCAAATATTCCTTGAAAATCAAATATTCCTGGAGAACCAAATAGTCTTTGAGAACCAAGTATTCCTTGAGAACCAAATATTCCTTGAGAACCAAGTATTCCTTGAGAATCAAATATTCCTTGAGAACCAAGTATTCCTTGAGAACCAATTATTCCTTGAGAATCAAATATTCCTTGAGAACCAAGTATTCCTTGAGAACCAAGTATTCCTCGAGAACCGAATAATCTTTGAGAACCAAATATTCTTTGAGAACCAAGTATTCCTCGAGAACCGAATAATCTTTGAGAACCAAATATTCCTTGAGAACCAAATATTCCTTGAGAATCAAATATTCCTTGAGAACCAAGTATTCCTTGAGAACCAAGTATTCCTTGAGAACCAAATAGTATTTCAAAAGATACTTTTCTGTATGTAGACTAAACAATCTAATTTTTATTAACGGTCCCTGATGTTTAGTGGCTAAACTCCATTGATGGCTTAATGGTTGACTCTGCTGACTGCTGCCGACAGGATCTGGGTTTGACGACAACGTGTGAAATCCTTTTCACTTAAAAGTCTTAGCAAATGTCCATTTATTGACAAACCATACGATTAGTAAACTTGCAGTGTTTTCCAAAACCCTTATTATGGAAAATATGGTGTCATTGGTTGACTGCGCATTTCCACAATCTGAGCACCTGGGTTCAATTCTTGCTGGAAAACTATTTTTGCCATTTTTTTAAAATACTCTTGTCTTTACTAATAAACAAACATCTTGATATAGTTTACAAATGAACTCAATTTTGGGAAATTAATAGAAAAAAATAAATTGAGCATTTTTCAATTACGTAATCTATTGTACTTTATTCTATAAGTTTATTTCATAAACAATAAAAGATTGTTCAATAGCAACAGATAAACTCATTATAAAAAAAAGCATAGACTAATTATTTGATATATGACATCATCTCAGAAGTTGAGAAGAGTAGCAACCTGGTCAGTCAACAATAATTCAATTCAAGTATTTGGTGATATTTCATAGATTTCACTTGTTGATGCTGCCGGATGTGCTGACATGACGGATACAAAGACACCTTCAACATTGTCTATCATTGAAGTGTTTGGGTACAAGTAGTGGAGTTGATAGCCTTATGTTGCAGACGGAGTTGTGTGCCCTCTAGTTATTGGCGTAAGTTCTATTGGAGGTAAGTAACTCCTTGTCTCATCTTTATATCCTTATCTAAAATATTGAATATATACTTGTATACATTTGACTACAATTATATTATACACTACAGTATATATAATACTTACATTGTATGTGTTACTGTATGATATTAAATAGGTAGAGTTTCTTGTCATCCCAATCAGGTACTACTAGTTGTCTCCCCCTCACACTGATCTGTCCTGCATCAACTGGTAGTTTATCATGATACAACTTGTGTAGTTTTTTACCTGAAATACTTGATATGATATATACAGTGTACACAATATATACAGTATACACAATATATGCAGTATACACAATATATACAGTATACACAATATATACAGTATACACAATATATACAGTATACACAATATATACAGTGTACACAATATATACAGTATACACAATATATACAGTACACACAATATATACAGTGTACACAATATATACAGTATAAATAATATATACTGTATACACAATATATACAGTATACACAATATATGCAGTATACACAATATATACAGTATACACAATATATACAGTATACACAATATATACAGTATACACAATATATACAGTATACACAATATATACAGTGTACACAATATATACAATATACACAATATATACAGTATACACAATATATACAGTATACACAATATATACAGTACACACAATATATACGGTATACACAATATATACGGTATACACAGTATATACAGTATACACAATATATACAGTATACACAATATATACAGTATACACAATATATACAGTATACACAATATATACAGTATACACAATATATACAGTATACACAACATATACAATATACACAATATATACAGTATACACAATATATACAGTATACCCAATATATACAGTATACACAATATATACAGTATACACAATATATACAGTATACACAATATATACAGTATACACAATATACAGTATACACAATATATACAGTATACACAATATACAGTATACACAATATATACAGTATACACAATATATACAGTATACACAAGATATACAGTATACACAATATATACAGTATACACAATATATACACTATACACAATATATACAGTATACACAATATATACAGTATACACAATATATACAGTATACACAATATATACACTATACACAATATATACAGTATACACAATATATACAGTATACACAATATATACAATATACACAATATATACAGTATACACAATATATACAGTATACACAATATGAACAATATACACAATATATACAGTATACACAATATATACAGTATACACAATCTATACAGTATACACAATCTATACAGTATACACAATAGTAGTAATATATGAGCAGATCTCCCTACCAAGTGTTTTTTTGTGGGGTTAAAATCTGGGGTTATGCAATGGGTTACGGCGTTGGATGGATTCGCCGAGTTTATATTGCATTTTATTTGAGGGGCATTTGAGTGGCATTTGAGTGGCATTTAAGTGGCATTTGAGTTTTGATTATTTTTTTACTTAATTTGAACTTATATGATGTATAGATTTTGAATGTATGGCATTTAAGTTTTTGATAATTTTTTTACATAACTCGAACTCATATAGCACTTTGAGAGAGAGGAGAGAGGAGTTATATCTAGCTTGAATAAATACATTGATTAAAAATGAATCAATATATAATTATATACATTTATTACATAATAAGCAGGGGTAAACCTTCCCATATAATATAGCTAGTGTCAGTAAAGACTAAGTAATACAAAGCACTAGCTTTTGTAATGATAATCAATGCAAAGTCTTTTCCTTTACATCGCATCTTAAAAAATCCTCAAATTAGCCTTTTATATGGTTAAAATTTACAGTATTTGGGAAATAATTGTAATAGAAAACATTATATCTATTAAAATTTACTGTAAATTTTATGTAGTACAAAGTACTATAACCTTCATTTATTCACTTGAGACTACATATCATCAGCATTTGAGATCAAGTCTATATATATATAAATATATATATATATATATATACATATATATATATATATATATATATATATATATATATATATATATATATATATATATATATATAGATATATATATACATATATATATTTATAAATTTATATATATATATATATATATATATATATATATATATATATAGATATATATATACATATATATATTTATAAATTTATATATATATATATATATATATATATATATATATATATATATATATATATATATATAAATATATATATATATATATATATATATATATATATATATATATATATATATATGTATATATATATGTATATATATATATATATATATATATATATATATATATATATATATATATATATATATATATATATATATATATATATATATATATATATATATATACATATATATATATATATATATATAATACAAGAAATCATTCATCGTATATATATATATATACATATATATATATACGATGAATGATTTCTTGTATTATATATATATAGTTATAGTAACTATTCTAAAAAGAAGACTATTATGAAGGTTTTTATTTAAGCCAAAGTATTGATTATTTTTTTACTTAATTTGAACTTATATAGTATTTAGATTTTAAACGCATGGCATCTAAATTTTGAATGTATGACATTTAAGTTTTGATCGTTTTACATAATTCAAACTCATATACATTGATTAAAATGAATCAATATATGATTATACACATTTATTGTATAATAAGTAGGGAAAATCTCTCCATATAATATAGCTAGAGTCAGTAAATACTAAGTAATAACAATTAATACATAGTCTTTTTTTACAATGTTGTCTTTGATGTAGTGATGTTATATCTTAAGAAGGGAGACTTCTGTTTTATGTGCTTTTGAATTCGTAATGAACTAAAATAAAAAAGTTATGTATTAGTATAGAATGATTAAACAAAAATTTAAAATAATTACATTAATTTGAATTATAGCTTTAGTTACATTGGATAGTTTACATTATATAGAAATGGCTCACCAAGTCACATTGTCCAACTTGTTTTTTTGAATTAGAGACTATCCAACGCTAAAACAAAAAATTAATTGGGGTAGAAATAACTACAACTACATCTAAATTGAGTTGAAGTATTATTTACAATGATTAGAATTTATTAGATGAAAAGAAAAATTCTCACTGAGGTTTATCATGTATCTCATCCTTTTTTTCAGCAACATATCCTGTCTCAAAATCATCAAAATCTCCACGTAGAAAATCTTCAAGTTCTTCATCATCATCAATTTCTAATATCGCTTTGTTGTGCTTTGCTTGATCACAATATTTTCTCCAATAAATTTGACCAAGACAGTATGTAGAGCAAAATGAATGATCGTATTCCGTCTTAAATTTTCCGTGGGTTTTTTTTCCTCTGTAGATCATCACACCTTGAGCATATTGGTTAGCTTCTGAAGTATATTTGTCTGGTATGGCAAGCGTCTTCAACAGTGTTTCTCCACATTGGTCCATGGTATATCGGATACAAATTACATTTGACTGACCTTCTTTAAATCGATGAGGAACGAATCTATCAACAACATCTCGGTAAGGGAAAATAGCACCGGGTTGGAAACTATTGAGGGTCTTGATGTTCAAGAAGCGTTTGAGCTGACCTTTAGTCGATGTACTCAAATATAGTGATTTCTCTTCAGCTGCCTTTTTGCTTAGAGGATGTCTGGTAACACGTTTGACATCGTACCAAAGAACACTTTTATTTTTTGGTTTCCCTTTCTACCCAAATATACAATGTTAAACGGAGGGGGGTAATTATCACAGTTGAAGTTTTTAGCTATTTCAACTGGACAGAAAAGTATTTTGGGTTCGTGTTCATTTATATCTGAAGGATCATGGTAGCAGACTTGAGAATATCTACACTTCTCCTTGCTTGATGGATGTATCACACCAGTCACTCGCATAATGCTTGGGATAGGAAGATCTTCAAATGTTTTGCAAATCGGAACTTTTGGTGAGTCAATCACTTGAGAACCTTTAGACTTTGCTAATTCCCTAGCTCTCCTTTTGTTGAGACATTCAACTGTTAAATGAGCTATAGCTGCACTCTCCATTGTTTTCTTATCAACGGAAGTAGTTTGTTTTCTCACTATTTTTTTTTCGTTTCCTTACTATTCGCTTTTTTGGAGCAGTTTTCCTTCTCTTAGGAGTTGTTTTGCTGTTTTTCATTTTATTTTCTGTTGGATATGGATCTGTGCAAAGGAGCTCTTCAGAAAGAGCATCCATAACATTTTAAAAATAAAAGGGTAATATTTGCATGAGTGGCTAAGAGTGTATTTATTAGTTAGAGTGTCTTATATATATATATATGTATTTATGACAAAAGCAGTTAAGACCATAGAGTTATGATAGATTGAGAATGTGCTTATTAAACTATTGGGATGTGGAGACAGACAACAAAGGATGTGATCAAATATATATATATATATATATTTACTTAATATCATACTGCTTTTAACATCTCAATTGGTAAGAAATAAAATATAATAGTTTGAACAAAATATTGTAAAATAATAAAAAAAACAACTAAAACTTTTTCATAAATATGTATGAAATGCTTCTAACATTAGTTCTAAAATACCTACAGAAGAGGATAGACCTTTATCTATTTGGACATAATTATAAATATGTTTTCTGAATTTATAAAAAGTTTTTTTGTTCCACTTCATGTTATATAATTTTTTGAAAACTATTTGATTCCAAACACATCTTTCAATTTCTTTTAAAAAATCATTAATATTAACGACTTCCACCATTGACAAAACGGTTTCGAAACCGTTTTTTATAATGTCATTAAAAAGTTCTGTAGATACATCATGTTTCTTACAACACATCCCCATACTCATCATGTGTTGAGTTATACAGAATATTATAACTTGGAATGTCAAACGTTCTACAGCTTTTTCTTCAACAACATCATTATTTATCACATAGTTATGATACATTTCTGGAAGGAAGTCCTTTAAGTAGATTGGATTTGTTGTTGTATTGTTCTAAAATACAAGCGATAATTAGATAACTAAAATAATTAAAGGTTTTCAACAGGTGTTAAATAGTATTTTTTATTAATTCTTACCTTTTCATCAGGCTGAGATTCCGACTTTAGATACAATGGTTGGCTTCCTACGTCTTGAGTATTCATTCTGAAAAAACAAAAAAAATTGGTTCAATTCTTTATAATCAATTTAAAGATAGATATGTCATAAAGCCTTCAGATAGTAGTGTTAGCTAGCGGAAATAATTGTATTTTTAGTCTTACCTTTATGAAGAGAGAACTCTTAGTAGTTGCAATGGAAGATGTAGTAGATGTTGCTCCTTTGCTCACTGTTGTTGAACTGGATGCTCTCTGTCTGAAACCCTTGTCTCTTATATAGCTAAACGTGTGAAAATAAATGTTTTATTCCCGCGAAAGCATTGGTTTCTATTCGCGTGAAAATAAAATTTTTATTCCCGCGAAAGCATCGGTTTCCATTCGCTTGAAAACAAAATCAGTGATTCCCGCGAAAGCAACGGTTTCCATTCGCGTGAAAATAAATTTTTTATTCCCGCGAAAGCAACAGTTTCCATTCGCGTGAAAATAAAATGTTTATTCCCGCGAAAACAACGGTTTCCATTCGCGTGAAAATAAAATGTTTATTCCCGCAAAAGCAATGGTTTCCATTCGCGTGAAAATAAAATGTTTATTCCTGCGAAAGCAACGGTTTCCATCCGCGTGAAAATAAAATGTTTATTCTCGCGAAATCAACAGTTTCCATTCGCGTGAAAATAAATTATTTATTCCCGCGAAAGCATTGCTTTGTATTCGCGTGAAAATAAATGATTCATTCCCGCGAAAGCAATGGTTTCCATTCGCGTGAAAATAAATTATTTATTCCTGCGAAAGCAACGATTTCCATTAGTGTGAAAATAAATTATTTATTTCCGCGAAAGCAACAGTTTCCATTCGCGTGAAAATAAAATGTTTATTCCCGCGAAAGCATTGCTTTGTATTCGCGTGAAAATAAAATGTTTATTCCCGCGAAAGCAATGGTTTGCATTCGCGTGAAAATAAATTCTTTCTTCCCTCGAAAACAATGGTTTGTATTCGCGTGAAAATAATTTTTTTATTCCCGCGAAAGCATTGGTGTTCTTCCGTAAAAACAATGTTTCATTAATTTAACCTTATGATAAATGGGATGATTTCAGCTATATAAGAAGCACTGCTTTCACACAGAAAGCAGTCACTTCAACATTAGCAACTAAAGGAGCAAGATCTACTACAACATCATCTACTACAACTGCTAGAAGGACTTTCTGTTTTGAGGTAAGTCAACTTGATGTACTATTGAGTATAAATTTAATTTTTTATCGATTTAGATACTAACAGCAGTATGATATTGAGTAAATATACATATATATATATGTGTATATATATATATATCTTCAAATTGGTTTGAAAAAGAAATCAAAAAATCATAACAAGGATTTTTACTTTATCTTTTAGAATGTCGACACAAGACAATACAAAACAACTGAAAAATAAAAAACCAAAACCTTCACAAGACAAGAAGGTGATTGATGATAATGTACTTCTTCAACGCACTACGATTCCCTTTCAAAGCGCCAGTCTGAATACTCTGGCAACTCTCATCATCAAAAGCGCCTCTCTGTTAAGTACTCTATCTCCAGCTTCCAGAAGAAACATTGAAAACATAGACAAAGTTGAAGATTTACCAATACCTACAGTTATGCAGGTGTTAACCGTTGAGTTCCATGATGAAACGAACTGCACCATCATCTACAACTATAAAAAGGATGGAAAGATAGTTAGAGTGAAGAACACTATTCCAGTAGCAGCAGGATTACTTGTTAATGAAGCTTCGCAAATAAGGCCACTGGTTTTGATCTACATGGGTGTTGAAAAGACTGGAAAAGCAATTTTCCGTGCCGCTACAGAAACAGGATCTACTTTGAGGTGGAAGAATGCGTTTGATGTATTACCAGAAAAAAGTATGAGACAAATCAATGCTTATTTCGAGGTAGCTCATCTTCAGGATTTCCCAACAGATAGTGTCATATGTTTCCAAAACCCGGAAGTGATAACAAAATCTGACAGGCGATGGAATGGGAATGAAGAGACTCTTCTAGTTCAATACAGAAGTGTTGTAGATGAAGAATCACTGATCGGAGATATGCGCATTCCTCATCAAATAGCTTCTGCTGTGACATCGGAAAGATTTGGAGTGATTCTGTTCGAGGGTCTGAGTCGAAACGCAGACAATTCAATTTTCTACAACATCAGTGTACTCGCACCTCATCAAGCCTTCGTCCAAGCCTCGGAACTGACTGACAATCCAAAATCTGAGGATTCTCTCAACCACTTCGATGATGCTGAAAAGGAAGACTGTGGAGAACAAACTCTCGAGAAGCTAATCTATAACTCAAGGGATTCATATCACTATAGGTAAGTTTTATTAATTTTTACCATAATTTAAAAAAGTTGAGTTGTGAAAATTTTGTGTATTCTTACAATGAAAAACCACTTAATTTCTCTTTTTCACGTAAATAACAGTAAAACGATTTATCACGTAAATGATCAATTTGTGAACATTTTTTGTAAAACATTTTTGTAAAATATTTTTAAATTATATATATATATATATATATATATTTCGAATTAAAAAAGGATTTTTTTTTGTGTCATCAGTGTACTTTTTACATAAAAGTTGGAAAAATAACAAAAGATTTTAATTATTTTACAAAAAATGCTTAATTTTTCACATAAATGATCAACTCATAAACATTTTTTGTAAAACATTTGTAAATTATATATATTTCGGATTAAAAAAAGGACTTTTTTGTGTAATCAGTGTATTTTTTTTACATAAAAGTTAAAAAAATAACAAAAGGTTATAATTATTTTACAAAAATGTTTAATTTTTCACATAAATGATCAACTCATAAACATTTTTTGTAAAACATTTTTAAATTATATATATTTCGGATTAAAAAAAGGACTTTTTTGTGTAATCAATGTATTTTTTTAGCTAGAAGTTGAAAAAAAATCACCAAAGGTTATAATTATTTTACAAAAATGCCTAATTTCTCACGTAAATAACACGTTTTATCACATAAATGGTCAATTCATGAGCATTTGTTGTAAAACATTTTTAAATTATATATATATATATATTTATGTATATATATATTCCGGATCCAGATGAAAAAAAGGACTTTTTTGTGTGTATTCAGTGTATTTTTTTACATAGAAGTTGAAAAAGTAACAAAAGTTTATAATTATTTTACATTAATTTTTAATCATACTATACTAATACATCACTTTTTATTTTAGTCCATTATATCGTAAAAAGAAAACAGAATAAAGGACTTTCCCTAAAAAATAATGAGCTGAATGATGTAACTCAGTGAGTTATTTTCCTGTTATATATAATGTAAACTATCTAATGTAGCTAAGAGTAAAATTCAAATTCGGTAAAATTTATTTATATAATGAATAACTTTTGTATTTTAGTCAATTATTGGATCAAAAAGAATACGGAATACAGGAATTCCTCTCTGAGACTAATAATATATCAACAGAACATCAAAGAAGATATTGTTCAAGAAAAGTGCTTTGTAACCATTAATATCGTAAGCTATAGTAGTTTGTATTACACAAAATTTACTATAAAACAGTTTTATGAATGTAAAAACTAGATGTGGTAGTTTCTATTACAATTATTTACCTGTAAATTTTATTCATCTAGAGGAGTAATTTGGTGATTTTTGACAGTTTTTAAAAAAGTTGAAAGTACAAAAAAAGTTAAAAAAAAAGCTATGTAATAAAACCCTGTTTTGAAACATAAAAAAATTAAAAGGAAGGTGTAGGATAAAATCCTCACTCAAAAAATTAATAAAAATTGAATGGAATAAAAGAATATTTTCCTAAATACCAAAATTTTGTAAATATAAAGTGAAAATCTCTATATATATTTTTTAAAAAAAATATCGAAAACTATATTTCAATGATCATTTTCTAAAAAGTTCAAAAAAAACAAAAAAAACCCATGTAATAAAACCCTGTTTTGAAACATAAAAAATTTAAAAGGATGGTGTAGGATAAAATTCTCACTCAAAAAATTATTGAAAATTGAATGGAATAAAAGAATATTTTCCCAAATACCAAAATTTTTTGTAAATGTAAAGTGAAAATCTCTATATATATCGTTTTTTAAAATAATATCGAAAACTATATATTTCAATGATTATTTTTTAAAAAGTTGAAAAAAGGAAAATAAGTCATATAATAAAACCCTGTTATCAAACATAAAAAACTTAAAAGGAAGGTGTAGGATAAAATCCTCACTCAAAAAACTATTGAAAATTGAATGGAATAAAAGAATATAAAGTGAAAATCTCTATATATATATTTTTTTAAAAAAATATCGAAAACTAGATATTTTATTGATTATTTTTTTTAAAAAGTTGAAAAAACAAGAAAACTTTGTAATAAAACCCTGTTTTAAAACATAAAAAAACTAAAAAGGATGCTGTAGGATAAAACCCTCGCTCAAAAAAATTAATGAAAATTGAATGGAATAAAAGAATATTTTACCAAATACCGCATTTTTCTTGTAAATATATTGAAAATTGAATGGAATAAAAGAATATTTTACCAAAATACCGCATTTTTCTTGTAAATATATAGTAAGCATTTCTAAAATATTGTTGGTGAAATTTACTGGAAAATGGTTTCAAGTGTGTCAAAGACTAAATATGATGTTTTCATCGAAATGTTTATTTTCAAAAGATCCATATAATGTCATTGAATCAATTAGTCAAATTTAACACTCAAATTCTTTATTATCAAGTAGGCTTAATGTTTCTATTGCGATTAATTATCAAATATTGTAAACTTGAACTATCTATAGGAGTAATTTGTCGATTTTGATGTGCTTTTTTCTCTAAAAAAATTATTATGTAATACCACATACTTCAGTTCTAATTCGTTTGAACAATTTCATGGGAGACAAAGAATAAAAAGGTACATTGTTTTAGTTTTTAGAATTGAAGTTACCATCGAAAATGGTTTGTTCTTGAATGGGTAAATCCATAACCTCCTCATCAACATGACAGAAGTTTTCTGATGATTGCATTTTGAAAAACAATTTTTTTTCTTTAAAAAAAAATGATTACGTATTACCACATACTTCAGTTCTAATTCGTTTTTAGAATTATGAAGGTGCCATCAAAAATGGTTTGTTCTTGAATGGATAAATCCATAACCTCCTCATCATCATAACAGAAGTTTTTTGATGATTGCATTTTGAAAAACAAATTACATTGATTTAGTTTTCAGAATTGAAATTGCCATCGAAAATGGTTTGTTCTTGAATGGGTAAATCCATAGCCTTCTCATCATCATGTCTAAGTTTTCTACCCCAATATATCCAACCTCTCAGAGATAGAGATTGTTCTGTTTAAAAAAATAATGGAAATTGTATATATAAATGATTATTTTGAAAAAATGGTAAATTTTTGAAAAAATTCAAAAAGTAAAATGTGGGATAAAGCCTCACTCAAGAAACTAATTTTGTATGATAGGTTGCTTACCTAACAATTAGAAAAAAATGAATAATGTATATTTAAGCAATTATTGAAAAAATTAATGAAAATTGAATAGAATAAAAGAATATTTTACCAAATACCCTGTTTTTTTGTAAAGATATACAAACAGATAAAATTTAACCATTTAGAGGGTGATTTCTTTTTTGCAAAAAAATAATGAAAATTTAATGAAATGAAAGAATATTTTACCAAATACCCTGTTTTTTTGTAAATTTGTACAATTAAATGAAATTTAACCATTTAGAGGATGATTTCTTTTTGCAAAAAAATTAATGAAAATTGAATGAAATAAAAGAATATTTCACCAAATACCTCTTTTTTTGTAGATGTATACAAATAGATGAATATCTAACTTCATCCATTTTTTTCCATTTGGGATCATGTTTTGAAGGTTTTCAAGATGTTTTTTTTAGTAAAAGCTTATGCATTGATTGTCATTACAAGTTGTAGTGTTTTGTATTATTTAATATTTACTGACTCTAGCTATATTATATAAGATTTTCCGTACTTATTACACAATAAATGTATATATTTACATATTGTTTCATTTTTAATCACTGTATTTATTCAATGTAGATATATCTCCTCTCTCCTCTCTCTCCTCTTTTCATCTCTCCTCTCTCTCAAGATATCATATGAGTCGGAATTACAAAAAATTATCAAACCTTAAGTGCCTTACATTCAAAGTCTAGATACCCTATGAGTTATAATTATGTATACAATTATGTAAAAAAATTATCATAACTTAAATGCCATACATTCAAAATGTAGATGCCATATAAGTTCAAATTAAGTAAAAAAATAATCAAAACTCAAATGCCACTTAAATGCCACTCAAATGCCACTCAAATGCCCTCAAATAAAATACAATATAAACTCGGCGAATCCATCCAACGCCGTAACCCATTGCATAACCCCAAGTTTAAACCCCACAAAAAAACACTTGGTAGGGAGATCTGCTCATATATTACTACTCACAATATATACAGTGTACACAATATATACAGTATACACAATATATACAATATACACAATATATACAGTATACACAATAAATACAGTGTAGACAATATATACAGTATACACAATATATACAGTATACACAATATATACAGTATACACAATATATACAGTGTACGCAATATATACAGTATACACAATATATACAGTATACACAATATATACAGTATACACAATATATACAGTGTACACAATATATACAGTATACACAATATATACAGTATACACAATATATACAGTATACACAATATATACAGTATACACAGGATAGACAGTGTATACACAATATATACAGTATACACAATATATACAGTATACACAATATATACAGTATACACAATATATACAGTATATACAATATATACAGTGTACACAATATATACAGTATACACAATATATACAGTGTACACAATATATACAGTGTACACAATATATACAGTGTACACATTATATACAGTGTACACAATATATACAGTATGCACAATATATACAGTATACACAGGATAGACAGTGTATACACAATATATACAGTATACACAATATATACAGTATACACAATATATACAGTATACACAGGACAGACAGTGTATACACAATATATACAGTATACACAGGACAGACAGTGTATACACAATATATACAGTATACAAAATATATACAGTATGCACAATATATACAGTATACACAGGATAGACAGTGTATACACAATATATACAGTATACACAATATATACAGTATACACAATATATACAGTATACACAGGACAGACAGTGTATACACAATATATACAGTATACAAAATATATACAGTATACACAATATATACAGTATACACAATATATACAGTGTACACAATATATACAGTATACACAATATATACAGTGTACACAATATATACAGTGTACACATTATATACAGTGTACACAATATATACAGTATGCACAATATATACAGTATACACAATATATACAGTATACATAATATATACAGTGTACACAATATTGTAATAGATTTGCCTCTTCTATTAGCTACACAACGGATTCTCTACCTCTCTCTCTTCCACTCCTTTCTCTCTATCTCCAACGACGTTAACAACTCACGAGTCCTCGACTCAAACGTAGTAGAAATGTGTTTATCAGAATAGAGACTTTATTATGTTCACAAGCAAAAGGGTACTTATACAATAATCACTCTACAACAACTGCCTGCCCAAGGCACAGCAGCTCTATTTATAGAGAAAAAGGTACAACTGCGTTACCTTATTAGGCGCAACAAATCACAATACAGAGTACAAAGCAATTGCCAATGGTAACATATAATACATAATCATAACAATAAATAGTCCAATCATGTAGCAAGCACATGGTGTTTTGCCCTGGGCACTTATTGCCGCTCTTTTTGGTAGCTGGTAACCTTCCAGTCCTTATAAGGGTAGACCGTATCCTATCCTGTGATCCTGGGAGAAGGAACGCTCCGATTTGGATTCTGATTGTTGCATCGCGTTCAGGAGACCTCAGGCTATCTGAATCAACATGGTTGGATCCCGGGTCGGGGTCGGGGTAGGTTCGGGGTAGGTTCGGGGTCAGTTCGGGATAGCTAATTTTACTATATATAGGGGGATAGGGTTTTGGGACAACTGATATCCATTTTTCAGGGGATTCGGAGAATCTCCGGGGGGGGGGGGGGGTAAAGTTCTGGGGGGATAATGACTTATGACTAAGGTCACCAGGGGTGTAAGGGGGGGGGGTTTGGGGGGGGTTAACACTACCTATCACATAAATCTCCCACATACTCCGCTTCATTAGCGACGAAGTCTCTAATTAAAATATATATATAAACAAGAATACTAAGTGGTGGTACATGACCAGAGAGTGTATTTATTGGAGAGTAATTATACGGTGGACAGTGAGTGGTCACATGAGTCTTTTGGACGGGGAGAGGGTGGGGTGGTCCGAGGAGGGGTGGGGGGTGGTACTAGCTTGCATGGAATGGGGGAGGGTTGGCCGCCGGTTCCTTTTTTCTGAAACTTTTCGGGTGGGGACCTAGGTGACAAGGCAGGGGGACGATGGGTGGTCTTCTTCAGGGGTATAAACCTATTCCGGGTCGGGGTAGGTTCGGGGTGGTTCGGGATAGGTTCGGGGTCACTTTTCGGAATGTGGAGTGACTTTGGGGGGTCTTTTAAACACTGGCTATAACTGCGCCGGGAGTGGGATTGTGTTTTTAGGGTGGTAGGGGTGGGGGGAGTTGGATTAGGGAAGGGGTTGAGAGGGGGGAAATCTTCTAGGGTAGGAAGGGGGGGTGATACTTCTCTGGTAGTGAAGGCTAAGGGATCGCATGCAGTAGAATTTTTTAAAACCCAATTGTTGTAGATCTCTAACTCACTCTCTCTGTCACTAACTGCCATGCTACCTGGTGGGTTGGTTGGTAGTAGAACCTCCGTCATAGGGGGCCCTAGTAACTCATCTTCTTGTATGCTGGAGGGGGGTGGGTACTCTGCCAAGTCGGCCTCGAGAAGCAGGTGGTCGTTCCCAGCGTCGAGCTGCAGTGGTAGCGGGTCGTTAATTTTTGCCATTTCTTTTAATTGATTTATTAACAACTGGAGTGAGAGAGCGGACTGCACAGTACTAGATCCAGCTGGCAAAAGGATTGCACTTTCTTCTCTGTCTGGCTTCTTAGCAGTTCGACCTACTTCTTGGGGGGTCTGACTCAGGGTAGTGGGGAAAAAGGGGGGTGTAGTTGAACGACCTTGCAGCTCCGGGGTTTTAAGCGAGGATACCGACTTTTCGGGGGTGGGTAGAGGAGGTTCTGGCAATTCTTTTAAGATCACGCATGATTGTGTTGGGACCTCGGTCTTTGTGGTAAAAGCCGTTAATTCGGCTATCAACCTCATTTTTTCCTGGTATTGTTGTTCAAACAATTGCTCATTTTCTCCAGTCACTTGATGACACCAGGGTTCTCCATAGCGTTGGGGTGGTCCCACGTTACGCCTAGGGCGGCCAGTAGGTGCAGGGGCTATGACAGGGGATGGTGTGACTGGTGGGGGGGCAACTCCCACAGTCGGGGTCTGGCTCCTATTTCGGCCAGTTCTTGGCCGATTTGTACGAAACTCGCTGGGGGTGTTGAGGGGGGTCTCTGGTAAGGGTTGCTGTAGGCGAGGGGGTGTACGTTCTTCTAGTAGGGGAAGTGGGGGGAAGGCAATGCTGGGAGAAAGCGTGGTGGGATCGGGAGCTCTAGGAGGGGTAGGGGAATGTCTTGAAGGGGAGGGGGGGGGCTTCTTCTCCTGCGGGGGGCTGCGCCACGCATGTTGGGATGGCGAACTGGCTCCATGGCTGCTGGAGCTTGGCCGTAGGGCTCAAGGCAAGCTTTATAGGGTTTGAGGCGGCTACCATTTTGTACCGAACGTTGTCCATGTCGGTCGATTAAGTAGGTGTGGTTGCTGTAGACCTCTTGGATGATATAGGGCCCAACGAACTTGGGTTGGAGTTTGGGGCTCTCTCCTTTCCTTCGCCTCTTGTTCTCTAGCCAGACTTCATCTCCTGGTCGGAATAACGATGGCTCCTCTCCGTCGTCTCCCCTAGTCTGCTTTTGTTCCATTCTCAGTGCTTCATGGACATCCTCTAGTCTCTCCTGCAGGGCTCGGGCATATTCGTGCACTGGTACGCACTCTAGCAAAGGGGGGTGGTAGGTCAGTTGGTCAGGGAGGCGCAACTCTCTACCCATCATAAGGAAGTTGGGAGTTTCACCAGTAGTAGAGTGGGGGGTAGCGCGAAAAGCTCTCATGATTTGGGGGAGGACAAGGTCCCATTCTTCAGGGCGTCTCTTCAGGAGGAGAGAACGTAAGGCGTCTCCGAGGACTCTATTATTCCGCTCCACAACTCCATTGGCCTGAGGGTGATAGGGGGTAGTGCGGGTTTTGGCCACCCTCCAAATGGTACAGAGTTCCCGCATCAGGCTGGACTCAAATTGGGCTCCCTGATCGGTATGCATTTGTTCGGGTAAACCGAAATAGCTAAACACATGCTCGTCTAGGGCGGTGGCCACTACTGGGGCTGTAGCGTCTGGGAGGGGGAGGGCGTCCTGCCAGCGGGTAAAATGATCCGTTAAGACCAAAATCCACTTGGTACCACGCTGGGTCTCAGGAAGGGGACCAACTAGATCTACCGCTAGTTTTTGCCAAGGCCGGCCGGCATACATGCGTTGTCGTGCGGGGTTGGGTCTGGTACCCCCATGTTTAGCACGCTGGCACGTCTCGCAGCTATTGACCGCTCGCCGTACATCGGCTGTCATGCCGGGCCAGTACCAGGTGAGATTCAACCTCTTGAGTGTTCGTTGAATACCTTGGTGGGCCATGACGTGGGTCTCCCACACGACTTTTCCACGCAGACTGGGGGGGCACACGGCGCACCAGTGAGACCGGGTTTGGCCGGCATGGTGTATCTCCAGTACACCATCCGGGCGGATTTGCATGGAATGTCTCCTCTTCTCCAATTGGCGCAACTCATTGCTGCCGAGCTCAAGCTGTTGGGGGTCTACGGGGGTATTATTTTGGATAGCTTCATACACGACAGCTACGGGGTGACGGCCGGTCTTTTGAGCTTCCATCAGATCTGTATCAGGGGGTGGTGGACGTGGACGGGCAATGGCAACTACCCGGGGGTCTGAGGGAGGGGAGGGAGTAGACAAGGGCTGGGCAAGAGGGGTAGGGGAGGGGTTTGGGAAGGTCTGTATCACCTCGTCTTTGGTGGGGCCACCATCTCTACTCTCAATGTGGGTACACTGTTTACAATCAGAGGGGCAACGCCTACTCAGTCCGTCAGCGTTCCCGTGCAAATGTCCACTGCGGTGTTCTATGGTGAACTTAAACTCTGAGAGGGCTTCCAGCCATCTGGCTACTTGGCTCGAAGGTTCCTTTCGCTTGCAGAGCCACATGAGGGAGGCATGGTCGGTACGGACTCTAAAGGTTTGTCCGTAGAGATAGGGCTTGAAGTGTTTCACCGCCTTAACTACGGCTAACAACTCCTTGCGAGTGACACAGTAGTTTTGCTCTGGGGGGCTTAGCGTTTTACTGTAGTACGCTATCACCCGTTCTTCATTGTTCTGGATCTGGGACAGGACGGCGCCGACACCGTCGTCACTGGCGTCGGTGTCTAGGATATAGGGACTGTTGGCATCGGGGTAGCCTAGAATGGGGGCGGAGACCAGTCCTGCTTTGAGCAACACAAACGCTTCTGCCTGAGGTTGGGCCCACTCCCAGGGGGTATCCTTACAAGTGAGTCTGGTCAGGGGCTTGGCTACGGTAGAGAACCGTGGGAGGTACTGGCGGTAATAACCTACAGTTCCTAGGAACGCTTGTAGTTCTTTAAGACAAGTAGGGGGGGGGGGCCAATCACGTACTGCAGCAATCTTTTCTGGATCAGTGGAGACACCTCGCTCGCTAACAACGTGGCCTAGGTAGCGGACTTGAGATTGGAGCAGCTCACACTTGCTGGGCTTTAGTTTTAAACCAGCCGCTTGGAGACGCTGGAGCACTTCGGACAGTCGGTGGAGATGGGTGGGGAAATCGGGGCCTATGACGATGATGTCATCTAAGTACAGGAGGAGTGACTTCCAGTGAAGGCCGTGTAGCACCCTCTCCATGAGTCTCTGGAAAGTGGCGGGTGCAGAAGTTAATCCGAAGGGGAGGACTTTCCATTTATACAGGCCGGAACGGGTGGAGAAAGCGGATTTGTCGCTAGCATCCGCGTCCAGGGGGACCTGCCAGTATCCGCTCACTAGGTCTAGGGTGCTGAAGTAGCGGCTACCTGACAAAGCGTCCAGGCTCTCATCTATACGGGGCAGAGGGTAGGTGTCTTGTTGGGTCACTGCATTCAACCGCCTATAGTCTATGCAAAACCTCCACGATCCGTCTTTCTTTTTGACGAGTACCACGGGAGAACTCCAGGCACCATTGCTGGGTTCGATCAACCCTCTCTCTAGCAGTTTGGACACCTGCTCCTCGGCTTCTCGCTCTTTGTGGGGTCCTAATCTGTGGGGGTGTTGTCTTATAGGCTGGGCTCCGGGCTTCAGGGGGATGCTATGTGCCACAAGGTCGGTACGACCCATGTCGTGATCTCCTCTACTGAACACCTCCTCGTAGGAGTGTAAGAGCTGGGCCAGTTGGAAAGCTTCACTGGGGGTGTGGCAGTTGTCCAGGGCTTGGGTATATAGTGCGTGCAAGTGCTCGGGGACGGGAGAGGGAAGAAAAGTGGGGGGAATAGAAGTAGGGGGTTTCTCCGTCAATGGCAACTCTATGTCACTGGCCTGTACACCTGTATACCGGCCTATAGTCTTTCCCGCTTTCAAATGTAACGGCTGACTAGTGGGGTTAAGGCATCTAACGAGCAGGTGGTGTTTGGTATCAGGGGAGTTGAGACTGGCGGCGAGGGGCGGGGAGTCCGGGGTACCTTCTACTATACCGAGGGGGAGGTGTGAGGGGTTGGTAACTTTACAAAGCACCGTAGCCTCGGTATTCGGGGGGATGTGAGTGTCTCTTATGACTTGGACAGAGGTGGAGAGCATTCGTCCCTGTTGGTCAGTGCATGGAAGTTCTTGGCCATCTATTTCAATGACCGAACGATCAAATTTCATGTGACACTGGTGGGCAGTAAGAAAGGGCATGCCTAAGATGGCGTCTTCGTTAATCTGTCCGACTACGAATGTAGCATCCGTCTTTATGTCTCGCAGTCGAAGGGGCAGATGTAGGGTACCAAAGAAGGGAATATGGGATCCGTCCGCCAAAATGCCGTGGGTGTCGCTCTCTTGAAGGGCATCCCGGGTGGTAGGAGACAGCCGGTTAAACAGGTGCTGTGATAGCAGATTGGTGGTACATCCGGTATCAATGAGTATAGACACCGGCTTGCCTTCAATTCGACCGGGCAAGAAATAACTTGCCTTGTAGGGGCGTTCTGGCGGGGAGTAAAGAACGTCAGTGGGTCTGACGGCTGAGGGTCGGGGGGTAGGGGGTTGTCTCTCCCGAGGGCGGGAGGGGCGTATTTGGGTTGGGGGAGTAGGGGGGCTTTTGGGGTGAATCCCTCGGCTCAGAGATTGAGCTAGTTCAGACGGGTAATATAATTTGTGTCCATGACTAACGGGGTGTTGCTGACGAGACGGGCGGGGAAGGTCAGCACACAGGGGGGCCGGGAGTTGATATGCTTGGTTGTTATCCCAGACAGGCGGGGCAGACGGGTAGTAGTCTGTATCTTCCAGCTCTTGTAATGGCGCATACCGGTTGGCAGTAGGTAGCTGCCAGGGCTCTGGGGTTGGCACAGGATACCGTCTCTCTGGACGGGGAGGGGGGACCTGAGTCACAGGGTTATGTCGCTCTAGCCTTTCTATTGCCTTCCTATAATTCCGAGGGGCCCGGGGGCAGTTAGGAACCGGTCTCCCTACTGCGGGCGGCGCCCGTATTTTGACGGTTGGTTAGGAAGGGGGGTAGGAGACGGCCAGGGTTTAGTAGGACAACTCCTCTGTAAGTGACCAATGGCGCCACACCCCCAACACTGAGGGGGGTAGGTGTGACGGGGGGTAGGAGAGGTGGGGGACGGCCAGTTGGGGGGTTGGTTGCTGCTTCAGTCTCTGGAGTTCTTCCGACTGGAGCTTGATGGCGTCGATGAGCAACTGCATATTTTGCATCAGAACAGCCAGGATGTCTGGGGACGGGGTAGCTGTCTGGTGGACTTGACTGAGCAGGGGGTTGGCGGGGGTTCTGCCACTGGGTGGTTCTAGCATGTCGTCTTCCTCCTCCACTACTCTGACTCGGGAAGGTTTGTCTTCAAATTCTGTCTTGATTTGGAGAAATTCACTGCCTGCTCTGACTGCTTCCTCGACAGTGTGGGGTTGTACGGCTAATAAATGTCGTTGAAGGTACGCATTGCCTATTGTGCTAGCAAAGGTTTCCAGTACCATTCGGTCAACTCTTCGGGGGGGCAGGTCATCATAAGCAACACGGACCAGTTTTTCAACTTCATTAGCGAGTTGTTGCAACGATGTTTTGGGGGAACGACGCAGGGTAATCAACTGGGCTTGGGCCTCTTTGGGGGTAAGTCCAAACCGTGCACGTAGGGCAGCAAAGATACCTTCTACATGGGGAGGGCGGCCACACTCAAGGGCGTCGTCTCTCAGTGCCTCTCGTAAGTGTAGTAAGGCAGTAGCTTGGCCCCAATCATTTGCATCGGCTACTTCAGTAAATCGAGTGATGAAATATTCCACATCGGCCGTGCCATCGTATTTGGGGGGTTTGAAAGGGGTTGGGTTGTGTCTTTGGGGGGGTTGTACCAATCTTTGTTGGGCATCTGTCAACTCATCTAAGGCTACCGTTGGTTGAACTACAACGGGATTTCGGCCAGCGCTTCTTGCTCTCTGAGTGGCCATTGTTGATTGGCGAGTTATGGGGTATAAAATGATTGCTTGTAACAGAAATCAGTATTCCGTGGATCCCGAATCGGGGTTGGGTGGATCCCGAATCGGGGTTGGGTGGATCCCGAATCGGGGTAGCTTCGGGGTAGAAAGGGAATGGCAGTATACAGGGTCAAGGTGACTTCGGGGTAAGGGGGAATGGCAGTATACAGGGTCAAGGTAACTTCGGGGTTGGGTGGATCCCGAATCGGGGTAGCTTCGGGGTAGAGGGGGAATGGCAGTATACAGGGTCAAGGTAACTTCGGGGTAAGGGGGAATGGCAGTATACAGGGTCAAGGTAACTTCGGGGTGAAGGGAAGATGGCGGTAAGCAGGGCGAACAGGCTTGGTGTAGTTCCTAGCTCTTTCTCTGCTTTATTATCTCGCAATCTTCTTACTTCTTACCTTCTTTCTTATCTCTCTCTATCCGTTGTGTCCTTGTTCTTCAGATATCCCACCGCTGCCACCAATGTAATAGATTTGCCTCTTCTATTAGCTACACAACGGATTCTCTACCTCTCTCTCTTCCACTCCTTTCTCTCTATCTCCAACGACGTTAACAACTCACGAGTCCTCGACTCAAACGTAGTAGAAATGTGTTTATCAGAATAGAGACTTTATTATGTTCACAAGCAAAAGGGTACTTATACAATAATCACTCTACAACAACTGCCTGCCCAAGGCCAGCAGCTCTATTTATAGAGAAAAAGGTACAACTGCGTTACCTTATTAGGCGCAACAAATCACAATACAGAGTACAAAGCAATTGCCAATGGTAACATATAATACATAATCATAACAATAAATAGTCCAATCATGTAGCAAGCACATGGTGTTTTGCCCTGGGCGCTTATTGCCGCTCTTTTTGGTAGCTGGTAACCTTCCAGTCCTTATAAGGGTAGACCGTATCCTATCCTGTGATCCTGGGAGAAGGAACGCGCCGATTTGGATTCTGATTGTTGCATCGCGTTCAGGAGACCTCAGGCTATCTGAATCAACATGGTTGGATCCCGGGTCGGGGTCGGGGTAGGTTCGGGGTAGGTTCGGGGTCAGTTCGGGATAGCTAATTTTACTATATATAGGGGGATACGGTTTGGGGACAACTGATATCCATTTTTCAGGGGATTCGGAGAATCTCCGGGGGGGGGGTAAAGTTCTGGGGGGATAATGACTCATGACTAAGGTCACCAGGGGTGTAAGGGGGGGGAGGGTTTGGGGGGGGTTAACACTACCTATCACATAAATCTCCCACAATATATACAGTATACACAATATATACAGTGTACACAATATATACAGTGTACACAATATATACAGTGTACACAATATATACAGTGTGCACAATATATAGAGTGTACACAATATATACAGTGTATACACAATATATACAGTGTACACAATATATACAGTATACACAATGTATACAGTTTACTCAATATATACAGCATACACAATATATACAGTGTACACAATATATACAGTGTACACAATATATACAGTATACACAATATATACAGTGTACACAATATATACAGTGTACACAATATATACAGTGTACACAATATATACAGTGTATACACAATATATACAGTGTACACAATATATACAGTATACACAACATATACAGAATACATAATATATACAGTATACACAATATATACAGTATACACAATATACACAATATATACAGTATACACAATATATACGGTGTACACAAGATATACAGTATACACAACACATACAGTGTACACAATATACACAGTATACACAATATATACAGTATACACAATATATACAGTATACACAATGTATACACAATATATACAGTATACACAATATATACACAATATATACAGTATACACAATATATACAGTGTACACAATATATACACAATATATACAGTATACACAATATATACAGTATACACAATACATACAGTATACACAATATAAACAGTATACACAATATATACAGTATACACAATATATACAGTATACACAATATATACACAATATATACAGTATACACAATATATACAGTATACACAATATATACAGTATACACAATATATACAGTATATACAATATATACAGTATACACAATATATACAGTGTACACAATATATACAGTGTACACAATATATACAGTATACACAATATATACAGTATACACAATGTATACAGTATACACCATATATACAGTATACACAATATATACAGTACACACAATATATACAGTATACATAATATATACAGTGTACACAATATATACAGTATACACAGTATATGCAATGTACACAATATAAACAGTATACACAATATATACAGTATACACAATATATACAGTATACGCAATATATACAGTATACACAATATATACAGTATACACAGTATATGCAATGTACACAATATAAACAGTATATACAATATATACAGTATACACAATATATACAGTATACACAATGTATACAGTATACACAATATATACAGTGTACACAATATATACAGTATACACAATACATACAGTATACACAATATAAACAGTATACACAATACATACAGTATACACAATATAAACAGTATACACAATATATATAGTATACACAATATATACAGTATACACAATTTATACAGTATACACAATATATACAGTATACACAATATATACAGTATACACAATATATACAGTATATACAATATATACAGTATACACAATATATACAGTATACACAATATATACAGTATATACAATATATACAGTATACACAATATATACAGTATACACAAGATATACAGTGTACACAATATATACAGTATACACAATATAAACAGTATACACAATATATACAGTATACACAATATATACAGTATACACAATATAAACAGTATACACAATATATATAGTATACACAATATATACAGTATACACAATTTATACACAATATATACAGTATACACAATATATACAGTATACACAATATACACAGTATACACAATATATACAGTATATACAATATATACAGTATACACAATATATACAGTATACACAATATATACAGTATACACAATATATACAGTGTACACAATATATACAGTGTACACAATATATACAGTATACACAATATATACAGTATACACAATATATACAGTGTACACAATATATACAGTGTACACAATATATACAGTATACACAATATATACAGTATACACAATACATACAGTATACACAATATAAACAGTATACACAATATATATAGTATACACAATATATACAGTATACACAATTTATACACAATATATACAGTATACACAATATATACAGTATACACAATATATACAGTATACACAATATATACAGTATACACAATATATACAGTATACACAATATATACAGTATACACAATATATACACAATATATACAGTATACACAATATATACAGTATACACAATATATACTGTGTACACAATATATACACAATATATACAGTATACACAATATATACAGTATACACAATATATACAGCATACACAATATATACAGTATACACAAGATATACAGTGTACACAATATATACAGTATACACAATATAAACAGTATACACAATATATACAGTATACACAATATATACAGTGTACACAATATATACAGTATACACAATATAAACAGTATACACAATATATACAGTATACACAATATATACAGTATACACAATATATACAGTATACACAATATATACAGTATACACAATATATACAGTATACACAATATATACAGTATACACAATATATACAGTATACACAATATATACAGTATACACAATATATACAGTATACACAATATATACAGTATACACAATATATACAGTATATACAATATATACAGTATACACAATATATACAGTATACACAATATATACAGTATACACAGTATATGCAATGTACACAATATAAACAGTATACACAATATATACAGTGTACATAATATATACAGTGTACACAATATATACAGTATACACAGTATATGCAATGTACACAATATAAACAGTATACACAATATATACAGTATACACAATATATACAGTGTACTTTAATATATACAGTATACACATTATATACAGTATACACAATGTATACAGTGTACACAATATATACAGTATACACAATATATACAGTATACACAATATATACAGTATACACAATATATACAGTATACACCATATATACAGTGTACACAATATATACAGTATACACAATATATACAGTATACACCATATATACAGTGTACACAATATATACAGTATACACAATATATACAGTATACACAATATATACAGTATACACAATATATACAATATACACAATATATACAGTGTACACAATATATACAGTATACACAATGTATACAGTGTACACAATATATACAGTATACACAATATATACAGTACACACAATATATACAGTATACATGATATATACAGTGTACACAATATATACAGTATACACAGTATATGCAATGTACACAATATAAACAGTGTACACAATATATACAGTATACACAATATATACAGTATACACAATATATACAGTATACACAATATATACAATATACACAATATATACAGTGTACACAATATATACAGTATACACAATATATACAGTACACACAATATATACAGTATACACAATATATACAGGATACACAATATATACAGTGTACACAATATATACAGTATACACAATATATACAGTATACACAATATATACAGTATACACAATATATACAGTACACATAATATATACAGTATACACAGTATATGCAGTGTACACAATATAAACAGTGTACACAATATATACAGTATACACAATATATACAGTATACACAATATATACAGTATACACAATATATACAGTATACACAATATATACAGTATACACAATATATACACTATACACAATATATACAGTACACACAATATATACAGTATACACAATATATACAGGATACACAATATATACAGTATACATAATATATACAGTATACACAGTATATGCAGTATACACAATATAAACAGTGTACACAATATATACAGTATACACAATATATACAGTATACACAATATATACAGTATACACAATATATATACAGTATACACAATATATACAGTATACACAATATATACACTATACACAATATATACAGTACACACAATATATACAGTATACACAATATATACAGGATACACAATATATACAGTATACACAATATATTCAGTATACACAGCATATGCAGTATACACAATATAAACAGTGTACACAATATATACAGTATACACAATATATACAGTATACACAGTATATGCAGTGTACACAATAGAAACAGTGTACACAATATATACAGTATACACAATATATACAGTATACACAATGTATACAGTATACACAGTATATGCAGTGTACACAATATATACAGTATACACAATATATACAGTATACACAATATATACAGTATACATAATATATACAGTATACACAGTATATCCAGTGTACACAATATAAACAGTGTACACAATATATACAGTATACACAATATATACAGTATACACAATATATACAGTATACACAATATATACAGTATACACAATATATACAGTATACACAATATATACAGTATACACAATATATACAGTATACATAATATATACAGTATACACAGTATATCCAGTGTACACAATATAAACAGTGTACACAATATATACAGTATACACAATATATACAGTATACACAATATATACAGTATACACAATATATACAGTATACACAATATATACAGTATACACAATATATACAGTATACACAATATATACAGTGTACACAATATATACAGTAGACACAATATATACAGTATACACAATATATACAGTATACACAATATATACAGTATACACAATATATACAGTATACAGTATACACAATATATACAGTATACACAATATATACAGTATACACAATATATACAGTATACAGTATACACAATATATACAGTATACACAATATATAGAGTACACACAATATATTGTAATGGATTCCGGTCTGTTACCACGGACATCCACTAATCTCGAGTATTTTACCTCTCTCCAGAGGGGACACTGTACTGACCGACAGTCACAACTGTATAGGGCAACCGAATTACCCGGTAAGGCAAGAGCCCATGGCTCAGACAAACAGTACCGAGTAGTGTCTGTAATAATGGCTTTATTCTCTAAGCTGTCCTGAGGGTAATTATTCCTCTAGGGTTTAGCAATATAAGAATACATGCCATGGCTCATTGTAATGAATGCACAGATTAACAGTGGGAGCTCTCCTTTTATAGGAGAGCTAATGAACACAAAACATATAAGAGTCAATGCACAGGAAGTAAATGAACCAATTACATTAACTATATAAATAATCAACCAATCACAATGCAATGCAAGATAATAAAGGGAGGTGCCAAGTGGCTAAGGGCGGAGTCCTTTCTCCTAATTGTCCAATGAATGCTCCTACAGGGTTCCCAGGCTGTACATAGAATTAGGTCCATGAAGTTGGTGATTTAGGGGTAAGCACTTCCTGTTTACGACCTTGACTAAGTTCTCTGACATCTTTGCAGATCCTTGTCTAAGGCGGCCATCTTGTGCCGGCCCAGTACAGCTGTATCGGGTCGGTAGAGGTCACTACCGACCCTGCAGGGGTCAATACCGGCCCTGCTTACTATGCTACCGGCACAGTAGGACTTCCTACCCAACAGCTATTAACCAAATGCTGTGGGCAGAAGTCTAGCGCATTGCTTCGCAAGGTTTCTAGTGTAAACTACCTGTTTACTACTAGAGTGCACTGAAATCTACCACATACCTCTCTCCATTAAAGTCATAGCCTGGCTTTAATAATAAAATATCAAGAGCAGATATGTGTGGGGGGTAACACTCGTACCCAGCTTATATATTTGATTGCATAACAGATATATATAATAGAACAAGAGTATATATTTAATAGCATATATACATTGTCCGGCGTCTCGTTCAGTAGAGATCGCCTCTCAGGTTGGTGGCTTGCAGGCGCAACCGCTCAACCTCCGTGGTGACAAGCCGCGCTTCGGCTTTAGCCACAGTTGTCTGTCCCTCCGACAGAGTTTGACTGATCAGCAGTCTCCGCAGCTCTCCCAGCTGCTTCTCAAGAGCAGTGACGTGGTCTTCTATCTGCGTAGCCAGACGGTCACTGTGTTGTAGAAAGTGAAGTGAAGGTCTGGGAACTTCCACTTCTCCTGGCTCAGTACTGGCAACTTCGGGCTCTGGTAAGCAGGTTGCACTAGGTGGACTAGCTGTCCGTTTGGGTATTCTATACCCGGTAAGAGTTGGCGTGAGCTCTCCTCTCCGATCATCTTTCCTCTTCGGAGCTTCCTTGCGTACTGGAGAGCCCAGTCGCTTCCCCACGGGCACCCTGGGAGTTGGTTCCCCTTGGTGCGTAGGCTGGCATCGCCTTAATTTAGGTGCATTGTTCCACCTGACAAACTCACAGAAGCGGGAGTAGCTAGGGCGATCAACAGTATAGATGATCCCCGTCTTCTGGTAGTGCATAGCATCTCCTGGCGCATCAAACTTGCTCTGGTGGGAGTACACCGCGTCGCGGCTCTCGCTCGCGTAGTGGCACCGACAGTAATGTCTTAGGTAGTGCTGCAGCGTGTGTACCCTGAGTTGCCGCGTGTTCCTGGCCTGGTAATTACACTTGGTACACGTGTAGTCCACGGCCTCCTGCAACAGGTGTTCCACTTGCTCCTCAGTCTCCGAGGTGATCCAGCGCAGCATGCGCCATCTTGTGGGATTCCTTCTCCCATCCTCCTTCCACGAGGTGGTTGGCTCGTCGTCCAACGTAGGTGTAACGGGGACTGGCACCTTCTCCTCGGTCTCCTCTGCCTTCTCCTCTGCAGTAGGGCTGGGTGCTTGCACCAACCGTATGGTGAGCCTCGGCGTCACGTCCACTTGGGAGCGTGAGTCTACAACGCAAGGTGCATGATAGACTTTATGCAATGTGTTAACGGGCTGCCTGTATTGCAGCGGAGCTTGCTCTACCATAGTGTCATGTATGGGTGAGAGCAGTGGCCCTGGAAGTTCTAGCGCCGACAGAACCTTCCGTATCTTACTCCGAGGAGAACGCCGTTCCTTATTTAAGGAAAGCCAGCGCCTTTTCTCCTCTTCCCACTGTACCGTGGGGGTGCAAGCAACATCCCGTGCCGGGGTGTGGTGCACTGTGCTGTGTGGCACTAAGGTTGGTGGTGAAGACGTCGTGGGACGTTCACCCTTAGCTGCCACCACAGGCTTTCTCCTTCGGTAGGCTCTACAAGGGTAATTACTGCCTTGTAACCTCTCAGTCCTTCCTGACTGAATCTCTGGAGGACCCCGGGCCGGTACAGGGTTGCCCCGGGCCGGTAGGGAGGTGCTCCGGGCCGGTAGGGAGTCATCCCGGGCCGGCAGGCAGGCAGCATCAAGTGGTGGGCACTTGATCTCCCGCTTTTTTTTTATCTACTGCCCTTCTAAGGGTGTCAGCAGTCCCAACTCGTGGGAGAGCGCATACTCTACTGTCACCAGCGCATGATAAGTCTAGAGGTATAGGTTTAGCATAGCTAGGCGGGCTGCCACTCCGTAGTGCTAACGGATCCCGTGGCGTGCAGTTTTCAAACAACCATTTCGAAAATGCTGCATTTAATTGCTCACCCTCTGTTTCTTTCTTAGCTAGCTGGATCTCCTCCTCCTTCTCCTCAGCTTTCCCTTTCTCAGGCTTGGTGTACAGCTCTGCTGTGGGCATGGTCTCCAGCTCTTTCTCTAACTGGGTAGGTCGATAGTCATCTAAGTCTAGCAGCAGATCCTCTGCGTCGCTCAATTCCAGACAATGGTTGGACATCTTGTAAGCAAGCGTTACTCCTTTGATGACTTTCGCGGGTATGGGTGGCTTCTTTGAGCTGCAGTGTTGTTCACAACTCTGACTCACTCTGTCTGGCTCCACAGGAAGTGTTTGGGTACTGGGGGTTTTTGGCCACTTCTCCAACTTCTTCCGACGGTCTGCTACAGTGATTCTGTTCACTGGAGGTTGTCGGGGAGCTCCTGGGGATTGTTTTGAAACCAAGCGTGATGTGGTCCGCACCTCCCTTGCAGTCTTTTTGGGTCTGTTCACTGCTTTCCTTGCCTTTCCTCTAGGCGGGTGGTGGGAATCCCCATCTAGACACAGTTGAGCGCTCTCATAGCCTGCTTCTGTGTTGTGCTTGCTTGCTTCATCTCTGTATCTTTTAACAGAGGGTTGATAGTCAAAGGGCAGCTGCCTCTCTCCAGCAGCAGGGCTCCCTTCTCCCCAGCGCAGGGGCGTAGCCAGCGGGGGGGAAAACACTGTTTTGCCTATAGCTTCTACAGTTATTGTCCGATCCGGCTCAAATCTTCTGCCATCTACCTGTGGCGGGGGGCTCTTCACAGCCTGATACATTCCACCTGTAGTTCTCTCTACAGCGGGTGGTTGTGTGGGGACGTCCTCTTCTTCAGGGGTGTAAGGGGGGTTCTCCGTCAGCTCTGCTTGCGCTAGACGGACACTATCATTAAGTAGCCGCCCGTGCTTGTCCGTGCAAGGAAACATATGTCCGTCAATGATGACATGGGAGTCTGGAAACCGTAGGGCACACTCGTGTAAGGTGAGGAACGGCATGCCAAGTATGGCATCTTCATTGATGTCACTAATGACGAAGTTAACGCTCGTTCTCAGTTTACGAAGCTGCAAGTTTACTTGCAGGGTAGCGTAAAAGGGGATCCTAGACCCGTCAGCCATGAGTCCATGTGCCTCGCTGCGTTGCAGCGTGTCCTTCACTGACTGTGGCAATTGCTGATACAGATGCTTCGACAGCAAGTTGGTGGTGCAGCCTGTGTCAATCAACAGGGAGGCTGGTCTACCGGCTAACCTTCCAGCCAGGAAGTAGCTGGCCTGGTAAGGTCGCTCCAGCGGTGGCGTTGCCATTTGTGTTCTCCTGGGGGGTTGTCCACTCTCTCCTAGAGTTGCAGGACTGTAAGGGGGTTGACGAGCTCTCCGGCTACTGTCAGTCTGTGTTCTCCTGGGGGGGTTGTCCACTCTTCTTCAGAGTTACAGGACTGTACGGGGTGTCAGGAGTTGTCCAGCTGCAGTCAGCGGGTGGTTGTGCTCTCTTGGGGGGTTGTCCACTCTTCTTCAGAGTTCCAGGACTGTACGGGGCATCAGGAGTTGTTTGGCTTGTCCAGCGGTGGTTGGTTGCTGTCAGTAGCGTCTTGGGGAGTTGTCCACTCTCTCCTAGAGTTCCAGGACTATAAGGGGTTGTGGGTGTGGTCCGGCTTGCCCAGCTGCAGTCAGCTGCCGGTGGCGCTACTGCGGGCGCCGGCCGTTTCCCGTCTGTCTGGGGTTGTTTGCAAAGTGAGCTGCGCGCTGAGTTCGGGGGCAGGTACCCATCATGTGACCTGGTTGTCCGCAGCCCCAGCAGCGTGTTGCAGGCGCTGTCTCCAACTGTGGAGCGGGAGCCGCCTGTCTTGCCGCTCTCAGCGACCGTAGCTCTTCTGTCAGTAGCTTTAGGCTGTCCATGACTGTTGTCATAGAATCCGGTATGGCAGGTGTAGGGGTGTGGTGTGTCTGCTGTACGGCAGTAGCGGTGGAGACACGTTGAGACGGGCCCTTGGCAACCGTCCTGATCCATTCCTCTTGTTCCTCGTCGGCATCCTCTTTCAACATCCGTACATGAGCCTGGCGCTCTTCAAACGGTGTCTTTATCTGCATATACTCGTTGCCGGCCCGGACTGCTTCAGCAACGTCAACGGGCTGCATGGCCAACAAGTGCCTTTGCAGGTAAGCATTTCCAACTGTGGTGCTGAAGATGTCCAGCATCATCCTCTGCATGGGTCGGTGAGGTAGATCTGCGTAAGCAACGCGCACTAGGCCCTCTACTTCACTTGCATGCTCATGGAGCGACGTCTTGTGTTGGCGGCGTAGGCTGGTCAGCCGGGACATAGCTTCCCTGGGTGTTAGCCCAAAACGTGCTCGTAGTGCAGCAAAGATACCCTGCAGATGTGGAGGCTTTCCACAGTCCAATGCTTTACCTCGTAATGCATCTCTCAGATATAACATGGCCGTGTTCTCTGGCCACTCGTTCATTTCGGCTACCTCAACGAATCTACTGATAAAGTACTCGACGTCTCCTTCGCCGTCGAACTTCGGAGCCTTTAGCCTAGCTGGTGCATTGTCTTGGTTGGGCCTCATCATAGCCGTCAATGCTTCGGTCAATCTATCAATTGCTGTAGCTTCTGGGTTGCCAGCGGGTGCTCGACCAGCGCTGCGTGCTCTCTGGGTGGCCATTCTTTGCAGATAGAGGAGTGATCTCAACTCAAATCTAAGAAATGGTCAGTACAACTGGATCCCGGGCCGGTATAGGTGAGATCCGGGTCGGTAGCTGTGTTTCCAGTGGCTCTAGCAGATCTAGGGGTTGGTCCAATGGATACTGTGGCAGTATCTGGCACTCCGTCGCTTGTAACAACCGTTACGAAACTTCTTGTACTGCTGCAGGGCGGAGCAAAGCTCTACGGGCCTACAGGCAGTAGTGTAGTGACACTGTAAATGGATACAGTGCCGAGGTCACTGTTACCAGCTGAACAACACTCCAAGCTGAATAACCTCTGGTAGCTGAGTCTGTATAGCTGATACACGACTCTCTCTTCTTTTCGCACAGTGCCGGTATCTCTATGTCCAGGGCGGAGCGAACTCTACGCGCCTGTAGAAGATACGGTAACGTCTGTACTGGACTGCTGCAAACGGAGCAAGCTCTACGGTTGATGCAGACAGCCTTTAGCAGTGGATACTGTGCCGGGATAGCTGCTGCAGTTCGGAGCGAACTCAAACGAACCTGCAGAGAAATCCGGTAGTATCTTGTGTCAATTGCTTCTTCAGCTCTACTACTTCGGTAGATCAATTTCTCCTCCTCTCTCCAGATCTACACCCGGTAGATCACTTCTCCTTCTTCAGTGGTAGCTGGCCTGCAGTGCATTCGCAGGGCCAGAGGGTAGCGTGAAAGAGCACAGCGTGGGAAGGTACCGTTCATCCCACCGCTGCCACCAATGTAATGGATTCCGGTCTGTTACCACGGACATCCACTAATCTCGAGTATTCTACCTCTCTCCAGAGGGGACACTGTACTGACCGACAGTGACAACTGTATAGGGCAACCGAATTACCCGGTAAGGCAAGAGCCCATGGCTCAGACAAACAGTACCGAGTAGTGTCTGTAATAATGGCTTTATTCTCTAAGCTGACCTGAGGGTAATTATTCCTCTAGGGCTTAGCAATATAAGAATACATGCCATGGCTCATTGTAATGAATGCACAGATTAACAGTGGGAGCTCTCCTTTTATAGGAGAGCTAATGAACACAAAACATATAAGAGTCAATGCACAGGAAGTAAATGAACCAATTACATTAACTATATAAATAATCAACCAATCACAATGCAATGCAAGATAATAAAGGGAGGTGCCAAGTGGCTAAGGGCGGAGTCCTTTCTCCTAATTGTCCAATGAATGCTCCTACAGGGTTCCCAGGCTGTACATAGAATTAGGTCCATGAAGTTGGTGATTTAGGGGTAAGCACTTCCTGTTTACGACCTTGACTAAGTTCTCTGACATCTTTGCAGATCCTCGTCTAAGGCGGCCATCTTGTGCCGGCCCAGTACAGCTGTACCGGGTCGGTAGAGGTCACTACCGACCCTGCAGGGGTCAATACCGGCCCTGCTTACTATGCTACCGGCACAGTAGGACTTCCTACCCAACAGCTATTAACCAAATGCTGTGGGCAGAAGTCTAGCGCATTGCTTTGCAAGGTTTCTAGTGTAAACTACCTGTTTACTACTAGAGTGCACTGAAATCTACCACAATATACAGTATACACAGTATATGCAGTGTACACAATATAAACAATGTACACAATATATACAGTATACACAATATATACAGTATACACAATATATACAGTATACACAATATATACAGTATACACAATATATACAGTGTACACAAGATATACAGTGTACACAATATATACAGTATACACAATATATACAGTGTACACAATATATACAGTATACACAATATATACAGTATACACAATATATACAGTACACACCAGATATACAGTATACACAATATATACAATATACACAATATATACAGTATACACAATATATACAGTATACACAATATATACAGTACACACAATGGATACAGTACACACAATATATACAGTGTACACAATATATACAGTATACACAATATATACAGTATACACAATATATACACTGTACACAATATATTCAATATACACAATATATACAGCATACACAATATATACAGCGTACACAATATATACAGTATACACAATATATACAGTATACACAATATATACAGGATACACAATATATACAGTATACACAATATATACAGTGTACACAATACATGCAGTTTATACAGTTCTGCGTTTTAATCGCATTATTCAGATGAATTTAGATCAATATTTTAAAAGATTAATCTATAAGATTAACTTGTTGAGTAATTAATCTTATAAATAGAGATAAGTTATTACTTATATTTAGCAGACAAACTTGGATAATTGAGCCAATAAATCGCTTAAGAGAGAAAACTCATTTTGTTTCTGATTATTCAGAACACGAGCCCTCATCGATGGTTACAAATACTATGATGCTCACGGATACGTAGTTAACAGGGTTTTAGATTAGGTCCGCCCACATTCCGTAACACTCTTGAGGTAAACCTATATGCCAGTTATATAGTGTTATATTAATAAGTTCTACCAAGAATATTACTGGTTACTCATGTACACATTTACATTTTAGTTGCAACAATAATTGAAAATACTCCTGATTTATCTACGTACTATCATAGTAACTACTTTAATAATTTAACTTTTGATAGTTAGTTCAACTATTATTATTAGTTATTCATTATTTTAACTCATCATCACAACTATTTAGTGCCATTTACTACTTTCTCCTAAATTGCAGGTAAGGAGGTTCAGGGCTACAATTTCAACCAATAACAGCCGTCTAGTGCATTCCCCGATGCATTCTTTGTCAGTCAAACTTTTGCTCAATAACAGCCAGCAATATGTACATTGAACGAACAAAAGTTGAGCATGCCATGCACAGGCTCTGGAGCTTGCCCATAAAAAGTATTACAGACATTGTGCCTTGTACTCAAGTTGTTTATGCTGGAATATTTTAAGGTTAATTATAGATTCATTTGAGAATAAATTATTGAATGAGAGATTAATCGTGATTAAATTTTAGAGGTGGATGGCAGCGCTAACATATATTGTACAAAATATATACAATTTCATTAGATTGATGTAGTAATGAGATTATACATTACCAGACTCACTTGTTTGCTTTCAACAAGAACTCACCCATTGCACTTACCAGTAGGAGAGACAATGTAGATACATTTCTGTTTGCTGCAAGGAGAAGCATAAATTAACCCATTCTGGTCGGCGCGTACTGTATTGATGTTTGTCAGTCTTTGACATCTCCAGATAGGAGACAACTCTCCATCTTCTATCTTGTACTTGGTTAGTTGATGTATATGAGCAGTAAGAAGCTCACCACCAGGTAGGAAGTAGGGATGGTGGGGCGTATCAACTTGTGTGGTCTTTGTCTGTTTGGTGAGCAAGTCATAGATGATCACATCCCCTCCTGGGTCACTCATAGGGTTGAATGCTACAATGTATCTGTCTGAGACATCCATTGTTGCAACGTAGTTGGTTGTATTCTTGAACTGAAACAGAGTCTGCACATGTTGAAGGTTTGGTAAGCACATTTCTACCTTGTGAATGTTACCCTCCTTGTGTAGAATGTAGACCACCTGGTGATGTTCTACAACAGCAGTTACTACCTTGTATGGCAGACCGGGGCTTGTTAACTTCTTTGTGTCCGTGCTTAGAAGTTTCACTCCATCATAACAACCTACCAGTATGTTACCATCTTCTCTGTGACATGCTGACAAGCACCAATCACCTGTAGAGTGTTCAGAGCTGAATGTGAGTGCAGATGGAAGTTTGATAAAGTCTACATCAACAGTCACTGGTTTAGCTACAAACAAAAGAAGTGTGAAATGCTCTGTATATACATGTATGATATGTGTAGAATATGTTTGTGAAAGTGAGATACCCGCATACAGAAGTTATGTGAAATATATTTGATGTCATTGAGTATAAAAAGAAATAAACATGTATTTAAATTTTTTTTAAAAAGAAAAATTTGTTTTCTTTGTTGAAATTGAATGCTACAACAAAGTTGCAATACAAACTTAGTCACCAAATGCTGAAGTTTCATCATGGAAGCATTACAATTATGTAATCATTTAAATATGGGCTCAACAGCTACCAATTATATCTATATACACTATTACACTCATCATGTAATTTATATCTGCTGCCATTGATGTCTCAAACAACATCTACTGACAGAAATGGTTTGTTTTAATGAATATTTATGGTTTCATACAAACAAGTATTGTTATTTGACTAACAAAAGCTCTTAAGTTACACAAAAACAACATCAGATAAAACAATACAATTGTCTCCAGTAGGCAGTTCCAATAAGTTGGTTTGTACTAATCAATCAGCAACAGTTTCTACTATGATGAGACAGATATATAGTGCTTTCTCTAACACACAATATACATACAGTTTACTGCAGTAATAACTACATAAGTGTAGGTAGTAGAGTGTAGATATAGTTAAACATTGTATCTACAGGTACATACACTAAATGTTATATATATATAACTTACTATTAACTACCAATGCTCTGTTTATCTCCAACACACAACTCTCTAGCTCTTCTTCTACCCGCTGTCTTAGCTCATCTGTCAGCTGCTGTTTCTGGCTCACTTTATCTGTTATGTGACCATCTCTCATCAGCTTGTGTACTTTAACACGAGACTTCTCAAGCTGTTCTTTCTTGTCCATCAGCTGTGCGTTGTATGACACAACCTGATCTGTTATTTCTCTCTGATACTTGCGTATCTTTTCTAGAACCTTCTCATAGCCATCAGTTAGTTGTTGTATCTATAAATATACATAATATATAGTATTAGATAATACAGCATGGAGTGTGAAGTAATCAGATAATTAACATAAAAGTCTTGTAAAGTACTTGCAGGCAATCTTTGCTTAAAGCCCAATAATCCCTTTTAACCAAGCGTTTTACATCTACAAAAATGTGGGAGTTGTCTTCTCCACAAATGTAATTTTGTGATACTATTATCGAGAGCAACGGCTCATAGCTGACAACCTATAAGTCACAGAAAAGCATAACTACCACTACCCATATGGTAATTCAGTCTTCTATATCATGAGTAAACAGAACTTTACCTGGATGTGCATGTTTTTAGTGGCCAGCAATAAGGCATTTGAACAAAGAAACTCTTCCACCAGAAATCCTACTGGTGGAAGACTACGCAGCTTTTCATTCTGTTTCACATGCACCACTAACATATTCCTCTAGTAGGTCGATGGCCACACATTTACAGATTTGTGGTCAATTCTGTTCAGTCACAAGCCATAAACATTGGCCAGCATCACCTGACTACTGATTCTCTGTTCCTTGTAGCCACCAAATCTGTACACTAATAAAGAGCTATGTAGTGTGTAAGCAATGATACAGCATTGTTTGCTCAGTGCAGTCACCGCTATCTCTAACTCATTTATAAATGGGTTTTAGTCTAACAAAGTGGCTTACAAACAAATCAGACAAAGCAGGACCTTTGATCAGTGAAAAGCAACCCATATGATTGATTAATACAAAAAACTTGTACATTTATATTTGTGAGTTGACATCCTTTACATCACTTTTAACGCGCTGCTGGTCAGCTATTGCTTCATAAGAAACACTGCATTGAAAAGGGAACTTCAAAATCAATTGTGTGAAATTGGCCCGACTGCTTGCTTGAGGTAAACAATCTTTCTATGATGGTATTGTGATGTGATGCATCCAATCAGAAAGCCACAATACCTGTCAGGTTGTTGGTGTTATGTGCTAAGGCCTCTCCACACACTGTGGCTTTGTCAAGTGGAAACAAGTGGAAAACGGTATTCCACTCTCACCGAGAATCGCTATTTTTTCAGTTTGATGAGATCGTCAAGAATCAAGCATGTTTGATTTTCGTTGGCATATTCAATTTTGATCTCAGAACGGATATCGCATTGTAAGTAATAATTCTTGAATCGTCAAAACTAACGATGTATGCCCACGGCGTGAAATGTGCGTGTAACAATTAATAAAAAAAATGATATTGATCACGAGATCTAAGTGGACTTGAAAAATTTTGGAGCAGTATGACAGTTCACACAAACGGCTACAATTGGCTCGCCACAAAAGTTCTATTACGCAGCTGCAGCTGGCAACCCTGGTATATTTCATCCATGGCCTCACCCATAAACTGCCGATGAGCACTGTTGTATCACTCACTTGGTATAATATAGCTCTAGCACAGCACAACCACCTCCCAGTGTGGTCTCTCCAAAAGTCCCCCTAGCTTCTTAATCCCCTCTAGCTATACACAATCCTTTAGCTACCCTTAACCTTCACTAATCCAACGGCTACTCTATGCGGTATATAACAAGCACAGCATGTGCATAATCGTTGTGTGTGGCCCTCATTAAATAACTACAGGAGGAAAACTTCTCTCAAAGTTGCCATTTCATGTCCATAAATTGCTGTGTGTGGAGAGGCCTTTAGCTTTGTTACTCCAGAGATAAATAAAGAGTTGATTGGGCTTGAATCAAGGAATGCCATTTAACTGTGGAATGATTTCTTCTTGTAGAACATTAACCAATGGTTGTTCTTTGGTGATTTTGTACTTGATAATAATGATAGCGTGACTGCACCGAGCAAACAATGCTATACCATTGCTTACACACTACATAGCTCTTTATTAGTGTACAGATTTGGTGGCTACAAGGAACAGAAAATCAGTAGTAAGGTGATGCTGGCCAATGTTTATGGCTTGTGACTGAGCAGAGTTGACCACAAATCTGTAAATGTGTGGCCATCGACCTACTAGAGGAATATGTTAGTGGTGCATGTGAAATGGAAGGAAAAGCTGCAAGGTTTTCCTCCAGTACCTAATCTACTGTAAGAATTTCTTAGTTTACAAGCCTTTCTGCTGACCACTCAAGAAGAACACAACCAGAAAAATTTATTTACTCATAATACAGAATGCTAAGTTACCGTACAGGTATTTGTAGTCATATTTTGTGTGACTTATATGTTATCAGTTAAGAACCACAACAGGGATTACCCCAGTGCTCCCTATAGTAATGTGTCATCTAAGAAAAATAAAGTTGGCATCAGGATTTGTGCAGTTGCTTTTATTGAGCCAACATTGATTTGTAATAGGTTTCTTTTTACTATGCTTATTGCTGAAACAGACGTCAGGTTCTGATTTTGCACAATCAGTATCTCAAAGAACTGCAGCAACAATTCAATTGAAAAAATTATTTCTTCATTCAAAATTCACGAAAGAATAAACTTGGTGGACTACAAAACTTGTAGAGAAATAGTTTTACTGCTATAATTGCATTTCTGATGTTGTTGTTCCGCTCAACGAAAATGAAACATTGATTTTGCTTAAAAATTTTTTGGTAAGAATAAAAACTCAAGGTGCCACAAATTAAAATAATGGATATCTTACAAGTGTGACCAAGAAATAATTGTAAACTAGTTAATGATATTTTGAAGTTATTTGGCATTGACTAGATAGCGGTTTTCACAGCAGGAAATGTCTAAATAGAAAACAGCCCATGGAAACTCCAGAAACATAGTGAAAATGTAATCATTCCATGAAATCTATTTCGATGATATAATTCTCAGATCACTCTATTCGGTGCCGTTTAAGATGTTACAAAGAGTGCTTAATGCAACTTGCCTTCAAGTTTTTCCCAAAAAATAGGCTAATACGCAGTTAAAGCAGACAACTCCAATAAAATAAAATAATTCCATGAAATCCGTGTTTTCTGTGGCTAAAGTCCACAGTCTGCGTTTTATTACACCCCTACTCATTAGCAACTGCTGGTGAGCCGAGTATACAAATCCGTTGGAGTATCACACTTACAAACCTGCTCATCTCTAACTTTCTCTACTTCCTTTATCCACTCCTTGCACACTTTCTCAGCATCCTCTAGATCTTTCCATGAGTCCTTATCAGCTTGGTGTATGTCTCCTCTCTTGGTGGCTGCAGACTTCAACAAACCTTTGATCTGAGCAGTGATTTCTTCTACAACTGCTCTCAATGAGTTGTAGTCATGTTGGTGTAGATATCCTGTATGTATATAAATATATGTATATCTTTGTATTAACTAAACATAATAACTTGATACATGTAACTGATCAATGCATCACATACACAACTATACATCTCCCATAGACATATCAATAATATATAATATAGCATTACCTGTACAATCTTCTACATCTTTGTCACATTCATTACACGCCATCTTATAACATAGTCTACAGGCTGATATAGGAATCTCTCTCTCATGATGTACACAGTACACTTTCCTATACTCTGGTGAATGCTCATAGACATAGATAGATACAACCTCATGACCTTTAGTGAAGTAACTATCATGGATCTACAAGTATATGATATGTAACGCATAAGAAATATATGTAGATGGTGACACTCCAAACCTTCAGCCAACACAATAACATATCACAGTATAAAGTACCAACTACCCAAGGTCTATAAATCCATAGTACCTTCTGATGACTGGCACAGATTCTCTCATCGCATACAACACAGTAGGAGACAGCTAGTTGACTGTCACAGTTATCTTTGTCACATTTCAGTGTAGTGTTTACTGCGATATCATCATCATCAACAACAACAGTGACTTTCTGTAAGCCACTGATGTCTAGCTTCTCATGAAATACCCTGTAACAATTACATTATTACAATATTCTACTAGAGCAGGAGAGCTGTATGTTTTCATCTAGTCAGCACTATAAAAAAAATTCATGAAAGCATTTACCATGTTACAACCAATTCACACAAACGCAGTCAAAGAAAAATTCGCACTACATGACACAATACAACACCATACAAAGCTATACCACACTATACATACAATACAACACCATGCACCGCTACACAACACTATACAACACTATACAACACAATACAACACAATACAACACACTACAACACTATACAGCACAATACAATACAGCACATTACAGCACTATACAGCACAATGCAATACAACACAGTACAACACTATACAACACTGTAAAGGATTCTGTCAAATGCCTTCACTTACAGATACTAGAGAATGAACAAAACAGGCAGCGCAGACAAATTTTGCTGTAGGGCCCTACTGCGAAAGTAGAGATGTCTCTTTTGGTAATGATCTGTATAGTAGGACAGATCCGGATACTACTGTGTGTAGACAAACTAGTACTCACAGGCAACCGACCTCTCGAATCACACCGGGTTGCAAGTTAAATATCACTGTATTGAGAGCACGATACGAAACCTTGGCTAAGAACCTTCTTAGTTAAGCGCACAACAAACTCTACCCGCTGAGCTAACTGCCTCTTTATTTATGGAAAATGCATCTCAGCTGTTGAAAAAGCTACAGGATAATTGGGCATGCAAAACATCAGGTCATGCTTTTGCGGTAGATTTTGGTGAACATTCATGGTAAACTGGGAGTTTGCTGCACCATATCCCCATGCAATGCTCTGGCAATCCACCTACAGCCATCAGTAAGATGCTGTGCCGGTAGCAAAGCTATACTGTGCCGGTATCACAATGTACAGGGCCAGTAGTGACCTGTACAGAAACGGTAGTGACCTCTACTGGGCCGGTATGATGACTCAGGGGCGGTCAAAGATGGCTGCCATGGTTGAGAGCTCCCGAAACCAGCTAGGACTTTACACCAAGCCAGTAACCGAAGCTACCTACTTTAACATATGCGGTAACCAGGATCACAAGCTATCCAGAGCCTTGGGACCCTATGGGGCACCCTGATTGGACAACGGGAGACAGGACTCCGCCCTTAGCCACTTGGCACGTTATCTATTTAATTTATATTCACTGCATGATTGGTTAACTATTTATATGTACAATTGTATCGGTTCAATTACTTCCTGTGCTCTTACTGTTATACAAATTTTGCTAATTACTTCCTGTGAGCTCTTCCATTAAAGGAGAGAAGTTTTGCCACAATTATTGCATTCATTCTCACGTCTTGCCACAAATACCCTAGAGGAATAATTACCCTTTAGGCTTTTGTCTAATGAGAATACAGTCACTTATCAAGCATCATCCTGTGTTGTTTGTGTGAGCCATGGGCTCTTGCTATATCGGGTAATTCGGTTGCCTGATACACTGTTGTCACTGTCGAGCAGTACAGTGTCCCCTCTGGAGAGAGGTACAATACTTGAGACTAGTGGATGTCCGTGGTTACCAGACCGGAATCCATTACACTATTATAACTAATCCCAAAGTTACACAACAAATAGGACGCTACATGGATTAATAATACAAATAGCCACAATGCGCTTGGCTACCGCAAGTAAGGTAGCAACTGTTCAGAGAAGCGGAATATCTTAGCTATCGTCTTTTTATGTACAGGGTATAGTACCGTGATGGAATTCAGTGAGCGTCTGTGAGTGATCAGATGCGTCAGGAGTTGCTTTACCTTACCTTCCGAAATAGGTGTTAGCTGGATGCCTAGCAACCTGGAGAGCCTGCGTACCTACGGATCATCGAGACGTGGTAGCCAAGTCCAAGTAAAAAACCTCTGACTAGGAACTGTTCCGGCGGCCATCTTGACATTATTAATTAAATATTATTATTACTGTTGCTGTGCGTAGTTGTTAATGCGCACGTTCACTTTGTATATATATGTCTATGTCTGGCGCTTTTGTGTGCAACTTATATTGTATCCATTTTCTATATGGCAGTTATGTTTGAATTGGCCAATTATATTATATTATCTTATCCAATTGTATGTTGAAGATTTCAACTGCATGATTTGCATAATATATTTGTAAGTAGTAAGGCAAATCGCCCGAGCCTCCAGAGTTCTTGGAGTAGTTGTGCAAGAGTTGAATCACTGTAAGCGTAGGGTAACGTTGTGACTCCTTGTAATCAGTAGCTGGAAGTTTAAGTCGTTTTGTCAAACGTACCAGGATTATTAAAGCGCTTCGAAACACCTCTCACTGTTGTAAGTTTCGTATCTTGTTCGAAGAATATATTATTATTGTCAACTGCAACTCTCCTTATGCTGTACAACTTGTGAAGCGGTATAACGCTTGTTGTTTGCAATATTCTTAGAAGTTACCTACACTCTTTGAAACTGTCACAAGTCTGCCTAACTCGATTGCTGAAGTAAAGTTGTTGAAAGTCTATCAATAGCTTAGGAAAGCTTAAGTATACAGTGGTTCGGTGAAGGTGTTGAATTACATTTAATACAAATCCTTTACAGTGCTATAATGCTGCGCAGTCAGCCGGCTGACTAACTCATCAGCCGCACTAGATGATTTCCATTACAACACAATACAACACAATACAACACTATACAACACAATACAACACTATACAACACAATACAACACATTACAACACAATACAACACAACACATTACAATGCAATACAACACAATACAACACTATACAACACAATACAACACAATACAACACTATACAACGCTATACAACACAATACAACACTATACAACGCTATAAAACAATATACAACACAACGCAATACAACGCAATACAACGCAATACAACACAATACAACACAGCACAATACAACACAATACAACACAATACAACACAATACAACACAATACAACACAATACAACACTATACAACATACAAACGTACCCGCAAGAAGAACAAAGAATGTTTCCTTTATCCTCCTCAGATTGCTCCATCAAACATCCACAACAATGTACATGTCTACAAGGTAGAGCTCTGATATCTTCCAAGTGTACAGCATGAAGTCCACAAAAACCACATTTCCATCTATCATCTACAGTTGGTGCAGCAGAAGCCATCCTTGCAGTAAGTTATCTGGTAGAGAGAATGCACAGGTAAGAGATACACTATGCAGTAAGTAGGTAGTTGTGTAGGTATTATATGGCTAGCTTTATCTATATAGTGCGTTAGTCTTATGTAAAGTATTCTTATACCTGTTGGATGCAAACTTACACACTTTCTAGTTGTGTATTTTACAGTACAGATCACTTAGTGTTGCAAACACTTACCTCTAGTACAACACTTACTAGCTATAATATATATGTCTCTATCACTCTGTAGTCAGTGAACCATTACAGACAACTAGCTGCTATCCACTCATTTGCTATTGTCACAGCCCACTGATTTGTTAGGCTGAAAACATACGCAATGAAGGTCAAAAGGTCATAAATGAAAATCACACTAGTCAGTAAAATGACAAAGAATTTACTAGTTCAACAATCGTTGATCTATTAATAACCCACTAAGGGAGCAATGCTCACTATATAATGTATTCACTGGCTGACGGCCATCGCATATGATAAATTAATCACTCTGGTAAGCACACCCATGAAAGTATTTTCATCTGCCATCAATATCCATCCAAGAATATTATTGCTCACAATCGGTACCACAATTTTCTTTGTTCTTTTTCACCCAATTATATAGGTCAATATGTGTAGGAAAGAAGGGTAGCCATGAAAAGATGCCATAAATAGCCACAACTGTATTAAAAGAAATTTGACTTTCAATTGTGTTCTCCTTCTGTCTGTTCTCTCGTTTATGCTTGCACTTTTGGTTTTCTGCCTTCCTTTTGCTTCGTCTGGTTTTAACTTTTGACACTACTTTTTTAACTTGATGCATTTTTTGCTCAAAGTCAAGTTGAACTATTACATACTGCGTGGATTTTAGCAGTCTCTTACCCTTCCAGTGTCTGTCCATTCATAGAAGTCTTCCTCATGAACCTTAGATATCAAATATGGCTATTCATAGAAGTCTTCCTGATGAACCTTAGATATCAAATATGGCTATTCATAGAAGTCTTCCTGATGAACCCTAGATATCAAATATGGCTATTCATAGAAGTCTTCCTGATGAACCCTAGATATCAAATATGGCTATTCATAGAAGTCTTGCTGATGAACCTTAGATATCAAATATGGCTATTCATAGAAGTCTTGCTGATGAACCTTAGATATCAAATATGGCTATTCATAGAAGTCTTCCTCATGAACCTTAGATATCAAATATGGCTATTCATAGAAGTCTTCCTGATGAACCTTAGATATCAAATATGGCTATCCAAAACAGTGACATAAGACGCATTGCCAGAAAAGAGCTAGAATAAACGACATGGAACAATAATTCAAAAGTTGAACGAAAGAGATGATTGGTTATTCTCTCAAGTAGCTACACTTGGATACGATAGTCAAACTTCATCTCACTCCGCAAGCCAAGTTTCATTCAACTTTTAAATCATCCTTCGTGCAGCTACAAAAGAGAAAAAATACCAAAGGAATCACTGTCTGACCACAGGCTAGCAGTGCTCAGTATCCATATTTACGCACATTAGAGTGACTGTAATTTGAGGCGGAATAATTTACATATTATCTATGGATTTTACGTCTATGTTATTAGTTGACCTATGAAATCATAGCAATCAATATGATTTTGTTTGGAACGAGTCCAAATCTGGCTTTTTGTGAAATGAAGGGAATATCTTCTCTGAAAACCGGCCAGCCATTTTTAGTCCCACACCAGCATCTGTGTTGTTAATAGCTTTACTTGTTGCAGTGGACCTGGTGCTGAGTGCTTAGTAATGAATGTCAACATTACAGTTTTGAAGTACTTTGTAACTAGCCACCCGGTTGTAATACTTTGCGTGAGCGTGAGTGGCGTGAGCGTAAATGGCGTGAGTGGAAATACGGATTTTCAATTATTTTTATCAAGGGTAAACAACTCCCCATTTAAAAATGCTAATATTGCTCATGTCGTCTCAGCGAAGAAGATTTTAAAGTGAATAAATTATCTTTCTTTCCATTAGTCTGTGAGCAATACTTACTAACTAATGCAAAGAAAGGTATGGCATTACATATAATATGAGTGAAATAATAATTAAAACAAACTCATGCTACTAAAAACTCCATTGAAGTGTGCAAGTAACTTCATTTTATGTCCAAAAAATATTTTTTGTACATACACCATCGACCACACATGTATGATTCTTATTATCTAATAATCTGCTTTTTAAAACTTTAGTGTTGTGATCACACAAATAAAACGACTATGATAGCAAAAACTTATGGGATATGAATTATGTAATGTAATAATTACAATTAATTATTAACAATAAATAAAACATGGAAAAAATTGAAACTGCTGTGACCATGTTCTGAGCAAGAAGTCTGACTAATTAGTAATTACTCCTTGTTCTCAGCATACCTTCGTTCCTTCCAATTGACCATTTTTGATACAGCATTGTGGACATTATCATCACTGCAAGGTTTTTTAAATGAATAGAAGATTAATAGGAAAAATGCTAAAACCTTGTCATAAAAAATTAGGTTTGCACACAGACGTACATGGGGAGAGTTGTGTCCCCTCATTCCAATAGAGTGCCATTTTTAATCCAAATGTTGCTATAACATTTATTACCCAATCAGCTTGGTGATGGAAAGAATTAACCAGTTTGGATACTTCGCAATCATGTTAGAGAATCTTTGATGTTGTGGATGCAACATAATCAGGTTTGCTTACACACAAACAGTTAATGGAGAGTGGAACTGCTGAATCAGGAGCTCAACCACTCTTTCAAACAACTAATCTCAACTTGAATTCATTTTACAACAATATTATGTAGTAAAAAAAACAAGAAAATAACAATATAGAAAAGCAAGCCATGACAATGAAGGTTCGGATTTCCCAGTGTAGTACCTAGGCAACAATATTATACACCACAGGTTCCAAAGAACTAAAACGAATAAATTATGAAAATCCAATCAGTATTATAATGGAATCAAGTGAGCAGGAAACTGCAGTCAAACACGACATAATTGGCTACAATATTTGCTTCTATATTAGTTTTAATACAGTGACAGTGAGGAAGATCAATCTTGAGATAAGACAAATCAATCGCAATCTGATGAGGCCGACCAATCGTCCTGATCACCGGCTCCATCTATCGAGGTACTAACTCAGCAGCATGGCATATGTGGAGGGCATCCTATATAACCTGAGTGGCAAGAGGAACGCTAGTGTCAAAATTCTTCACCTGAGTACCTGTTAATACATATGTGAACAAATTGATCAAAAATATTAACAACAAAAAATGTTAGACAAATACAACTCAAACTACTCAATCTATGAAACTCTAGAAAACAATACCGTCATGTCAGCTTCGAGATCCAACTTTCAGACTAGACTCGAAACTTTTTCAGCCATGAGCTCTTTTGTTTTAGGCTCTACAGATACAAACATTCAATGTATACCAACTACTCTCATAGATGTTGCATCAAAATTGAAATGTAGGTCAGTTTTTGATGCATTACCTGTTATGAGCATTGAGTATAGAAAATTGATGAGCGCAAGGAATATTTGCAGAGACTTCAACAAACGCCTCAGCACAACTTTTGGGTTCACTTGGCACTTTCCACACTTCATGAGCAAATGATGTCGGCAGCGAATTGCATTGAAGCCTCAGTTTTCCATCTTCCTGCACCTTCCCAATTGCGTCATCCTCAAAATGATCCTAATCCTAACAACACCACTTAATGGTAAATAATGTAAACCATCAACAAATTAATTACAACATGAACAATGATAAGATGCTTATCTCATGAATTTCATTCGTACTATTCAAAACCTAATTTTGTTTTAAATATCTAGTAGTTGATGCATCTACGCCATGACAATAAACAAATTTAACTATTTTTTCTCTAGCGACTTCTTTGACAATGTACATGTGCAACCTACTTATACTTAACATGGACTAATATATTTTTTACAATTCAGGGTTCATGTTATTTCATTGTTGGTTTCAATTAATTTTTCAAATAAATAAATTGGTTGTTTCAGCTGGCTATGAAAAAAATTAACTTACATGAAACACAATTTACTTGAAACATCTTTACGTAAAACAATATTTCACAATTAGGATGATGAAAATTCCAGGATGATATCGTCTCAAGTCATTGGGGGGGGGGGGTATGAAAAAAAAACTTAAATTGTGTTTTATTATTTTATTATGGTTTTGTAATAAAAATGTTTTATTATTTCTTGATCGACAAAATAATAATAACAATAATAATTTATTATCGCTTACTATTAATTCATAGCAGTTAGTTTATTAACCATTTATTACAATTATATGTTTGTATCATAATTAATATAACTATAATATATATAATATTAATAGGTAATTAAATAATGATGATGATGACGCTAATAAAAATAATCATCAATTACACGAATAATAGGAATGTTTGAATCAATCATTAGCAGTTCAGTCATAATAATCATCATCATTTAATAATAATAACAAACAAATGATCAAAAAACACTCATACGGTTGGTTAAAAATAATATGTTGTTAGAATACGATGATAACCAATAAAAGTAAATAATAATAAATAATAGTTGTAACAGTTGATGATGAAAATGAAAGATAATCCACAACGACGAGGGTAGGGTATATTAATAATAATTATAATATCAATTATTATTATTATTTATTTAGAGTAATAATAAGTAAATAAAATAAATAACATCATTAAATTAATGATGTTATTTATTTTATTTCAAATAAATAATAATTAATGATTAATTATTATTTATTTGAAATAATATTTCTAACGTTCTCCATCAATTTGAAGCCATGATGTACCCATCAAACTTACATACATATATATATGTTACCATGGCTGATCAGTTTGGTTAATTGCCTTGGTTGTATCTGGTAGTTGGTTAATAGTTTGATGTGAGATTGAGTTGATGTTGAGTAGAGGTCAAGTCCAGGTCGAGTCTAGTTTGAGTGTTGTAAAAAGCTGTCTATTGCATAACTGAAGATAATCCCAGTGTTAATTTTTATATCACTAGCTCGTCTACTGTACAGCACTACAAATTCCTGCCTTAATACAGTGCACATTTAGAGGGCGCTGAAAACCTCTTAAGTATTTAAAGTTTTTGTTTATCTCTAAGCATCCTCAAAAACATTAGAGCAAGTTTATGGTCAATGGAAGGAATATTCCTGCAGAGGTTTCTTTTACTTGTACATCCACCACTGGTTCACTTTCTACCACCACTAAACTAGCCCCAGCAGTAAGCAATTATATTGTCTTGCACAAACTGTACTTATGTTTGTTTACTTTGAGAGTTGTATTCTCATTATAATGAGGAGTAAGAGAGCACAACCACCGACTATAAGCATTGCCACAAACTATGTAAATGCATAGCATATATTTGTGTCATATAAATACAATCAAGCGTTCAGGTTGTTTATTGACAAAAGACTTTACGTTGTTTATTGAGTCAGAAAACGATACAAAATCTGTCCTAAGATTGCAGTTTATATAAAGTCGCGCATGAATTTCGTAAATATGTTATTTTTTTATTTTTAAATTTAACAAGAAGTTTATAATAGTTATTTATTTCTAAAATTAATAAAATATTACTGAAAAACTGAGAAAAATTGTATTATTTCGCATAACAAAATGTCACCAAAAAATTGACACGTCGAATAATATCAAACATTTATAGCTCGTATGGTTATAAGCTGCTAGGGTACCTCTTATGACTTGGAATAACACTTTTATTTTATTAAAACGTGTCGGAAAATGGGGGGAAATTATAGATTTTTGACCAAGGATCTTAGGATGGATCTTGCCACCATTACTTACTGGTTTATTACGGCAACTATTCTCATTTAATGGCAGTTTAGTTTCAATATAGCGATGCAACCAAAAGTAGTATGGCCTATCATTTAATTTATCACTAAAAATCACTACTTGCTTGACTACTTTCCTGGTTCGTGACGTTTTAAGCAGCTGGTATGACAAAAGATATGTTGTTGAGAGAGGTCAAGAGTTCAACATAGCTTTCGCATATTTCATTTTTGAAAATATTTTGATTTAATCACCTCAAATAATTTAATGAAGTATTATGCTCATGGGTAAAGCCGTAGTTACGTATTGTGGGTTTGATTGACCGTGCCAACATAAATTGATAAGGGCAAGCCATTGGTGACTCACTGGCTTTCTTCCACAGTGATGATGTACTGTTATAATTTATGTTGCGACGCATCGTAATTATTATACATCCCATACTATCTACCGCCGTACATGGGAAAGCTTTTGATTATTTTGCTAAAATGAGTTGACTTTCACTTTAATACTATGGATCAGGCCAAATGGTCTTCCGGTATGTTCATTACTAGCTCCACCTACAAAACTGCTGGGACCCCATTACTTTTTAGTTATTTCTCTAACTAAAAGTTGCCGTCTATACAAAGAATATTTTGATTCAGCCGAAAGAGTTACTATTAACGCACGAACATTTGAAATTTAGACAATTTGGCACGAGCAAAAATACTTTATTTTAAACTTCAAGAGAGGTTCTGAGAATAGAGCATTGAATTGTTTTTTTAACATGCCACCAAAAACCTAGACCAAAAATAATCCTACATTTTTAAACCTGTGCTAAAATAAACCTACATTTTTGATACTTTAAAAGTATTTTATAGTAGTGAAATTTGATGACTGATTAATTTAAAATATTTTTTGGATCCACCCTTGCCTCTGTAGGCACCCCTGGCCCCCTCCCTTCTTTAATGTAGATATCTCTGCCTCACTCTTCCCCAGGTGCCCCCCCCCCCCCCCCCTACCCCCCCCCTTTAATGTAGATATCTCTGCCTCACTCTTCCCCAGGTGCCCCCCCCCCCCCTTAACCCCCCCCCCCCCCTTTAATGTAGATATCTCTGCCTCACTCTCCACCAGGTGCCCAGCCACTCGATAACTATTCTGCTACTTTACCTTTCCTTAATGATACAATTTTGTGTCCAACTATTTCTGTGTACACCTTTGTGTCCCTTTTTATCCTACACCACTGCCACTCTCTCCCTTCCCTTAAACATCCCACCCCGATTGAAATGGCCTGACAAGTTTCTCTCACTCTTCTTTGATTGACCTAACAACTTATACTTCCAATGGAATAGTGTTTCACATCCCTCCACCCATTCATGTCACTCCCCCAACCTGACTCTGTAAAACCTTAAAACCTAAGCAACCCCGCCCACTCTTCTCAATACTCTACAGCTTTCACCCTTCTAGGGAAAATAAAACTTCTACCTTTTCCCTGCCAAAAACTGTAGAATTTGTAATCAATTTGACCCGGATTGTCTCCCCTGAGGACACAACTCTCCAAAAGCAGATGAATAGACCACATACGAACTTAGAAACTGAGAACTGATATATTAAGACAGTCTAGAGGGATACCTGTGCAAGCCAACACCTCAAGAGAAGAATATGACATATTATCAAATACGCTCGCTTACCAACGAGCCAATCAGTCTTCAGTATTTCAACCAACACCAACTCTATAAAAAGGAACACAACACCCATTATTGTTAGTTGATTGTTGAGTAAATGATCTATATTATAGTTTAGTAGCTTTCAGTTAAATTAAGCTTTATACAATCTTTACCATCGACTGGGTTGTCTGTCCAGTTTCCTTGGTGAAATTTGGTAGTAAATTGGTGGATTGGTTAGAGGTTGATCCTAGACCGAAATGAGGTCAATCCAAGGTCCAGTCAAGGTCGAGTTGGATAAAATAATTGTCTAATTGATGTGGAGGCCAACTCTAATCAGAGACACCTCTCAACAGTGTACAGTACATACAAATAGTAGGCAAGTGACAGACATTCGCATCCCATCCTATAGAAGATATCACACTCTATGTTATATATGATATCACACTCTATGTTATATATGACATCACACTCTATGTTATATATGACATCACACTCTATGTTATATATGACATCATACTCTATGTTATATATGACATCACACTCTATGTTATATATGACATCATACTCTATGTTATATATGACATCATACTCTATGTTATATATGACACACTCTATGTTATATATGACATACTCTATGTTATAGATGACACTCTCTATGTTATATATGACATCACACTCTATGTTATATATGGCACACTCTATGTTATATATGACATCACACTCTATGTTATATATGACATACTCTATGTTATATATGACATCACACTCTATGTTATATATGACATCACACTCTATGTTATATATGACATCACACTCTATGTTATATATGACACACTCTATGTTATATACGACATCACACTCTATGTTATATATGACATACTCTATGTTATATATGTCACACTCTATGTTATATATGACATCATACTCTATGTTATATATGATATCACACTCTATGTTATATATGACATCATACTCTATGTTATATATGACATCACACTCTATGTTATATATGACATCATACTCTATGTTATATATGGCATCACACTCTATGTTATATATGACATCACACTCTATGTTATAGATGACATCACACTCTATGTTATATATGACATCACACTCTATGTTATATATGACATCACACTCTATGTTATATATGACATCATACTCTATGTTATATATGGCATCACACTCTATGTTATATATGACATCACACTCTATGTTATAGATGACGTTGCTGGTGAAACAACAAGATCCACCGATACCAAAAGTGCTCGAAGGGGAATTGTTAGAGAAATTGTTGGCTACAATGAGTGGCTTGTATGATACACAGACTAAAGATTGGATTTATCTTCTCTTTATAAAAGTAAAGGTATTTTTTGCAATTATTGTTGTTCTACTGCACTGTCAATTTAGGTAGTTCTATGGTAATATCTACATATATTGCCTTGTGCTACATCTACACAGGTAACTCTATGCCTAGGTAGAGGTAGTTCTATGCCTAGATAGAAGTAGTGAACTGTGTGGTTGTTGTGTTGTCAGGTCTAAAGCCAGAGTGCCTACCACTCAACAGGCATGCAGTGATGACTGGTGTAGTTAACATCATATCTGAACACATTCCTGAGTTGGTGGCCCTCAACCTCAGCACTAACAGGCTCACATCTCTGGAGATCCTTGAGAAGTTGGTTCCCAGCACACCTGGTCTGCTCGGCCTTGACCTCTCCAACAATGAGGTCTGTTATGTCTACTTTTTGTTATTACATCAAATGTTGTTGATTAGATAATTCTTCTGTTGCGTACAACACAAAGTTTTGTTGTCTATTTGAAAATGCAGACCAACTTTTAGCATTTGTTTACCCCTTTTGTGAATCATAAAGATTATATTTGGGTGATTAGCAAAACTCTCACTCTTTATGTTGATCATGTGTTGAAGTTGCTCTTAGTTAATATGATGCAACAGTGTATTTGATGAAATGCTCAGCATTTGTATTGACAGCATGTTTTATGTATGCCGTAGAATGCTAGTATTTAGTAGTTAGTCACCAGAAGTTGTACCTCTTGCATTGGTAACATGTCTAGTTAATTGCATGAAATCCTTATCACAAGTGAATAAAAGCAGTGTTTGTTTTCACAGTTCAGAGAGGCTGATCTTGATAGACTGAAGGGCTGGAAGAATCTGAAAGAGCTAAACATGGTTGGATCACCTATAGCTAAGAAGTATATAAATGACTTCAATGCCTATCTCAGGTATGTAATTCTCTCTTTTTCTTGTTATGTTCTCTCACTCCGCAATCACTCCCTGTACATGCTTTTTTGTCTATTGTCTGTCTCTTTGTATTTGACTCATGTTTCAGCTCATCAATGGCAGCTAATCTAGTAACGGTTAATGCTGCCAGTCTCATGCGTCGTCAGCAGTAGCGCGAGCGCACGATTATCATATCAATACTTTTTTCGCGTCTCGATTTATTTTGCGGTTGACAAGTGTGGCTAATCTATTTCATTTCATTACAGTAATGGCCATTTTAATTGATTTACTCACTTTGCATTCCTATGAGATATTTGCATTAGAAATGTTCTATGAGCCGCTACATTGACTTCTGCATCTCTAGGAGTGTCTCCTCAGTAAACCTTTTCTTATCAGTTTTTTTGTGATCCATTGAGCACATTATTCTTGCTTCGATTTCTGGGGCTTCTTTGCAGGTTTGATAGAGCGGTTTTTTTTTTTAAAATGAGTTGATTTGATTTAAACCATCAAATGACATTTGACTAAGTCGAAACACGTTGATTTGGTCTCTTCTTTTATTACTGGCTTGAGTAACTAGTTCTTGTGGAAGAAACCTTTATATTATCTATTAGCTAAATGGGAGGTCTTATTGACATGTAGTCTGCACTTATTTCATTTTTCTGTCGCTTTGCCAATCGCTGTACTTTTTTGTGGACAGGTTTTTGCCTCAAAGTATTGTAAAACTTGGATAACAATTTATTATACAACAGATATGTTATGAGCTTTGTACGTTGTATATTGTAAGTTGTCTTACTTTATCATTGAGTTTCTTATAGCTTTTGGTATTCTTCCCTGAAGAATATATTCCTAACTCAACATTTTAATAACATTCTTGTACATATTCTCTCATATAAGCCTACAATAAATTGATTTAGCGTTCTGTTTGCCATTCAGTCATATTCGTGTGAAGTAGTGCAAAGGACATGAAGTCTCTCTTTAACCGATGCAGTTGGATTTTTTGTTTTAATTTACTGTTTTACTTTCATCTATTTGATGATCCACAGACCTTTCTGTGCAACATTATCTCTGTTTTTGTTAAACTACCACCTCTAAGTTTTTTTTTTTATTAACTTATTGATAGGTTCCTATTGCATACAAGTATATTGTAATAATATCACCAGTTTATATTTTTTTTTAACTTTGTTGTATTTTGTGGAAATGTTGTGTAAACACTGAACATATTTTGAGATTCCATAGATATATCTTTTTTTTTTCCTTCTTGATTTTCATGTTTATTCTTTGGCATTGCTTCACGCATTGCGTTATTTTATGACATTTTGTCAAACAATACATTTGGCTCAAAGTTATTTTTAATTCACATTTGGCTGGAAGTATGAGACGAGCTGAATACAAACATGTGTAATGTTGGTGCATGATTAATATTAACTTGGAGAGTTGAGCGTATTAAAGTCATCGGGTTGACTTCGTTTTTCATCCAGTTTTTTAAGTCAAACTTTTGCCATATCTTGTTTTACATACACTTTTTATATACATTCAATTATCTAGATTTTGTATGTGTTTCTTTTCAATATTTTAAATTAACTGTAATCCTTTTTTATTTATTGTCACAATTCTTTCATCCGAAGATTATTTCATCTAATCTTATTTTTTCTGCTAATTTATTTTTGTAGTTACATTTTTGCGTAGTAAATTATTGTAAACATGATCAGCTCTATAGACGAAATAACTTAAGTTCGATTGTATTTTTTACTGTTTTACGAACAATAGATTACCAAAATTTTCTCCATTTAGTAAAACTTCGTCTCTTCAGATTGTAGGGCCAACAGGCTCTATCTGTTAGGTCAAGGACTCACCCCCCCCCTCATATTTCAGTCTATGGCTGCTCACTCTATACATGATGCAGGCACATAATTATAGTGGGTTACTCAAGTTCTAACTAGAGCACTCTATTGTCCACTAGTTTTGTATACTCCCAGTTGTGAACTATACGGTATTCTCAATTATATGTTTTCTCCTATTACCCTATGTATAGATTGGCTGGCTAAACCTCTGTATAAGTTTTTCTCATTCATGTTATAAAGCTTTTCTCAGCAACTCAGAATCATTTTTTTTCACTTCACTTTTTTCTGTCATTTTTACCGAGAGCAAATGTGTTATACCCAATATATTACCTCGTCTTTCTTTTTTTGTGAACTTCATGTGATAGTATAAACTAATGATTTTTTTTTGTAACTCATGTAATTCAGTAAACTAATGAATTTGGATTTTACCAGGAGGATTTTTTGTATCACCTTATACTTAACAGTTGCTATTTTCTATCAAGTTCTAATGTTTTGGTTTCAGTTTTTGTTTGAAAAAAGTATCTTTCTACACATCATCACTCTTGGTTCTTTTTTGTTTCATTTGTAGCACGAATGTTTTTTTTTATTTGTTTTTTTTTTTGTTTTTACTGTCATTTCCACATTCCTCGTATAATAGCATTTCTTTACAGTTTCAACTTTTTATCCTTAATAAGTTTTTCTCTGTTGCAATCAATATAAATTGAAAGTGTTTATCACAATAAAGATGCATATCACCTAGCAATCTATCACTGTTGTATATCACTTTTCGGTTTCGTTTTCTTTCCTTTATCAACTCCTCTTACGCAGTAAAGAGCCGAAGTGAAGTTTCTGTGTCTTTTGTAGCTGTTTTGTGTCACTTTGTCACAATTGCTGCAATTTATGTTTACTCATATATTTAATATATTGTATTTATAGAACTAGTCAATTTAAACAGCACAATTTTTTGTTGAACTTGTTTTTTCTAAGTATTCATTTTGTATTTCATGCACTTTTTTTGTACTTTTATTTTTTATATGGATTTTTTTTTCATCTTATACCTTGCTGGTTTTCTTATCAGTTATATGACTGTTACACAATTTTTGTTTGTGGAAACCTGTTGGTGCAGTCTTTGTGGACTCATAAACATTTGTATTTTTACACGTGTACACAAATGTATTTCTAAATGTAGATAAACTTTGGTACATGTTTGTATTTTTTTTTTCACACAAGCTTTGCTGTTGGTATGAATGGTCTTTTATTTGTCATTTGTTCGAGCAATCACGTTATCTCTCCATTTGCAGCTCATTCTGTATTTTTCATAATTCACTTTTTATTAAAAAATTAGTGTGATTTTACATTCACTCATTTGTCAAGTAAAAACACTTCGATTCAGAGAATTTATATCGGAGGATACAGGTCTAGTAGATATTTTTTTGTTTTCGAGCAACTGGCAGTGGCAGGATGTGATGTAAATTAATTGGTGTGCTAAATTTTTAGAGACTTGGCTTTGTAAGGTTTAAGCCTGTTTAGTATCCTCCAACTTTGATTTGCAGTTTCACTCTGCCCAGCAAATGAGCAGGTTTCAGGGGCATTACAGCTGCATTATTATTTTTTGTCGATGTTGGTTTCACTTACATTCGAATACTATTGATGATGAACTATTCACATAATTTTTGTTATAAACATAATATTTTATTTGTGTGGTTCATCTCAAAAATTTTGTAAGTCACTATTACACATAGGTTTCAGATGTTCTGCTTCTGATTGATGCCAGCATTTTTTTTTTGCACTTGTGAAGAAAATTCCGAATTGGGACAATGTATTTTTGTTTTTTGCTGTCTCCTCTATGCGTTCAGCAAGTTTGGTTTTGTGAAAAGGTGTTTTAGTGTCGAGAGATATGTCTTGTTTGCAAAGTTTTTGTGTGTTCCTTACCACCCTGTATTTCTGTACCTTATCATTATCTAGTTCAACAGCTGTTTCATGCTTGCACTCTTTGCGCACTAAAAATGTTAAAAATCATTATTTTTTCTGCGGAAATAAATCGAAACAACAAATCCCGATGCTCTCAGTGCGAGGCTAAGCTGGTTTTTCCTCTAATTGAATTGAGCGCTTAAACCAATCGCATTAGCGGCGCGCTATTTATAAACTGACGATGGTTGGCAGGTAGGTTTGTGGCCAAGTCTTAGGTAAGTACATGAATGTGTTGATATGTTGAATAAACCATTATTGATGTTCTCAAAATATGATGTGAATGTAAATGCTTTATTTACAAACGAATGGCTGCAACATCAAACATGTTTGTATTATATTGTAGTGTTGTAAGGAAGAAGTTTCCTAACATAGTAACTCTGGTATGTACTGGGAGTCCATGGTGTTACTGGGTCACATGCAATGTTATGAATCAGTCTTCTAGTTGATGTCAATGCTTCAAATGGACATTAAACTTTTACTAACTGGTCTGCTTGTAAACAACAAATGGATACAGCCAGTCTTATTATTGCCCATCGCCTCTGCCGTATCTCCCACGATTAATCCCTCTGATGATCTCTTCTTTCTATGGTGGCCTTCTCTCATGGTAGCTTCATGCCCTGGCGGCCTCCACCCACGTTCATCTCCTGAGGTCTCTTCCTCACATAGTAACCTCTTCCCACAGGCAACTACTTCTGTAGAGGCCTCTTCCCCTGGGCACCTACTTCTGTAGAGACCTCTTACCACAGGCACCTACTTCTGTAGAGGCCTCTTCCCACGGGCACCTACTTCTGTACATGCCTCTTTCCACGGGCACCTACTTCTGTGGAGGCCTCTTACCACGGGCACCTACTTCTGTAGAGGCCTCTTACCACAGGCACCTGCTTCTGTAGAGGCCTCTTCCCACGGGCACCTACTTCTGTAGAGGCCTCCTCCCATGGGCACCTACTTCTGTAGAGGCCTCTTCCCACGGGCACCTACTTCTGTAGAGGCCTCTTCCCACGGGCACCTACTTCTGTAGAGGCCTCTTCCCACAGGCACCTACTTCTGTAGAGGCCTCTTCCCACGGGCACCTACTTCTGTAGAGGCCTCTTCCCCTGGGCACCTACTTCTGTAGAGGCCTCTTACCACAGGCACCTACTTCTGTAGAGGCCTCTTCCCACAGGCACCTACTTCCGTAGAGGCCTCTTCCCACGGGCACCTACTTCTGTAGAGGCCTCTTACCACTCGTTTTGCTACTAGTCACAATACTCTCTGTTCTAAAAGTATTGCCGAGAGTTGAGTTTTATTTTCATGTCAAAAAGCTCGCATGATTTCACACCCGATCATTTAGCAACCAAAGGTTCAACTTTTTTTCAATTATTCAACCTGCAGTTTGTTTATTGGCTAGCACTCTCCAGTATGAAAAACATGCGCTGCAAGTGGGTTATGAATGCATGCTTTGACAGCAACAACAACAAATACTCGGCTTACAAATACATATCAGCAGCATTTAAATAATAATAATAGCAATAGCAGTAGCAGTAACAGTAACAATAATAATAATAAAATAAAACCTTGTCATTTAATAATAACAACAAGATGATAATGTAACGACATCTTTCCCATTAATGATAATTGAAATGAATAACATCAATAATCAATCCAGGCGGTTCACTATTGTATTGTGCAGGATTTCACTGTGGGGGTGTGAGTTGGTAGCTCGGCCTACCTGCACAACCTCCCGAACTGTGATGGCAATGTGTATCTATCGCTTGAGCAATACAACCCGCCCACAGGTCGGCTAGTATCCTTGGGAGTGGTGCATTACCATCCTAGTTTACTGTCTAGCTGTCGGTTGCGTTAGCTATTTCAGTGCAAGCCAGAGGCCGAACTTTGAAGGGCGAACTAGTCAGAGCTAGGTTCGGCCAGCAGAGGTTCAGGCTGATCTGCTTATGTATTACTACTCGAGTAATAGTGTTTTTGTCGTACGAGCATGTACTAGCGCAGTGAAGTTATTATTGTTAGCGAACAAAGAAACTTCTGAGAGTGTGCAAGCTGACTCTGACTTTATTGACTAAGACATTCGCATTTATACAGGTAGTTATGTAACATAAAAGACAAGACAAAAGAAGTCACACCTAGCACAAGTGGTTGGCTAGCGTGTACCAATAAGATATAATAGGTGGTGCTAAAGTAACTGCATGAATGGTTGCACATGGCACATGTATACGATTGAATGTTAGAGTAAAAATATATAAATATGCAATAGAACGACCTGCCCTAGAGCGCGGGCATAGAACTGGTTAATGTAGTGTAACTATGTGATAAAATGTAAGTAATGTCGACGCCGTCCGTCACAGTATTAAAACAAATGATGGTGAAATTGTTACAATAATACTTAGGTATTTTATATCGTAAAAGTCATGAGCATGTGCAAACAAATACTTCACAATTAGTAGCAAGGACTATGGATAATCATGAAAATGGTTGTTAGCAAATATAATTATTCTTTCACAATAATTATTTACCATCGTTTATTTCAATATTGGAAAAAATCAGTTGTTAGATATTAATAGCATTATCAATAAATTATACCAATAATACACATTATTCTTTACTTTTGTTCTAATTGATAATAATTATTAATGCATCTGTACGAATAATGGTATACACTAAATAACCCAGTAAAATTAAAGTAATAACACAGTTTAATTAAAGCTGAATAATGATATGTAGTTTTTCTTTGATATTATAAGTTTATTTAAAAATTTTAGCTATAAAAGGTTAACAAAGTGAATTTAGTAACAAATAAAGAAAATCATAAGAAATGAATAATACAGAGAAATTGTCTTGCAACGCGCACATTATGCATTAAACCCTGGTTCACATACATATCATAGATGCTCGCAAGTGATGATCCTTGGTGCGAGCATCTGCGATGTATGTGAACCTGGATTTGCAGTGGCTAGTACGACGTCGCACGCTGTCGTAGAGGCTCGTAGAAAAGTTCCGCTGAACAAACTTTCCTGCGACCGTCGTACAATAGAGAGACAATTTTCTTACTTTCTTTCTCAAAAGCCGCATTGAGGTCAAGGTTACTCACCTAAAAATGACTGCCATCAAAAAATTATGATAAATGGTAAAATTATTATTGTGTAATTATAAATATTAATTATTATTGATCATTATCTTTTTGAGTGAAATATTGTGATAGTTGATTTAAGTGTATAAATATATATATATTCTGTAACTTTTTATATAATAGCATAATTAGCATATTATTGTAAATTGAGATTCAAAATTTTATATTAAGAGATGGTAAAAAAATAATAATGCACCATTGAACAACAGTTATAAATTTAATTAAAAAATATAGAGTAAAATTTAATGATACATGAGTAAAAATGTAAAAAAAATTTTAAAATTGTTAAAAATAATATATTATTCGGTGTAATTGAACAACGATAATTCACTTAGTATGTTTATAGTCGTTGGTCAGTGAAGATGCGCTTCGAGATTTTATTACCTCCCATTCAAGAGAGTGATTATATCTCTTGTGATCGTTAGTTTGCCAAGTTTATGTGAACATGTATAGCGGAAGCTCATACGAGGATCCACGATCACTTGCGAGCATCTACGATATGTATGTGAACCAGGCTTAACAGCAGGCCAAGGGGCTTGTCAAAAACTGAATTGAAACAGCGCTCCCTTAAATATTTACAAAATGCTTCCAATATAGGATGAATTGTCACCGTTATGTAAAATCGCAGCAGTCACGAAGAAAGAATTATCGTATTACCAATCGTTTTGCTCATAGAAACTTCGGTCAACATTCCATAATGATGGAAAGCAGTTTAGTTTTCATCAGTAAAGAGTAAATAATTCTACAAATATCTTTGGTTTGAGAAGAAATAGTTAAATTAAACCTTAGATATACATCAGATTGATTCAGTAGAAAGTTTTTAAAACCATTTCCACACCTCTCAGTGTAGATGTTTAGGCGTATAACAAAGTGACACACAGACATACAGACTAGATATGTACTAACTGGTTTATCTGTTTCACACAACAATGAATGGAGTCAGTCATTTTGTTGCCTTTCTCCAAAGCCCCATCGTCCTTGGTCCCTGTCATGGCTGCCTCCTCTTGTGGTAGCTTCCTTTCCTGGTCGCCTCCCCCAGTGGTTGTCCCTTTTTGGTCACCTCCTTCCATGGTAAGCTCATCCCGTGGCTGCCTCCTCACATTTATTAACAATTTTCTCATTCATACACACACAGGCATCCACTATTAGAGTAGTTGGCAGAAAAATACATATCAGCAGCATTGCCATTATTGTGGGTGGTTATAATAAGATCAAATAATATTATCAACTAATAACAATACAATGGTAATATCATGGACATAGATTATTTTTCTATTATCCCAAAACTTTCATTGGTTATACATCCTTTGTTTGGTGATCAATTTCGCTGTGGTTATTTTTCACAGTGTTATCGCTCTTCTCATGACAAGTTACTACAGTATGTAAACAATAATAACGGTCGTAGCTGTTAATAAGCAATAATAATAGGTAATAATTAACAGAGAAAGACATTTTGATAACGAGGAGCATGACTGAAATGGACGACAATAAAATTCAACAACCGTAGTAATGATAATCACTAAATCCAATTATTTATCCCGATTGAAATAAATGGAATCATTGTCGAAAGGAGGTTATTTTTTCAAAGCAACGAAATAACAACGATGATAATATAATAAACACTAATAATAATAAAGAGTAATATATATCAACGTTTGTCATGTATTGCTATTATTGTTTGATCAATAACTTTGATTGTGAAAGTTTGTAACTGTAATAAACCATGCATTATCTTGTATTATCAATCTGGTTTTTCAAATGACATGAATTGAATAATGTAGTCTTAGTAATAAATCAAAAGTTAAAAAAATAACAACTTACCAAAGCTTACACAGCTCGCTAAAATAAAACCTTAGCCTTACTTTCAAAGTTCAGCTTATCATAGCCAACCAAAGAACCTCTCACTCTATTGTGCACTTTGTTATCGTTGGTCAACTTTGATAGTTTGTTATAAAAGAGCCGGATCAAACCAAATCATCATTAAAATCAGTTTTGTTTTTGCCATACATAAGATTGATCTAATGGAGAGTTCTCAAGACAGTATTTGTTTCTTCCAGTGTAGTGGTTATAGCATCTTATCAAGGTGGAACTTCAGTCAAATATATACAGATGGACAGACATTTTTCCGTGTTATACATTTATTTGTAGACTATGTCTGGATCAAATGCAATCATTTTAAATGATTAACAAACAACAGCAATAAGCCCAAATTTTGTTTCTTTTGCTTCATTCATTTGTACAACTTCATTGAATGCCCAACACCGAACTCATCTATTTGGCACCAAGTGTTGTGTTACCAAATACCCCTCAAGACTCAAAACATACACTTTTCTCAATCAGCTGTGACCCTATAATATTGCCTCTACTCCCGCTCTCTCATAGTTCTATCTGTCTTATACTAGTTGTGCCTTTTGTCTTTACTGTTCATCTGGTATAACAAGCTACTTACATGTTGTATCTGGGTTGTATATCTGTGGGGTTTGATCATTGGTTAATTGGTATGGTTATGTGATATGCTATATGTAGGTGACATATTTATATGTAAATGTGACAAATGTCACAGATATGCTTACCTTATGTCACACTTGTAGGATGGCAATGAAGCTCCAGCACCAATCATATTTGAGATAGACTCTGTCTCAGCTCAAGGTTTACCCACAAGAAAAGGAAACTATCTTGGAGCTAATCCAGAATGTTCTCAACTGGTCACCCAGTTCATCAATCAGTGCGTTTCATAGAGTTACCTCATTGCATATTCATAGAGTTGTACAGCGGTCATTTGTCACTGCAGAGACAAGATACAGATGTATCCATCAAACTCCCTTTGATATAAATTCATCCATAGACATATTTATTTATTATATATGTTGTAGGTATATAGAGTTATTTGACTCAGACAATAGAGCACAACTCATAGCAGCGTATGATAACTCTGTGACATTCTCTACAAGTTTTTGGTTCTACCCGAATGATGCCAAGTATGTTCATTTATAGTTTCAAGTGCAATACTACACTTGATCTTTCTGTTACCTCTCACTTCCCAGAGATTGTCTTATTGTGGGAAGTTGAAATAATGTTGTCACCGCACAGACCGCTTATCTGTTTGGAGATTTTGTGTTTCGCTGATTTCCATAACACTGATAGAACTAGGATTGATGATTGACCTGCCATTCTCCAATTGTGTAAACCAGTAACTTATGTATTTACTGAAAGTTTGCCATCCAGTGGAAGCGATAGTAAGAGTATTCGCGACCTCTGTTCGCCGAACACATTGCAATAAAAATAATCAGACCGGCAATAAATTTAATCAATAAATACTCATTTTGTTCGGAACTCGTGTGTCAACAAAAGGTAGCTCACTGAATAAAAAAAATAATCAGCAAGTACTTATTTGTATTGTTCGTAGGTCGCGAATGAAACTGAACACTAGATAAATAATAATGAACGAGTTGACTTTTTTCATTTTCATAGACCGATTTTATATCCTCGAAAAATAAATCAAAATAATGCAAGCGTTCAAGATTTACTAAATTAAAGGGCAGCTTGAAAAACTATTCCAATTTGTAGCAGTTCAAACTTTATTAGTTTCATGATTATTTTGAAAATTGGGAGTTATCTTCTTTATGATTTGTTCGGTAAACTATAACATTTCATTGAATATTATGTTGTTCTAAACTAATGTTCCGTTGCTTACGCGACATATTGAACTACGAACACCTCTCATTTTTTGTACTTTGTTCGACGAACAGGTCGCGAATACTCTTATTGTGATCTGACGTGTTAATTTTGGGTTAGGCAAGTGGCATAGATGAGCCTTTTCCCTTTTTAATTTGGAGTTGTATTTTCTACTTGCAGGCAACATCGATTTGACATAGCCAGTAGCCATAATCTACTGAAAATTCCACCGAATGAGCGCAATGGTAAAAGAATTCACTACGGCAAGGAAGCTGTGGTGAGATCTTTGACTGATGAGCTTCCCAAGACAAAACATCAGTTGGAGACCCTCAATGTAGACATAGTGTTTCAGAATGTGAGTTCTCCTAAGGCTATCTTTGTTTGTAAGAAAAGTCTCCTGCATTTATAAACTGTACAAATCACAAGCATGGTACATCCAGGGCCGTATATAGTATAGCTATACTTACAACAATGCTATATTATAGCTAGGCTTACAGCTACATGTATGCTATAGTATAGCTATACTTACAACAATGCTATAATATAGCTAGGCTTACAGCTACATGTATGCTATAGTATAGCTATGCTTACAACAATGCTATAGTATAGCTAGGCTTACAGCTACATGTATGCTATAATATAGCTATACTTACAACAATGCTATAATATAGCTAGGCTTACAGCTACATGTATGCTATAGTATAGCTATGCTTACAACAATGCTATAGTATAGCTAGGCTTACAGCTACATGTATGCTATAGTATAGCTAGGCTTACAGCTACATGTATGCTATAGTATAGCTATGCTTACAACAATGCTATAGTATAGCTAGGCTTACAGCTACATGTATGCTATAGTATAGCTATGCTTACAACAATGCTATAGTATAGCTAGGCTTACAGCTACATGTATGCTTACAACAATGCTATAGTATAGCTAGGCTTACAGCTACATGTATGCTATAGTATAGCTATGCTTACAACAATGCTATAATATAGCTCTGCTTACAACAATGCTATAATATAGCTAGGCTTACAACAATGCTATGGTACAGCTATGCTTACAACAATGCTATAGTATAGCTATACTTAGAACAATGCTATGCATGAAATGCCTACTGATTACTTTCAGGCTGCCATGTTGAGTTTTACATTGACTGGGTTGTATGAGGAACCAAATAACACAAAAACTCACAAAGTCACTCGTCTTTTCTCTAGAAACTTCACAGCTGTACCTCAGGGGGAAGGTAATATTCTATTTATTATTATTCTTTGGTTTCTGTCATTGATGCTGTCTCTAGTTTTTGTATTTACCAGACAAACAAATAGTGAACTTGTGTGCTGGAAGTATTAATTATGATCTAACTCCTGCAATCAAGTTGTACAACTAAAACTTATGAGTTTGTACCATTGAAATGTAAGAGTATTCATATCAGGTGTGTTTGTTTTAGTATTTATGTTATGTACTATACACTTGAGCATATCTTCATAGATGGTCCTTGAAAACTGTCTCTGATCCTCCACCACAGTGTTTGCATTATTATGTTGTTGTGGAAGCTACTGCTGGGTTGTATTACTTGATAATCTAGCCGATTGAACACAGGAAGTTATCTCCTCTCTCCACCAGGTATCGTAATCATCAGTGAACAGCTGTCATTTACCAATGCTAATCAAGACAGAAGAGGTCAAATGTTGTCTACAGCTAAACGCCGGCAGGAGGAGCCCACCACATCTGCTGCTTCTGCTGCTGCCACAGTTGGTGACCCTTCCCAGCAAGCCATACTACAACAGTTCATGGCAGAGTCTGGCATGAATGAGCACTGGAGCAGAGAGTGAGTGTTTTATCTGTTCAGGCCACTTTTATATATCCACACCTGTCCATCTATCTATACGCTGCCTACCTCAACAGTCCAACCCCTCTCTCTGCCATTGCACCCTCATTATCTGCAGACCTCTAACACTTCCTGAGAAGCTACACGCTATCCCGATCAGTTAGCACCAAGACTTGCTTATATCCAACATGCTCAATCACTCAGCTCATTAGTTAATTGTCTCCTCCCACTTTCTCTCTTTACTGCATTACATCTTAAATTCATTCCTCTTTCCAAAGTATTTATTACTTTACATAACTTTTACCTCCCCTCAGTGACTGGTGAGACTTTTATTGTTTGTAGATGTCTAGTGGCTAATGCTTGGAGCTATGAAGGTGGTGCTGCCATGTTTACTAGATTGAAGGTGAGTCTTTTTATTACATCGCTACTACTACTGCTGCTGCTGCTGCTGCTGCTGCTACTACTACTTGTACTACTACTTGTACTACTGCTTGTACTACTACACGTACTACTACTTGTACTACTACATGTATTACTACTTGTACTACTACATGTACTACTACTTGTACTACTACTTGTACTACTACTTGTACTACTACATGTACTACTACACGTACTACTACATGTACTACTACATGCACTACTACTTGTACTACTACTTGTGCGATTGCAAGTACTATAACCTGTACTACTAAACTACCACTACTTGCACTGGTTTATTGTTTTTACCCCTTTTGTAGGCCGGGAATAAGATTCCTCCAGAAGCATTTCAGAAATAAGAGTAACTGAATTAAGATACGATGTATATACTGATATATAACACCATGTTTCATTGTTTTATTCGTTTCAATCATACTTTTGACCAGCCAATTTGTACTGTATCCCTCAATGACTATATAATAGTGCATGCTGCACCTAGTGCGATGTACTGTACATAATATATACTGAAATATCCATCGCAAGTCTTATCATTATTGCTAAGAATGTGATTGTCCAAGTGTTTTGTTTTATAGACTCAGCTCCTACTCGCGGCACCAGTTTGCTGGCAGGTCTGTGGACTCGTACAAACCTACTAGGCTTGAGGTTTTGTTTGTCATTCCCAGTCTTAGTCCTGGTTGTAGTTAGAAGTAGCTGTACTTTCAACTTATGAGAGCTGAATAGTCAGTTGGAAATACAAACTCGAAAACTACGTTCGTAGCAAAAAAATTTCTGAAATTTTAACATGTACTAATTTTTTAATTGATTTTGAAAATAATGTTTCGTCCAATATCAAACGATAAACAGAAACGTACAAATAGCTTGAATAGCTACAAAAAAATGCACATTTAGAGCCTGCCTCTAGCCAGTTTTAGTTCTCTCCACTTTGCGTCATCTTGTTACTCTCAGATCCTGTCAGAGAAGACACCAATTGTATATGCTTCTGTTGTCTGCCCACTTCTTTAGTAACTTCATTGCTTCTCTCGGGCTTTTAGTTTCTAGGCAATAAATACATAAATATAGCAAGTTGTCTCCTCTTGTATACCGTTGCATACCTGCGCCATTTTATACCCAGCACCTATATATCAGGAGTGTACAACTCCCACAAGACATTCACATCAAACAAATCTTTTTCATTTCGCTCCTATACTCCAGGAGTTGTCCGCTCCTCAGACAAATATGGCAACCCTTCATATAAGTGAGTGTTGCACATCTACTGCTATACAAGTACATACATGAATAAGTAATGAGGTGCAGCAGACACTTCCAAGCTACTTGTTTGGAAGGGAAATACTAAATCATAGACACCTAACAGTCTACAGTTTGGCTATATGCCATCATTAGCTCTAGACAATTATATAGATCAGCATTAGACTTTGGTTGGTTCACAGAATTTAGTGACACAATAAATGTCCAGTATCAAACATAATATGCAAGCTAATTGTGTGTATATGAAATATTGATCTTATGTAAGGTATCAGGGACATTACATAACATAGACATTAGGTAGCAAAGATATTACATCACAGGGATATTAGGTCACAGGGATATTAGGTAACAGGGATATTAGGTAACAGATATATTAGGTAACAGGGATATTTGGTAACAGGGATATTAGGTAACAGGGATATTAGGTAACAGATATATTAGGTAACAGGTATATTAGGTAACAGGGATATTAGGTAACAGAGACATCAGGTAACAAGTACATTAGGTGACAGAGACATCAGGTATGATACAGTCCTTATCTGAACCTGTTTCTATCAACCTACCAACATAACTGGGTATATAGGAGACTATCAGTAGATGCTACTACCATATTCTCTTAGTAAAGCAGTGTCACAATTAGTATGTTAATAATTGCAGTAGTTGTCTTCTCATGATCGTTTGTTTATCCCAGGACAAGAAAGAGCTTGCATTCTGGTATCATTTGATGGAGAAGATGTGGATCCATTTATGTAATTTATCTCCAACTGTTTTTGAATTTCTCAATTATATTTAATTTTTGTTTATTTCCTAATCAACATAAAATTGCAAATGTATGTAAAGATCTCTAACAAATTTTTCTAAATGCTTTGTTTTTTCAAATGATCTTTGAACAACTTATTTCTGAAAAGAAGTACAGCTTGGTCGATTGTGTATGACATAAATTTGTAAAGCCTACAATGGAGTTTGGCTGCCAGCAATAGCAATGAACAATACAATACTTTGCTAACCTTTGGTGACCCACAAAAGTATCTAGGTGAAACTGTAAGGGGTAATTTGTCATCCATGTCACTCTTATTGCTGACAGATTCTGCCGTAAGTACAATGTGCGACAGGATGGCAGGAGGCTCACCCAATATTGTAGTGTGGCCATGTGCCATTACTCTCACTGCATTCATTGCTTTATAGAATGCTGGTGGCTATCTCCCCTTTTGCTTGAGTATGGCGATTAGGAATGGACTGTGAATAATAATTCATAATTATCTTTACTGTATGAGTTGTCTTCTCGATATATCGAATTACCGATAAATCTGCATGTAACAGTCAAACTGCTAGATGGAGCGAGAAGGAAGATAACTTTCTATACTTGCTGAGAAAATAAGTCCCATCACTCTGCTGCGTACAGGAATAATAACGCAATGTATTTTGACTTTACCTGCACCTGACAAAGCATTTGCAGTTTTTATAACCCAAGTTTATATCAAACATTACATGTATTCGCAACTCCCAAAAATACAATTGGAATATCTACATAACACTCAACTGAACAAAGCAGCATGTAAAGTCTACTACAGGGATTTGTGAGCTTTGTAAGCCAGCAGCTAACCCAAATGTGAACTCTTTCTTATATTGTATGTCAAACACGTCAACATGTCAACATTAGACATTTTTAGTTTACTTCCTCTCTTGCTGGCTATGTGGCCAGCAAGAGAAAATAGACGCTCACACGCTGTGGAGGTAGCATTAATAGTCAGATACCTTTTTGCCACTCTTTAGCCCTTTGGAAATTGTGTCCCCTTCTTTCTCCATCAAGAGGCAATCTCCTTACTCGGCTTACCATGGAAGGTGCGATTTGAGTGGAATAATCGACCTACATAGGTAAACATTGTGGACATACACATAATATGGGATGATTGTAGGATTCACAATACATGTTCTGATTTGGTTCTTTTCTTTTTCACCCAAAATAACCACCACTTCATTTTCAGCACGAGTTTTTGCGTCACTTTTTGGTGATGCACTCTTTTGCTTTGTTGAGGACATCAATAAGTCAATGAGGCTACTACAAGATTGATATGACGCTGCTGTTGATTGGTCAGTTGCCTCACTCTGATCATTGTCTTCTGCACTCTGTTGTATACTTGCGTGTACCCGCTTGCAGGTACACGGCTTATGTGACGTCCACTTGACATCGTGACTACTTGTGATTGTGCCCTTGGCTATCCATGGTGGAAGTCTATGTCACGTGATATTGTGATCGACTCTACGAAGACTCGTTCATTCTTTGCTCACTGTGCTTACTGGTAAGTGGTGCTACGCATTATAACACACTCTCATCTGCACACTCTGCAACAGTCAAAACATAATATTTTATAAATCAACCTTCACAATGGCACAGACAGAAATGTTTCTACAGTTGAATGGAAACTGAGAGAAAAAAGCCAACATATAACAGCCATTGCTATTGCCCCCACAATGACTTCAGCTTTCACACCATCCACATTTTCTGAGAGACATAAATGGTTAGGGCTGTTTTGGTTATTTGGCAGTATTAGTGGTCACATGTGAGTGAAATATTCATTCCTAAATCATTACATAAACTTTGTATATTTTTGTTGTATTTTGTATGTGAACAATTATTAGTAGTTTAGATAATCTAACATACAGCTGCTCTACTAGCCTCTGTTTCTTATTATTCTTCATCTTACGATATGGAGAATAGCCACCTCCCCTCAAAAACTGGTATAACTAGAGCTACAAAATATTTGCATTGTACAATTCAGGTTTGGATGTTGTACAGTCTTGAAAATACAAGCTTCTAGAATAAGGCATAAAGAAAGACCAGAATCAGTTTTCTAAATTTGAATTGGGCTAAAAAGTTACCATTCAGTTAATGAAAGGTGACACATATTGGTACGATGTGTTTTATCTACTTAGTGGTGCTTATTGATGAAAGCACCATTTGAAAACAATGAAGAGGCGACCATTTCAATTTTCGATAAAAGATTAAGTTTTTCTCTCAAGAATGCTTCCTGTAGGTAAAACTTGCAAGACAGGTGCGCAAAAGTGTAACGCTGCACCATTTTAGACTTTAAAGCAATCGCGTCAATTTATCAAGTTTTTCCACTTTCATCTTGAAAAAGTTTACCTAAAACAAAACTTTTCGGTGTTTTTGGTACTAGAATGAAACCAGTCAGAAACAAAATATATCACTTGCCATGCAGCCATTTATGTTGCATTTCAAAACATTTGATAACTGAAACTCTCAATTTACTGATGACACAGCGATTCTACTTTTCAAAAGGGGCTGCAAGACCGAAAAAGCTTACTGTTGCTCAAGAACCACCACTGCAAATAACATATTTTGTGAACTACAGTACTTGACTGATCTGACAAGTCCTTTCAAATAAAAATTTATTTGAACTACATTTTGATGGCAAAAGTTCAACATAGGGTAGCAAATATTCCTTGAGAACCAAGTATTCCTTGAGAACCAAGTATTCCTTGAGAACCAAATATTCCTAGAGAATCAAATATTCCTTGAGAACCAAATATTCCTTGAGAACCAAGTATTCCTTGAGAATCAAATATTCCTTGAGAACCAAGTATTCCTTGAGAACCAAGTATTCCTTGAGAACCAAATATTCCTAGAGAATCAAATATTCCTTATGAACCAAATATTCCTAGAGAACCAAGTATTCCTTGAGAATCAAATATTCCTTGAGAACCAAATATTCCTTGAGAACCAAGTATTCCTTGAGAACCAAATAGTATTTCAAAGGATACTTTTTTTGTATGTAGACTAAACAGTCTAATTTTTAGTAACAGTCCCTGATGTGTAGTGGCCAAACTCCATTGATGGCTTAATGGTCGACTCTTTGGACTGCTGCGGACAGGATCTGGGTTTGACGAAAACGTGTGAAATCCTTTTCACTTAAAAGTCTTAGCAAATGTCCATTTTTTGACAAACCATATGATTAGTAAAATTTACAGTGTTTTCCAAAACCTTTATTATGGAAAATCTGGTGTAAGTGGTTGACTGCACATTTCCACAATCTGAGCACCTGGGTTCAATTCTTGCTGGAAAACTTGATTTGCCATTTTTTTAAAATACTCTTGTCTTTACTAATAAATAAAATCTTTATATAGTTTACAAATGAACTCAAAAAAATAAACTGAGCATTTTTCATTTACGTAATCTATGGTACTTTATTCTACAATTTTATTTCATAAACAAAATAGGATTGTTCAATAGCAACAAATAAACTTGTTATAAAAATTTATAGACTAATTATTTTATATATGATGTCATCGCAGGAGCTGAGAAAAGTGGAAACCTGGTCAGTCAACAATAAATCGGTTCAAATATTTGGTGATATTTCATAGATTTCACTTGTTGATGCTTCCAGGTGTGGTGACATGACATGTACAAAAGCACCTTCAACATTGTCTATCATTGAAGTGTTTGTGTAGTAATAGTGGAGTTGATAGCCTTATGTTGTAGATGGAGTTGTGTCCCCTCTAATTATTGGCGTATGTTCTATTAGAGGTAAATAACTCCTTGTCTCATCTTTATATCCTTATGTAAAATATTGAATATATACTTGTATACATTTGACTACAATTATATTATATACTACAGTATATATAATACTTACATTGTATGTGTTACTGTATGATATTAAATAGGTAGAGTTTCTTGTCAAACCAACCAGGTATTGCTAGTTGTCTCCCCCTCACACTGATTTGTCCTGTGTAATCAGCTGGTAGTTTATCATGATACAACTTGTGTAGTGTTTTACCTGAAATACTTGATATGATATATACAGTATACACAATATATACAATATGCACAATATATACAGTATACACAATATATACAGTATACACAATATATACAGTGTACACAACATATACAGTATACACAATATATACAATAAACACAATACATACAGTATACACAATATATACAGTATACACAATATATACAGTATACACAATATATACAGTATACACAATACATACAGTATACACAATACATACAGTATACACAATATATACAGTATACACAATATATACAATATACACAGTATATACAGTACACACAATATACACAATATACACAATATATACAGTATACACAATATATACAGTATACACAATATATACAGTATACACAATATATACAGTATACACAATATATACAGTATACACAATATATACAGTATACACAATATATACAGTATACACAATATATACAGTATACACAATATATACAGTATACACAATATATACAGTATACACAATATATACAGTATACACAATATATACAGTACACACAATATACACAATACATACAGTATACACAATATATACAGTACACACAATATACACAATATATACAGTATACACAATATATACAGTACACACAATATATACAGTACACACAATATATACAGTATACACAATATATACAGTATACACAATATATACAGTATACACAATATATACAGTACACACAATATATACAGTATACACAATATATACAGTATACACAATATATGCAGTATACACAATATATACAGTATACACAATATATACAGTACACACGATATACACAATATACACAATATATACAGTATACACAATATATACAGTGCACACAATATATACAGTATACACAATATATACAGTATACACAATATATACAGTATACACAATATATACAGTGTACACAATATATACAGTATACACAATATATACAGTATACACAATATATACAGTATACACAATATATACAGTGTACACAATATATACAGTATACTCAATATATACAGTATACACAATATATAAAGTGTACACAATATATACAGTACACACAATATATACAGTATACACAATATATACAGTATACACAATATATACAGTATACACAATATATACAGTATACACAATATATACAGTATACACAATATATACAGTATACACAATATATACAGTATACACAATATATACAGAATACACAATATATACAGTATACACAATATATACAGTATACACAATATATACAGTATTGTAATGGATTCCGGTCTGTTACCACGGACATCCACTAGTCTCAAGTATTCTACCTCTCTCCAGAGGGGACACTGTACTGACCGACAGTGACAACTGTATAGGGCAACCGAATTACCCGGTAAGGCAAGAGCCCATGGCTCAGACAAACAGTACCGAGTAGTGTTTGCTATAGTGGCTTTATTACAAAGCAGTCCTGAGGGTAATTATTCCTCTAGGTGGTTAGCAATATAAGAATACATGCTATGGCTCATTGTAATGAATGCACAGATTAACAGTGGGAGCTCTCCTTTTATAGGAGAGCTAATGAACACAAAACATATAAGAGACAATGCACAGGAAGTAATTGAACCAATTACATTAATTATATAAATACTCAACCAATCACAATGCAATACAAGATAATACAAGGAGGTGCCAAGTGGCTAAGGGCGGAGTCCTTTCTCCTAATTGTCCAATGACGGCTCCTACAGGGTTCCCAGGCTGTATATAGAATTAGGTCCACTAAGTTGGTACTTTAGGGGTAAGCACTTCCTGTTTACGACCTTGACTAAGTTTCTGGACATCTTTACAGATCCTCCGCTAAGGCGGCCATCTTGTGCCGGCCCAGTACAGCTGTACCGGGTCGGTAGAGGTCACTACCGACCCTGCAGGGGTCAATACCGGCCCTGCTTACTATGCTACCGGCACAGTATGACTTCCTACCCAACAGCTATTAACCAAATGCTGTGGGCAGAAGTCTAGCGCATTGCTTCGCAAGGTTTCTAGTGTAAACTACCTGTTTACTACTAGAGTGCACTGAAATCTACCACATACCTCTCTCCATTAAAGTCATAGCCTGGCTTTAATAACAAAATATCAAGAGCAGATATGTGTGGGGGTAACACCCGTACCCAGATTATATATTTGATTATATATAAAGTCAGGTACTATGCCATGAGATGACATAGCACCTCTCTCCAGAGAAGGTCGCCCTTGCAGGTGACCTCCCATAACTCAACTCCTCCTGGATCATAGGGGAAGCTAGTAATCAGCTCCTTTTCCTCTTCTACGGGAAGGCTTGATGCTTGTACCAATCGTATGGTAAGCTTGGGCGTCACGTTCATTTGTGAGCGTGAGTCTACAGCAACATGTGCATTACCAGTTTTATGCAACATGTCAATGGGCTGCCTATAGCGCAGTGGGGCTTGCTGTACCATAGCGTCATGTATGGGTGCGAGCAGTGGCCCTGGAAGTTCTAGTGCTGGCAGAACCTTCCTTATCTCAACTTTAGGAGACCGCCGTTCCTTTTCTAAGGAAAGCCAGCGCCTTCTCTCCTCTTCCCACTGTACCGTGGGGGTGCAAGCAACATCCCGCGCCGGGGTGTGGTGCACTGTGCTGTGCGGCACTAAGGTTGATGGTGAAGACGTCGTGGGACGTTCACCCTTAGCTGCCACCACAGGCTTTCTCTCTCGGTAAGCTCTACAAGGGTAACTACTGCCTTGTAACTTCTCAGTCTTCCCTGACTGAATCTCTGGAGGACCCCGGGCCGGTAGGGAGTCATCCCGGGCCGGCAGGCAGGCAGCATCAAGCGGTGGGCACTTGATCTCCCGCTCTTTCTTATCTACTGCCCTTATGAGGGTGTCAGCAGTCCCAACTTGTGGGAGAGCGCATACTCTACTGTCACCAGCGCATGGTGAGTCTAGAGGTACAGGTTTAGCATAGCTAGGTGGGCTGCCACTCCGTAGTGCTAACGGATCTCGTGGTGTGCAGTTCTCAAATAACCATTTTGAAAATGCTGCATTTAATTGCTCACCCTCTTTCTTTTTCTCTGCTAGCTTGACCTTCTTTACCTTGGTATACAGCTCTGCCGTTGGCATCGCTTCCAGTGCTTCTGTGTCTGCACAGTTGGCTGATGGACAATTATCAAGGCCTGCATCCTGCAGCAAATCTGCCTTTTGGTCCTCAAGCTCTATGCATTGATCAGCCGCCATGGCTAGTTGGAGGATGGTCCTGTCACTGTCACTGCTAGGTACGAGTGGCTGGTCTGTGCTGCAGAGTTGTTTACAACTTTGTCTCACTCTGCCCGGCTTAACAGGAAGGGTTCGAGTACTGGGAGGTTTTGGCCACTTCTCCAACATATTTAGACGGTCTGCTACAGTGACTCTGTTTACTGGAGGTTGTCGGGGAGCTCCTGGGGGTTCTTTTGAAACCCAGCGTGATGTGGTCCGCACCTCCCTTGCAGTCTTTTTGGGTCTGTTTACTGCTTTCCTTGCCTTTCCTCTAGGCGGGTGGTGGGAATCCCCATCTAGACACAGTTGAGCGCTCTCATAGTCTGCTTCTGTGTTGTGCTTGCTTGCTTCATATCTGTATCTTTTAACAGAGGGTTGATAGTCAAAGGGCAGCTGCCTCTCTCCAGCAGCAGGGCTCCCTTCTCCCCAGTGCAGGGGCGTAGCCAGCGGGGGGGAAAACACTGTTTTGCCTATAGCTTCTACAGTTATTGTCCGATCCGGCTCAAATCTTCTGCCATCTACCTGTGGCGGGGGGCTCTTCACAGCCTGGTACATTCCACCTGTAGTTCTCTCTACAGCGGGTGGTTGTGTGGGGACGTCCTCTTCTTCAGGGGTGTAAGGGGTGTTCTCCGTCAGCTCTGCTTGCGCTAGACGGACACTGTCATTAAGTGGCCGCCCGTGCTTGTCCGTGCAAGGTAACACATGTCCGTCAATGATGACATGGGAGTCTGGAAACCGTAGGGCACACTCGTGTAAGGTGAGAAACAGCATGCCAATTATGGCATCTTCATTGATGTCACTAATGACGAAGTTAACGCTCGTTCTCAGTTTACGAAGCTGCAAGTTTACTTGCAGGGTACCGTAACAGGGAATCCTAGACCCGTCAGCCGTGAGTCCATGAGCCTTGCTGCGTTGCAGCGTGTCCTTCACTGACTGTGGCAATTGCTGATACAGATGCTTCGACAGCAAGTTGGTGGTGCAGCCTGTGTCAATCAACAGGGAGGCTGGTCTACCGGCTAACCTTCCAGCCAGGAAGTAGCTGGCCTGGTAAGGTCGCTCCAGCGGTGGCGCTGCCATTTGTGTTCTCCTGGGGGGTTGTCCACTCTCTCCTAGAGTTGCAGGACTGTAAGGGGGTTGACGAGCTCTCCGGCTACTGTCAGTCTGTGTTCTCCTGGGGGGTTGTCCACTCTTCTTCAGAGTTACAGGACTAATGGGGGCTTGTCGAGCTGTCCGGCTGTCCTCAGCGGGCGTCTGTGCTCTCTTGGGGGGTTGTCCACTCTTCTTCAGAGTTCCAGGACTGTACGGGGTGTCAGGAGTTGTCCAGCTGCAGTCAGCGGGTGTTGATGCTCTCTTGGGGGTTTGTCCACTCTCTCCTAGAGTTCCAGGACTGTACGGGGCATCAGGAGTTGTTTGGCCTGTCCAGCGGTGGTTGGTTGCTGTCGGTTGTATCTTGGGAGGTGGTCCACTCTCTCCTAGAGTTCCAGGACTATAAGGGGTTGTGGGTGTGGTCCGGCTTGCCCAGCTGCAGTCAGCTGCCGGTGGCGCTACTGCGGGCGCCGGCCGTTTCCCGTCTGTCTGGGGTTGTTTGCAAAGTGAGCTGCGCGCTGAGTGCGGGAGCAGGTACTCATCATGTGACCTGGTTGTCCGCCGCCCCAGCAGCGTGTTGCAGGCTCTGCCTCCAACTGTGGAGCGGGAGCCGCCTGTCTTGCCGCTCTCAGCGACTGTAGCTCTTCTGTCAGTAGCTTTAGGCTGTCCATGACTGTTGTCATAGGATCCGGTATGGCAGGTGTAGGGGTGTGGTGTGTCTGCTGTACAGCAGTAGCGGTGGAGACACGTCGAGACGGGCCCTTGGCAACCGTCCTCATCCATTCCTCTTCCTCCTCGTCGGCATCCTCTTCCAACATCCGTACATGAGCCTGGCGCTCCTCAAACGGTGTCTTTATCTGCATATACTCGTTGCCGGCCCGGACTGCTTCAGCAATGTCAATGGGCTGCATGGCCAACAAGTGCCTTTGCAGGTAGGCATTTCCAACCGTGGTGCTGAAGATGTCCAGCATCATCCTCTGCATGGGTCGGTGAGGTAGGTCTGCATACGCAACGCGCACTAGGCGCTCTACTTCACTTGCATGCTCTTGGAGCGACGTCTTGTGTTGGCGGCGTAGGCTGGTCAGCCGGGACATAGCTTCCCTGGGTGTTAGCCCAAAACGTGCTCGTAGTGCAGCAAAGATACCCTGCAGTTGTGGAGGCTTTCCACAGTCCAATGCTTTACCTCGTAATGCATCCCTTAGGTATAACATGGCCGTGTTCTCTGGCCACTCATTCATTTCGGCTACCTCAATGAATCGGCTGATGAAGTACTCAACGTCTCCTTCGCCGTCGAACTTCGGAGCCTTTAGCCTAGCTGGTGCATTGCCTTGGTTGGGCCTCATCATAGCCGTCAATGCTTCGGTCAATCTATCAATGGCTGTAGCTTCTGGGTTGCCAGCGGGTGCTCGACCAGCGCTGCGTGCTCTCTGGGTGGCCATTCTTTGCAGATAGAGGAGTGATCTCAACTCAAATCTAAGAAATGGTCAGTACAACTGGATCCCGGGCCGGTATAGGTTAGATCCGGGTCGGTAGCTGTGTTTCCAGTGGCTCTAGCAGATCTAGGGGTTGGTCCAATGGATACTGTGGCAGTATCTGGCACTCCGTCGCTTGTAACAACCGTTACGAAACTTCTTGTACTGCTGCAGGGCGGAGCGAAGCTCTACGGGCCTACAGGCAGTAGTGTAGGGACACTGTAAATGGATACAGTGCCGGGGTCACTGTTACCAGCTGAGTAGCACTCCAAGCTGAATAACCTCTGGTAGCTGAGTCTGTATAGCGGATACACGACTCTCTCATTCTTCTGTACAGTGCCGGTATCTCTATGTCCAGGGCGGAGCGAACTCTACGAGCCTGTAGAAGATACGGTAGCGTCTGTACTGGACTGCTGCAAACGGAGCAAGCTCTACGGTTGATGCAGACAGCCTTTAGTAGTGGATACTGTGCCGGGATAGCTGCTGCAGTTCGGAGCGCACTCAAACGAACCTGCAGAGAAATCCGGTAGTATCTTGTGTCAATTGCTTCTTCAGATCTACTACTTCGGTAGATCAATTTCTCCTCCTCTCTCCAGATCTACACCCGGTAGATCACTTCTCCTTCCTCAGTGGTAGCTGGCCTGCAGTGCATTCGCAGGGCCAGAGGGTAGCGTGAAAGAGCACAGCGTGGGAAGGTACCGTTTATCCCACTGCTGCCACCAATGTAATGGATTCCGGTCTGTTACCACGGACATCCACTAGTCTCAAGTATTCTACCTCTCTCCAGAGGGGACACTGTACTGACCGACAGTGACAACTGTATAGGGCAACCGAATTACCCGGTAAGGCAAGAGCCCATGGCTCAGACAAACAGTACCGAGTAGTGTTTGCTATAGTGGCTTTATTACAAAGCAGTCCTGAGGGTAATTATTCCTCTAGGTGGTTAGCAATATAAGAATACATGCTATGGCTCATTGTAATGAATGCACAGATTAACAGTGGGAGCTCTCCTTTTATAGGAGAGCTAATGAACACAAAACATATAAGAGACAATGCACAGGAAGTAATTGAACCAATTACATTAATTATATAAATACTCAACCAATCACAATGCAATACAAGATAATACAAGGAGGTGCCAAGTGGCTAAGGGCGGAGTCCTTTCTCCTAATTGTCCAATGACGGCTCCTACAGGGTTCCCAGGCTGTATATAGAATTAGGTCCACTAAGTTGGTACTTTAGGGGTAAGCACTTCCTGTTTACGACCTTGACTAAGTTTCTGGACATCTTTACAGATCCTCCGCTAAGGCGGCCATCTTGTGCCGGCCCAGTACAGCTGTACCGGGTCGGTAGAGGTCACTACCGACCCTGCAGGGGTCAATACCGGCCCTGCTTACTATGCTACCGGCACAGTATGACTTCCTACCCAACAGCTATTAACCAAATGCTGTGGGCAGAAGTCTAGCGCATTGCTTCGCAAGGTTTCTAGTGTAAACTACCTGTTTACTACTAGAGTGCACTGAAATCTACCACAGTATACACAATATATACAGTATACACAATATATACAGTATACACAATATATACAGTATACACAATATATACAGTATACACAATATATACAGTGTACACAATATATACAGTATACTCAATATATACAGTATACACAATATATAAAGTGTACACAATATATACAGTACACACAATATATACAGTATACACAATATATACAGTATACACAATATATACCGTATACACAATATATACAGTATACACAATATATACAGTATACACAATATATACAGTATACACAATATATACAGTATACACAATATATACACTATACTCAATATATACAATATATAGAGTGTACATCATATATGCAGTTTATACAGTGCTGCATTTTATTCGCATTATTCAAAGATGACTTTAAAACATTTTTTTAAAAGATTAATCTATAATATTTACTTGTTGATTAATTAATCTTATAAATAGAGAGAAATTATCACTTATATTTAGCAGAAAAACTTCGGCAATTGAGCCAATAAATCGCTCAAGGGAGAAAACTCACTTTGGTTCTGATTATTTAAAACACGAGCCCTCATCGATGGCTACAAATACTATGATGCTCACGGATACGTAGTTAACAGGGTTTTAGATTAGGTCCGCCCACATTCCGTAACACGCTTGCTACAAACCTATATGCTAGTTTTGTAGCGTTATATTAATAAGTTCATTCTACCAAGAATATTACTGGTCACTTGTGTACACATTTACATTTTAGTTATAGCCATAATTGAAAATACTCTTGATTTATCTACGTACTACCATAGTAATTACTTTAATAGTTTAACTTTTATTAGTTAATTCAACTATTATTATTAGTTATTCATTATTTTTACTCATCATCACAATTATTTAGTGACATTTACTACATTCTCCTAAATTGCAGGGAAGGAGGTTCAGGGCTACAATTTCAACCAATAACAGCCGTCTAGTGCATTCCCCGATGCATTCTTCGTCAGTCAAACTGTTGCTCAATGATAGCCAACAAAAAATACATTGCACGAACAAAAGTTGAGCATGCCATGCACAGGCTCTGGAGCTTGCCCATAAAAAGTATTAGAGACATTATGCCTTGTACTCAATTTGTTTGTGCTGGAATATTTTAAGGTTAATTATAGTTTAATTTGAGAATAAATTATTGAACGAAAGGTTAATCGTGATTAAATTTTAGAGGTGGATGGCAGCGCTAACATATAATGCACAAAATATATACAATTTCATTAGATTGATCTAGTAATGAGATTATACATTACCACACGCACTTGTTTCTTTTCAACAAGAACTCACACATTGCACTTACCAGTAGGAGAGACAATGTAGATACATTTTTGGTTGATGTGAGTAGAAGCATAAATTAACCCATTCTGGTCAGCGAATACTCCAGTGATGTTTGTCAGTCCTTGACATCTCCAGATAGGAGACAATTCTCCATCTTCTATCTTGTACTTGGTTAGTTGATGTCTACCAGAAGTAAGAAGCTCACCACCAAGTAGGAAGTAGGGATCGTGGACTGTATCAACTTGTGTGGTCTTTGTTTGTTTGGTGAGCGAGTCATAGATGATCACATCACCTCCTGGGTCTCTCATAGGGTTGATTGCTACAATGTATCTGTCTGAGACATCCATTGTTGCAGCGTAGTCGGTTGTATTCTTAAACTGAAACAGAGTCTGCACATGTTGAAGGTTTGGTAAGCACATCTCTACCTTGTGAATGTTACCCTCCCTGTGTAGAATGTAGACTACCTGGTGATGTTCTACAGCAGCATCTACTCTCTTGTATGGCAGACCAGGGCTTGTTAACTTCTTTGTGCCCATGTTGAGAAGTTCCACTTCATCATGACAACCTACTAGTAGGTTACCATCTTCTCTGTGACATGCTGAGTAGCACATACTACCTGTAGAGTGCTCAGAGCTGAATGTGAGTGCAGATGGAAGTTTGATAAAGTCTACATCAACAGTCACTGGTTTAGCTACAAACAAAAGAAGTGTGGAATGCTCTGTACATACATGTATGATATGTGTAGAATATGTTTGTGAAAGTAAGATACCTGCATACAGAAGTTATGTAAAATATATTTGATGTCATTAAATATCAAAAGAAATAGAGATGTATTTGAATTTTTTTTAAAGAGAAAAATTAATTTTTTTTTTAAAATTAAACGCTACAACAAAGTTGCAATACAAACTTAGCCACCAAACGCTGAAGTTCATTATGGAAGCATTACTATTATGTAATCATCTAAATATGGGCTCAACAGCTACCAATTATATCTATATACACTATTACATCATGTAATTTATATCTGCTGCCATCGATGTCTCGAACAACAACTACTGACAGAAATGGTTTGTTTTAATGGATATTTATGGTTTCATACAAACAAGTATCATTATTTGACTAACAAAAATAGAGTGTAGATATAGTTAAACATTGTATCTACAGCTACATACACTAAATGTTATATATATATATAACTTACTATTCACTACCAATGCTCTGTTTATCTCCAACACACAACTCCCTAGCTCTTCTTCCACCCGTTGTCTTAGCTCATCTGTCAGCTGCTGTTTCTGACTCACTTTATCTGTCATGTGACCATCTCTCATCAGCTTGTGTACTTTAACACGCGACTCCTCAAGCTGTTCTTTCTTGTTCATCAGCTGTGCGTTGTATGACACAACCTGATCCGTTATTTCTCTCTGATACTTGCGTATCTTTTCTAGAACCTTCTCATAGCCATCAGTTAGTTGTTGTATCTATAAATATACATAATATATAGTATTAGATAATACAGCCTGGAGTGTGAAGTAATAAAATAATTAACATAATAGTCTTGTAAAGCACTTGCAGGCAATCTTTGCTTAAAGTGCAATAATCCTTTTTCCAAGCGTTTTACCCTAAGAAAAATGTGGGAGTTGTCTTCTCAAAAAGGGTAGCATTTTGTGATGTCACTATAGAGAGCAATGAGGGAATACCCTGTTGTGGCTCATAACTGACAACCTTTAAATCACAAAACAGTGATACTACCGCTACCTGTAAGGTAATTTAGAATGATAATTCTCCAAAAATGTAGGATTGTGACATTATCGAAAGCGATGGCTCATAGCGGACAACCTATAAGTCACAGAAAAGCATAACTACCACTACCCATATGGTAATTCAGTCTTCTATATCATGAGTAAACAGAATTTTACCTGTATGTGCATGTTTTCAGTGGCCAGCAAAAAGGCATGCGAACAAAGAAATTCTTCCACCAGAAATCCTACTGGTGGAAGACTACGCAGCTTTTCTTTCCGTTTTACATGCACCACTAACATATTCCTCTAGTAGATCTAGGGTGCACATTTACAGATTTGTGGTCAATCACAAACCATAAACATTGGCCAGCATCACCTGACTACTGATTCTCTGTTCCTTGTAGCCACCAAATCTGTACACTAATAAAGAGCTATGTAGTGTGTAAGCAATGATACAGCATTGTTTGCTCAGTGCAGCCACCGCTATCTCTAACTCATTTATAAATGGGTTTTAGTCTAACAAAGTGGCTTACAAACAAATCAGACAAAGCAGGACGTTTGATCAGTGAAAAGCAACCCATATGACTGATTAATACAAAAAACTTGTACATTTATATTTGTGAATTGACTTCCTTTACATCACGTTTAATGCTGCTGGTCAGCTATTGCTTCATAAGGAACACTGCATTGAAAAAGAGAACTTCAAAAGCGATTGTGTGAAATTGGCCCGCCTGCTTGTTCGAGGTAAACGACCTTTCTATGATAGTATTGTGACGTGATGCATCCAATCAGAAAGCCACAATACCTGTCAGGTTGTTGGTGTTCTGTGCTAAGGCCTCTCCACACACTGTGGCTTTGTCAAGTGGAAACAAGTGGAAAACGGTTGTGTATTTCACTCTCAACGAATCATCGTTAATTTTTCATTTGATGCGATCGTCTAGAATCAAGCATGTTTGATGTTTGTTGGCGGTCTCACGATTAATGAATGTTTCCTGATGCTGATTGGTCAATGTAGATCGCTTGTATCCACTTTTTCCTACTTTGATTTTCTCAGCTGTGACAGCCCATAAACTGTTGATGAGTACCATCATGTGCATAATCGTTGTTTGTGGCCCTCAGCAACTAACTACAGGAGGAAAACTTCTCTCAAAGTTCCCATTTCGTGTCCATAAATTGCTGTGTGTGGAGAGGCATTTAGCTATGTTACTCCAGAGATAAATAAAGAGGTAATTGGGCCTGAATCGAGGAATGCCATTTAACTGTAGAATGATTTTTTCTTGTAGAACATTAACCAATGGTTGTTCTTTGGTGATTTTGCACCAAGTAAACAGTGCTATATCATTGCTTACGCACTACATAGCTCTTTATTAGTGTACAGATTTGGTGGCTACAAGGAACAGAGAATCAGTAGTCAGGTGATGCTGGCCAATGTTTATGGCTTGTGACTGAATGAGCAGAATTGACCGCAACTTTGTACATGGCGCGGCCATCGACCTACTAAAGGAATATGTTAGTGGTGCATGTGAAACGGAATGAAAAGCGGCAAGGTCTTCCTCCAGTACCTAATCTACTGTAAGAATTTCTTAGTTTACAAGCCTTTCTGCTGACCACTCAAAAAGAGCACAACTAGAAATTCTTTCACTCATGATACAGAATGCTAAGTTACCCTACAGGTAGTTGTAGTCATATTTTGTGTGACTTTTGGGTTATCAATTAAGAGCTACAACAGGAATCTCAAAAAACTGCAGCAACAATTCGATTGAAGAAAATATTTCCTCGTTCAAAATCTACACAAGAATAAACTTGGTGGACTACAAAACTTGTTGTGGAGAAAGGATTTTACTGCTATAATTGCATTTCCAACATTGTTGTTCCGCTCAAAGAGAATGAAAAATTAATTCTGCAAAAAAAGTTTCTGGTAAAAATAAAATCTCAAGTTGCCACGAATTAAAATAGTTGATATTTTACAAGTGTAACCAAGAAATAATTGTAAACTAGTTAATGACATTTTGAAGTTATTTGGCATTGACTAGATAGCGCCTTTCACAGCATGAAATGTCGAAATAGAAAACAACCAACGGAAACTCCAGAAAAATAGTGAAAAATGTAATCATTCCGTGAAGTCTATTTCAATGATATAATTCTTGTATCAATAATTTCGGTGCCATTCAAAATGATACAAAAAGCGCTTAACTTGCCAACTATTTTTTCCCAAAAAAAGGCTAATATGCAGTTAAAGCAGACAACTCCAATAAAATAAGGTAATTTCAGTGTTTTCTGAGGCTACATTCCACATGATTTATTACACCCCTACACATTAGCACCTTCTGGTGAGCCGAGTATACAAATCAGTTAGAGAGAGTATCACACTTACAAACCTGCTCATCTCTAACTTTCTCTACTTCCTTTATCCACTCCTTGCACACTTTCTCAGCAGCCTCTAGATCTTTCCATGAGTCCTTATCAGCTTGGTGTATGTCTCCTCTCTTGATGGCTGCAGACTTCAACAAACGTTTGATCTGAGCAGTGATTTCTTCTACAACTGCTCTCAATGAGTCGTACTCATGTTGGTGTAGATATCCTGTATGTATATAAATATATGTATATCCTTGTATTTACTAAACATAATAACTTTATACATGTAACTGATCAATGCATCACATACACAACTATACATCTCCCATAGACATATCAATAATATATAGTATAGTATTACCTTTACAATCTTCAACATCTTTGTCACATTTATTACACGCCATCTTATAACATAGTCTACAGGCTGATATAGGAATCTCTCTCTCATGATGTACACAGTACACTTTCCTGTACTCTGGTGAATGCTCATAGACATAGATAGATACAACCTCATGTCCTTTAGTGAAGTAACTATCATGGATCTACAAATATATGATGTGTAACGCATAAGAAATATATGTAGATGGTGACACTCCAAACCTTCAGCCAACACAATAACATATCACAGTATAAAGTACCAACTACCAAAGATCTATAAATCCATAGTACCTTCTGATGACTGGCACAGATTCTCTCATCGCATACAACACAGTAGGAGACAGCTAGTTGACTGTCACAGTTATCTTTGTCACATTTCAGTGTAGTGTTTACTGCGATGTCATCATCGTCATCAACAACAACAACAGTGACTTTCTGTAAGCCACTGATGTTTACCTTCTCATGAAATACGCTGTAACAATTACATTAGTACAATATTCTACTAGGGTAGGAGAGCTGTTTTGTAGTCATCTGGTATGACTGACGTCAGCAGGTCAGCACTGCACAACACATTCATGCAAACATACAGCAGAATACAACAGAATACAACACAATACAACACAACACAACAAAATACAACACTATACAACATAATACAACACAATACTATACAACACAATACAACACAGTACAACACAATACAACATTATACAACACTATACAACACAACACAATACAACACTATACAACACAATACAACACTATACAACACAATACAACACTATACAACACAATACAACACAATACAACACAATACAACACATTACAACACAATACACCACTATACAACACTATACAACACAACAATACAACACTATACAACACAATACAGCACAATACAACAAAATACAACACAACACAACACTATGCAACACAATACAACACAATACACAATACAACACAATACAACACAATACAACACAATACAACACTATACAACACAGTACAACACAGTACAACACAGTACAACACAATACAACACAATACAACACAATACAACACAATACAACACAATACAACACAATACAACGCAATACAACGCAATACAACGCAATACAGCAAATTACAACACAATGCAACGCAATACAACGCAATACAACGCAATACAACGCAATACAACGCAATACAACACTATACAACACAATACAACACAATACAACACAATACAACACAATACAACACAATACAACACTATGCAACACAATGCAACACAATGCAACACAATACAACACAATACAACACAATACAACACAATACAACACAATACAACACAATACAACACTATGCAACACAATACAACACAATAAAACACAATACAACACCATACAACACAATACAACACAATACAACACAATACAACACAATACAACACATTACAACACAATACAATACAATACAACACAATACAACACAATACAACACAATACAACACAATACAACACAATACAACACTATACAATACAACACAATACAACACAATACAACACTATACAACACAATACAACACAATACAACACTATACAACACAATACAACACAATACAACACAACACAATACAACACAATACAACACAATACAACACAACACAATACAACACAATACAACACAATACAACACAATACAACACAATACAACACAATACAACACTATACAACACTATACAACACAATACAACACAATACAACACAATACAACACAATACAACACAATACAACACAATACAACACAATACAACACAATACAACACAATACAACACTATGCAACACAATACAACACAATAAAACACAATACAACACCATACAACACAATACAACACAATACAACACAATACAACACAATACAACACAATACAACACATTACAACACAATACAATACAATACAACACAATACAACACTATGCAACACAATACAACACAATAAAACACAATACAACACCATACAACACAATACAACACAATACAACACAATACAACACAATACAACACATTACAACACAATACAATACAATACAACACAATACAACACAATACAACACAATACAACACAATACAACACAACACAATACAACACTATACAATACAACACAATACAACACTATACAACACAATACAACACAATACAACACTATACAACACAATACAACACAATACAACACAACACAATACAATACAACACAATACAACACAATACAACACAACACAATACAACACAATACAACACAATACAACACAATACAACACAATACAACACAATACAACACTATACAACACTATACAACACAATACAACACAATACAACACAATACAACACAATACAACACAATACAACACTATACAACACAATACAACACAATACAACACAATACAACACATCCATACAAACGTACCCACAAGAAGAACAAAGAATGTTTCCTTTATCCTCCTCAGATTGCTCCATCAAACATCCACAACAATGTACATGTCTACAAGGTAGAGCTCTGATATCTTCCAAGTGTACAGCATGAAGTCCACAAAAACCACATTTCCATCTATCATCTACAGTTGGTGCAGCAGAAGCCATCCTTGCAGTAAGTTATCTGGTAGAGAGAATGGACAAGTAAGAGGTATACTATACCGTATGGAGATATACTAAGCAATAGCCGTAGTTCTTCATAGGATAATCACTGAGGAAGGCATCACCCTCCTCCACCGCTGTCTTATCTACACAAGTGTTAGTCTATGGTAGATAAGACAGCGGATATCACCAGGTAAAGTATTATATAAATACTACAGATAACAGCTGGTCACGTACACAACATGCCTTCTCCATCTGTTTAGTGGTAACAGCCTTAGTTACCCACTAGATTAGGGGCCTGTTGGTAACCCAGCCTTATCAATGCAAGTCAACACCGCTTTAGCCTGTGCTCAAGTAAAAACATTTGAGAGCCAATCATAGCTTTAAAATTTACCAACACCAGCTTGTTCATGCATTGTCTTCATTAGAGAGTTGTCTCACCAGGCCGCCACCAAATATCAGAACTGTACAGAAAGAATGGCAAACTCACAAGCCATTAAGGGTAACCAAATGCTCAAGTAAGATAAGATATGATAAACTCTAACCTTGACATTCCAAATAATGGGAGACATTAAAAGTGCTGTGGTTGTCAACACTTTCTATTGTGTACTTTAATACTTCTGTATAGCCAGTTGAGGTCATTACCTTTTGTTGCACTTTGTTATATAACAGTGTTTGCTGCATACTATATGCATTATACAGTGTTGTTCTTGTTGTTTACATTGGAAAGTGTGTTAGCCATAATGTTTACTTCACAGTTTATTTATTGCTTATTAGAAGCAATCACCTAAAACAATAGATTAATATTATTACCATGGGCACAATAAAACATTAGAAATGCTTCAAACAGTCATTATATTGCTCAAAGGTACTTGGTCTCAGACAACTAAGCGTCTCGTGCTGTATCACAAAATGTACTGCTGCTAGCTTTGGTTTTTGTAAGTTTTATCTGTCCTAGTTAAGGCCATACCCTACCATCCCCCCCCACTGTATTATTGGGTTGCACAGGAACTTAAACTAAGCAAACAATGCTTACCCTCTCTAGATAAGACCACAATGACTCACGTAAGCCACAAATACCGTGTTGTATGAATTCCTCTGGAGTTATGTGCCCAAAGAGGAGACAACTTTGTGCAAAGTCGTGTTATTATAGGGCAGCAGAAAAGACACCTACTGAGAATCGTGTCCATATGGTACTATTATATTTGCTGTAGCCGTATTTTGTGGTGGGCAAAAAACTTTGGATACCAAAAGGTGTTGTATCATGGTCAACTATATATAATATAGATGGTTGGATGTGATGAAAGGGCAAGTAGAGCAGAAGTTACTCAGAAGAAAGGGCCGGTATTTTGTTAGTTATTCCAATACTTCTAATAATTAATAAACATCTTTCTCTAACATGTTTGACTCCAAAGTTACCTGAAAGTCACCGTGCATTAGATTTCTTTTTCTGCATAATTCTGGATCTTTCGGACTTGAATGTAAACAAGCAGTTAATTATAGCTGATAAGAAGACCATTCTAGAAGCTAAAGCCAAGAGTGGCATGCTATAAGCCATCTGGCTATTGTTGGCACTTGTCACAGGTACTTGTATGTATGATTGATAAGATGCATGCTAGTAGAAAGAGTTGTTACTCCATGATTGTATTCAACCACTTCATGGATACGGAGCTTGCAAATTATTTGATTAGTAGTTACTAGTAAAATCCAGTAAACTAGTAGAGGGATCACTGGCTATCCCGTTTAAAATAGCAACATACCCAGATAAGTAAGATTCCTTTACTCAAAACAGTACAATATGCCCACTATTGCCCAGAACCATCTGATAATAATTTAATTTCATTTAAGTTGAAAGCTGCCCTCTCTCACAGGCAGCTACCACTTTAAAAGTAACTTCTAGTAACTATGCTCCTTGTTAGTACATCTTCTACTATTACTCAGTGGAAATCATAAAACTGGCAGGCAGTAAATATATGTAAATTATATTATTATACAAAATGAGTACCAACGTCTAAGGCTGTCAATTAATCGAGTTATTTTAAAGATTAACCAGATTAATTGATTTTTAAGATCAAAAGGATTAACCTTTTATGGCTCAGTTAATCTTATAAAAAGAAACCCCGGTTACGTCACTGCTAAACAGATCTATCAGTTTGTCTACATGAAGAGGGAAATGCCTTTTTGAATGTTTCGTCACATAGCCCTACCTTTTTCACTAAATTTCAATCATGCTATCCTGAAGAGAAATCATGAAAATGTCCATCTTGTCACTTTGAACAAGTAATTTAACTTGATGTGATTCAAGACGTTTGTAGGTGAGTGTTGTTGCAAAACGAGTAAACTATCACTAGTTTTCAGGCTATTATTTTTCTGTCGATTGGAGAGACCCCGAATGTTGTTATGATTCTAAACTAGATTAGCTTTGGGATCTGTTTTATTTTAAGGATCCAGATTGACATCATTACTTTGGTACACATTTTGCTAAGATAAATCTCATTATCCTCCATCCAATAGAAAGTTTTCTGCTCAGAACTGCTTATAAAATACCTGCAATGTAATAAATAAATAATAATAATAATGAAAAAACTATAATATATATGTAAAAGTGACCAGTAATAATAGTTAACAAAACATCTTATATAATAACATGTAATACGATGTAATATGGTTTATACTTTGAAACAATTTTCATATTACTGTCTTTATTCGTTCTAATAATAAACAATTATATTTTTTTTGTTTAACTGTTGTTTTTATTGTTATTGTTGTTATTATTCAGCACAAACAATACAATTAATTGATAACATACTATAATTAGTATTTAAAAATTGAAACTTACCGGGCGTATCATTTTTTTTAGTGTAGTATCTATCAGTAGTAATATATGAGCAGATCTCCCTACCAAGTGTTTTTTTGTGGATCTGGTCTTGGGGGTTATGCAATGAGTTACGATGTTGGGTGAATTCGCCGAGTTTATATTGTATTTCATTTGAGAGGTATTTGAGTGGCATTTGAGTGGCATTTAAGTGGCATTTGAGTTTTGATTATTTTTTTACTTAATTTGAACTCATATGGCAGCTAGATTTTGAAAGTAGGGCATTTAAGTTTTGATAATTTTTTACATAATTCGAACTCATATGGCATCTTGAGAGAGAGGAGAGAGAAGAGAGAGAGGAGAGAGGAGAGAGGAGTTTTATCTACATTGAATAAATATATTGATCAAAAATGAAACATTATAAGATGATATACATTGATTACATAATAAGTAGGGAAAATCTTCCTATATAATATAGCTAGAGTCAGTAAATACTAAGTAATACAAAGCACTACAACCTGTAACGAAAATCAATACATACATACATACATACATACATACATACATATGGTATCTTGAGAGAAAGAAAGAGATAGAGGAGAGAGGGAGAGAGAGGAGAGGGAGATTCTTTAGTTTTCTATACATTCCTATATATATATATATGGTTAATTATGTACATATTTATGGATATATTTATATCTACATAGAGGGAGAGGAGATAAATCTACATTGAATAAATATATTGATCAAAAATGAAACATTATCTGATTATATACCTGATTACATAATAAGTAGGGAAAATCTTCCTATATAATATAGCTAGAGTCAGTAAATACTAAGTAATACAAAGCACCACAACTCGTAATGACAATCAATGCATACATACATACATATGGTATCATGAGAGAAAGAAAGAGAGAGAGGAGAGAGATTTTTTAGTTTTCTATACATTCATGTATATATGGTTAATTATGTACATATTTATGAGTATATTTATATCTACATAGAGAGATGAGAGAGGAGATATATCTAAATTGAATAAATATATTGATCAAAAATGAATCATTGTATGATTATATACATTTATTACATAATAAGTAGGGAAAATCTTCCTATGTAATATAGCTAGAATCAGTAAATACGCACATGTCCATATTCATGTACATGTGCATAAATGGACATGAATAGGTACATGTCCATATTCATGTCCATATTCATGTCCATATTCATGTCCATATTCATGTCCATTTATGTACATGTCCATATTCATGTCCGTTTATGTACATACCTATGTTCATATTTATGTACATGCGCATGTCCAAATTCATGTCCATATTAACATTTTATAGCTATGTACAGAGGAGAGAGAAGAGAGGAGAGAGAGAGAGATTTTTTAGTTTTTTATACAACCATGTATATATGGATAATTATGTACATATTTACGGATATATTTATATCTAGATTGAATAATATACATCTATGACATAATAACTATATTGAATGCTATAAAATATGTTGGAAAATCACCAAATTAGTCCTCTAGATGGTTAAAATTTACAGTATTTGGGAAATAACTGCAAGAGAGGAGAGAGGAGTATTTGGTAGAGGATAGAGGAGGCTTCAAAAAAGAGCTACAAAAAACTAATCAGTACACAACTCAGTTTATTAGGTAGTAGCGCTTCAAGGAGGTACAAACACTGATTGCTGACAAACAACAAATTTTAATGCAGATTGGGAGAGGAAGCTTTTTTTAGACCCTATAATCATCCTGATTGCACAGGTTTTAATATCAATACAAAATGAATCTTCCACCTTTAAAATATGATGAACGTTATTTTGCTATACCAGAAGAGGAGTATCATAGTTTGATGGAAAAGATCAGTGGGGCTAAATCAACCGACCAAGACAAGTTTGCGTCATCATTGTATGACAACCCGACAAAAGACAAAATGGTGAGAGATATCGAGAAAATCCAGAATATTTTGGTTGAAACGAATGAAATAGTAATGGGAATCAAAAACGAGTTGCTTGAGCGCAAAAAGACAAATGAAAATGTTCAAAGCACAAAAACCTATCGGAGTGATATTGGAAAGATTAGGGGAGAGTACAAGCAACCAAAGAGCTGGAGCTCTGCTAAAACACCAAAGCTCTCACCATCATCGTTTGATAGAAACACAATTGATGATGATAGCAATAGAGATTCGGAGAGAATGATGCAACAATTAGAAGAGTTTAAAAAGAAAGTATCCGACATGACAGCTAGTAAAGACAATCAAGCGTTAGGTGTAAAAATATTGTATCAATTGAGAGATTCTGGAAAATACGATCTGGATACTGACAGGATAAAACTCAAGGGAAGATGGCTTAGCGCTAAGCTATCAAAGAATTTGTTGCAAGATGTACTAACTGATAAAGACTCAATAAGATCAACAAAAGATAACTACAGTAGATTTAAAAGTCTGCTCACCACTCAAGGAATCACAACTGTCAGGAGATCCTCATGAAAAACTTATTTTAGCTACCTAGTTGTTAATTCAAACATCTTAGCAACAACTTATTAGCTCAAACATGACTTTGTTATACTCAATCCTTTATCCAACACCTACAATAATTCTTAGTAATAGTAGTGTAATGAGACTGAGTAATAATCTACACACACCTTGTTCACTCTGTATGCTGTAGCACATGTTTTTCCTTTAGTTATCTGCAGTTACTTCAATTGGATCTTATCCAGATGTTTTATAGTCTTTGCTGCTACTGCGTTTTGTCTCAAACAAAAGTCCAAAGTAGGCATTGTGTCTACAAAATACAAAAAAATTGATTGTTACAATTGTTTCATTTATTTTCATTGGTTTTATCTTCATATACTCTAGTTGAGGTTCGATTATTTTAAACATAAATAATTAAAACCAAAATGATTGGAACATTGCTTTGCAACGACTATTAATGAAAGCGATTATGAAATGTTGATGAGTAACTAAGTAATCTAGTAAGAAAAACTGATTGAAATCACGGTAATATTTGTTAATAGATACTTGTGTCATGTTTTATCAACGAAAAAATCAAGCGATTTTCAAATGTTTACGAGTAACTAAGCGATTCGGTAAAAAAAACTACGGACATTGCTGTTATCAACAAAAAAATCAAGCGAGTATCAAATGTTTACGAGTAACTAAGTGATTCAGTTGGCAAAAACCGATTGAGATCATGTGACATCCGTTACAAATATTTACGTTAAGTTAGCAACGGAAAAATAAATATTTCTTATAATATCCTCTATAGCAAGTTACGATAATTTGTACTCGCTCTAAAGGTTTTCAGTCCATTTTTGGTCAGACCAAAATTTATGCGAGACGTTTTAGGCATTATTTCAGTCGGCGTAATGTTACCAGTTCATTTTCACAAGTTTTAATATTTATTTTAAAAATAAATAATTAGAGCTTTCTACTAGTGTTAAATGATTATTGATTATTTTTTACCTTATCACCACTTAGAGCCAGATGATTTAATTAACTAAAGACAAATAATTATTTTAGCATTTCTTACCTTGATGCTCTCCTAGTAGCTGTAGTAGATGATGCTTCTCCGCTTGCTGTTGAAGAACTGGATGCTTTCTATGTGAAAACAGTGGCTCTTAAATAGCTAAAGTTGCACTGATTAAACCCTATGAATCAGCATTTTTTCCAATGCTTTCGCGGGAATAAAAACTGTTTATTCCCGCGAAAGCAACGGTTTCCATTCGCGTGAAAATAAATTATTTATTCCCGCGAAAGCATTGGTTTGTATTCGCGTGAAAATAAAAGTTTTATTCCCGCGAAAGCAACGGTTTGTATTCGCGTGAAAATAAAGTATTTATTCCCGCGAAAGCATTGGTTTGTATTCGCGTGAAAATAAATTATTTATTCCTGCGAAAGCAACAGTTTCTATTCGCGTGAAAATAAATTATTTATTCCCGCAAAAGCAACAGTTTCTATTCGCCTGAAAATAAGTTATTTATTCCCGCGAAAGCAACAGTTTCTATTCGCCTGAAAATAAATTATTTATTCCCGCGAAAGCAACAGTTTCTATTCGCGTGAAAATAAATCATTTATTCCCGCGAAAGCAACAGTTTCTATTCGCCTGAAAATAAATTATTTATTCCCGCGAAAGCAACAGTTTCTATTCGCCTGAAAATAAATTATTTATTCCCGCGAAAGCAACAGTTTCTATTCGTGTGAAAATAAATTATTTATTCCCGCAAAAGCAACAGTTTCTATTCACCTGGAAATAAGTTATTTATTCCCGCGAAAACAACAGTTTCTATTCGCGTGAAAATAAGTTATTTATTCCCGCGAAAGCAACAGTTTCTATTCGCCTGAAAATAAATTATTTATTCCCGCGAAAGCAACAGTTTCTATTCGCCTGAAAATAAATTATTTATTCCCGCGAAAGCAACGGTTTGTATTCACCTGAAAATAAAATGCTTATTCCCGCGAAAGCAACAGTTTCTATTCGCCTGAAAATAAATTATTTATTCCCGCAAAAGCAACAGTTTCTATTCCCCTGAAAATAAATTATTTATTCCCGCGAAAGCAACAGTTTCTATTCGCCTGAAAATAAATTATTTATTCCCGCGAAAGCAACGGTTTGTATTCACCTGAAAATAAAATGCTTATTCCCGCGAAAGCAACAGTTTCTATTCGCCTGAAAATAAATTATTTATTCCCGCGAAAGCAACAGTTTCTATTCGCCTGAAAATAAATTATTTATTCCCGCGAAAGCAACAGTTTCTATTCGCCTGAAAATAAATTATTTATTCCCGCGAAAGCAACGGTTTGTATTCACCTGAAAATAAAATGCTTATTCCCGCGAAAGCAACAGTTTCTATTCGCCTGAAAATAAATTATTTATTCCCGCGAAAGCAACAGTTTCTATTCGCCTGAAAATAAATTATTTATTCCCGCGAAAGCAACGGTTTGTATTCACCTGAAAATAAAATGCTTATTCCCGCGAAAGCAACAGTTTCTATTCGCCTGAAAATAAATTATTTATTCCCGCGAAAGCAACAGTTTCTATTCGCCTGAAAATAAATTATTTATTCCCGCGAAAGCAACAGTTTCTATTCGCGTGAAAATAAGTTATTTATTCCCGCGAAAGCAACAGTTTCTATTCGCCTGAAAAAAAATTATTTATTCCCGCGAAAGCATTGGAAAAAATGCTGATTCATAGGGTTTTATCAGTGCAACTTTAGCTATTTAAGAGCCACTTTTTTCACACAGAAAGCATCCAGTTCTTCAACAGCAAGCGGAGAAGCATCATCTACTACAGCTACTAGGAGACCATCAAGGTAAGAAATGCTAAAATAATTATTTGTCTTTAGTTAATTAAATCATCTGGCTCTAAGTGGTGATAAGGTAAATTATTATCAATAATTATTTAACACTAGTAGAAAGCTCTAATTATTCATTTTTAAAATAAGTGTTTGTCCAAGCTCTAGTAAAGTAGCCGACTCTACTTATTTATTATTAACAAAATAATAATAATTATTCAATGCTAGTTGAACCTAGATATAAATTTATCTCTACTAGATAGTTTTATACTCACACAAACTTTTTCTTCGCTACTCTATGTAGATAAAGCCAATAAAAATAAATGAATATGAATCAATTGTAACAATCAATTTTTTGTATTTTGTAGTTATGATGTCTACTTCGGACTCTTGTTTGAGACGAAATGCAGCAGTAGCAAAGACTATAAACATGTGGTCAAGATCTACCAACACCAACGATAGATGTAAAACAACATGACTTTCTCTCCTACTTATGTGATAACAAACCAATGAAGACTCAAACTACAAGGATTTTGAAGACAGCATACTTCTCCAACACAGCGAGAATTCCTTTCAAGATCCACCTACTTAGATGATGTCAAACCAATGAAGACTCAAACTACATCAATTTTCAAGACAGCACACTTCTCCAACACAGCAAGAATTCCTTTCAAGATCTACCACCTACTTAGATGATACCAAACCAATGAAGACTCAAACTACATAGATTTTGAAGACAGCATACTTCCCCAACACAGCAAAAATTCATTTCAAGATCTACCACCTACTTAGATGATACCAAACCAATGAAGATGAAGACAGCACACTTCTCCAACACAGCAAGAATTTCTTTCAAGATCTACCACCTACTTAGATGATACCAAACCAATGAAGACTCAAACTACATCAATTTTGAAAACAGCGCACTTCTCCAACACAGCAAGAATTCATTTCAAGATCTACCACCTACTTAAATGATACCAAACCAATGAAGACTCAAACTACATGAATTTTGAAGACAGTCGACTTCTCCAACACAGCAAGAATTCCTTTCAAGATCTATGTCTTACTTAGATGATACCAAATCAATGAAGACTCAAACTACATGGTTTTTTGAAGACAGTATACTTCTCCAACACAGAAAGAAATCCTTTCAAGATCTACCACCTACTTAGATGATACCAAACCAATGAAGACTCAAACTACATGAATTTTGAAGACAGCATACTTCTCCAACACAGCAAAAATTCATTTCAAGATCTACCACCTACTTAAATGATACCAAACCAATGAAGACTCAAACTACATGAATTTTGAAGACAGCATACTTCTCCAACACAGCAAGAATTCCTTTCAAGATCTATGACTTAATTAGATGATACCAAATCAATGAAGACTCAAACTACATCGATTTTGAAGACAGCGCACTTCTCCAACACAGCAAGAATTCATTTCAAGATCTACCACCTACTTAGATGATACCAAACCAATGAAGATGAAGACAGCACACTTCTCCAACACAGCAAGAATTTCTTTCAAGATCTACCACCTACTTAGATGATACCAAACCAATGAAGACTCAAACTACATCAATTTTGAAGACAGCGCACTTCTCCAACACAGCAAGAATTCATTTCAAGATCTACCACCTACTTAGATGATACCAAACCAATGAAGACTCAAACTACATGAATTTTGAAGACAGTCGACTTCTCCAACACAGCAAGAATTCCTTTCAAGATCTACGACTTACTTAGATGATACCAAATCAATGAAGACTCAAACTACATGGATTCTGAAGACAGCATACTTCTCCAACACAGAAAGAATTCCTTTCAAGCTCTACCACCTACTTAGATGATACCAAAACCAATGAAGACTCAAACTACATGAATTTTGAAGACAGCATACTTCTCCAACACAGCAAAAATTTATTTCAAGATCTACCACCTACTTAAATGATACCAAACCAATGAAGACTCAAACTACATGAATTTTGAAGACAGTCTACAACACAGCAAGAATTCCTTTCAAGATCTACCACCTACTTAGATGATACCAAACCAATGAAGACTCAAACTACATGAATTTTGAAGACAATCTACTTCTCCAACACAGCAAGAATTCCTTTTAAGATCTACGACTTACTTAGATGATACCAAATCAATAAAGACTCAAACTACATGGAATCTGAAGACAGCACACTTCTCCAACACAGCAAGAATTTCTTTCAAGATCTATGTCTTACTTAGATGATACCAAACCAATGAAGACTCTAAAAATTACTTATATTATATTTCGATGATGCTGAAAAAAAACTGTCCAGAACAAGAGTTCAAAAAGCTAATCTACAACTCAAGGCAATCATATCACTATAGGTGAGTTTTACTAATTTTTACCATAAATTAAACAAAATGCTGAATATATACATTTTCTAGGTGAAAAAAGGACTTTTTTGATGTAATTAGTGTATTTTTTACAACAAAATGCTGAATATATACATTTTCATGGTAAAGAAAAGGACTTTTTGGGTGTAATTAGCGTAGTTTTTACAACAAAATGTTGAACATATACATTTTTTCAGGTAAAAAAAAAAAAAAAAAAGCACTTTTTTGGTGTAATTAGTGTACTTTTTTACAACATATTTATAAAGCAAGTATTTTTTGTTTTGTTTTAGATAGATGAAAGAGAATCAAAAGCACTTGTTGAAAATAATGCTCAAGAAAGAACAAGTTGAACAATGTAACTTGGTGAGTTATTTCCCTTTTCTAATAATGTAAACTATCCAATGTAACTAGAACTATAATTCAAATTCATGTAATTATTTTACATTTTTGCTTAATCATTCTATACTAATACATAATTTTTTTATTTTAGTTCATTACGAAATTAAAAGCACATAGAACAGAAGTCTTCCTTCCTAAGATGTAACATCACTACATCAAAGACATCATTATAAAGGAACAAACTATGCATTAACTGTTATTACTTTGTATTTATTACAAGTTGTAGTGCTTTGTATTACGTAGTATTTACTGACTCTAGCTATATTATGTGGGGAGATTTTCCTTACTTATTATGTAATAAATGTATATAATCATATAATGATTCATTTTTAATCAATGTATTTATTCAATTTAGATATATCTCCTCTCTTCTCTCTCTATGTAGATATAAATATACCCATAAATATGTACATAATTGACCATATATACATTAATTGCTAGAAAACTAAAAGATCTCTCTCCTCTCTCTCTTTCTCTCTCTCAAGATACCATATGTATGTATGAATGAATGCATTGATTGTCATTACAAGTTGTATTGCTTTGTATAACTTAGTATTTACTGACTCTAGCTATATTATATAGGAAGATTTTCCCTACTTATTATGTAATCAGGTATATAATCATATCATTTTCATTTTTGATGAATATATTTATTCAATGTAGATATATCTCCTCTCTCTATGTAGATATAAATATATCCACTCTCCTCTCTGTCTTCTCTCTCCTCTCTCTCAAGATGCCATATGAGTTCAAATTATGTGAAAAAAGTATCAAAACTTAAATGCCATACATTCAAAATCTAGCTGCCATATGAGTTCAAATCAAGTAAAAAAATAATCAAAACTCAAATGCCACTTAAATGCCACTCAAATGCCACTCAAGTACCCCTCAAATGAAATGCAATATAAACTCGGCGAATTCATCCAACGTCGTAACCCATTGCCTAAACTCCAAGGTCTAATCCACAAAAAAACACTTGGTAGGGAGATCTGCTCATATATTACTACTTCTATCTAACAATAATAGTGAATAACAACAATAAACAATTATTTGCTACCAGATTTCGCGGTTTTATTTATCTATTATTCTAATCAAAGCTATTTATTTATCTATAAACTATTGAGCCACAACGCCAAAATATATCACGATCAATTAATCAGGTTATCAAAAATACCTAAACAAAGTTGAATTGTGATGCTTTTTATTATTTATCCTGATATATCCAAGGGTTTTCTCTTTTTCCCCATAGAGGTTTTGGAGAGTAGCAGTTTTGTGAGAAAATAAAAAGTAATAGTTTTTTATGTTATATTAATATATGCCAAAGATAAAAGTATGTTCATTGTTCACATTCGATATTCAAGTTTCCGTTAATTTGTGTATCCGACAATCTTATTTTCTTTCAATCACGTGTGCCTACACTTTGTACCTACCTGCACATGTACTGTAAATATCAAAACATTAAATAGCAACTGGTTTTAGTTGTTTCCTTCCTTTTCAGTTCTGTATTAAAAAAATTTTTTGTTCCCAGTTACATACATAAATACATACATACATATTTGTTTATCATTGTGATATTACACTATTGTGATATTATATCTGTTATTTGTTCCTGGACTGACAAATCCAAATAGAGGTTTGCTAATCTCATTCTACAAGTATGCAGGTAGATGGATGAATACTTTACTGCCCCATCATTGCATGTATGTCACATGAGTACATAAGATTAAAAAATAAGATTAATTTAAGATTAAGGGAAAAGATTAAGAATAAGATTAAAAATTCTTGATCTTTGACAGCCCTACCAACGTCCCATCCATCTGTTTTTTTCATTTGTATATGATCGTAATGTTTCAATTTGTGATTTATATACTTTACCATGTCTGCTAATGCTGCAAACTCTTTCTACTGCGTAACTAGTCAATAAACCCTATCAATCATGGTAGACCAATAATTGTAAATGTACCCTTCAAAAACAAACAAAATATATATTGTCATTGATATTTGATAGGTAGCGTGAGTTATTATCGATATATCACTTGAATTGCTTATTATGTGCAACCTGCTGCTAGTTATTTAGCATAATCAGCAGTTTTGTTATTAGTTTTATATACTTACAATACCACAGTGAGCCATGTATGGTTAGTAACAAACTGGCATTAGAAGAAGAGAAATAGAAAAATCTTGTTACATTAGAAAATATATATAACTAAAAATGTGGACACTTCTTTAGCATTTCAATCCAGCACCCTCTCAATAAATGTCCAAAATATCTCAAAGGCTTTCTGAATCACGCACTTAGGACAATTTTCTGGGAAAGGACACTCTAAGCTCACTTTTGGTGAGCAAGACGCTGCACTTTGGTAAACTTTTGTTAGTAAGTATTGATAAAGTTTGGAATTTTTTAACCTTTTGCCCCAATTTGTGTAATGTAATATAGTCAGCTATTCAACTGCTACTGACCAAACTGGAGTTTTCCCGACGCTGTCTTCAAAGATAATGTGGCACGTCAATGCCTTAAATCTAAAAAATCATTGCCACCGTTGACCGGGATTTGTATAAATCAATCGTAGCTGTTAGATTTTGGGCATTGACTTTCCATTGGCCAACTTATTACAGGACTATTACATTATAGGATAGTTAGTAAAAGCCAAACTACCTAATCATTAAACATAATAAAAACAGCCAATATATTTTTAGGAGTTTTGAACGTGAATTTGAATCTATGGATTAACGATGGACATTATTTGCTCAAGTCAAATCTAAAACAAAATTTTTGCCCCCTGCCAATATTCTAAGATCGCATGAAAAGGCTGAAGACTAAATTAAATGAAAAGAAATCTCTACCAGTTGTTCATGATGCTCCATGCTGTTATATCTTAAAGCTAAAAGCAAGATGATGATTGATAAATGTAGATTGTAAACAAACATAATAGAACCGAGACCTTATCACAATTGTTAAGTACTACCAAATTTAGACAAAAAGTAAAACGGCTTGTAGGCGTGTACCTGTGTGCGCGTGTTTACCTATGGATGGTTGTATGTAAAACGAACTTGATGCATGAAAATATATTTTTTCATATTCAATTGAGTTGATACGCACACTTGAGTGCCTGCATGGCTGTGAATAATAGTTTACTGTTACATAGACATGGCGGATAGATGCTCGCAAATTATCCCAGATCCTCCTACAACGATCTGCGATACATGTTCACACAAACTTGGCAAACTCACGATCGCAAGAGGTATAATCCCTCTCTTGACTGGAAGGTAATAAAATCTTGAAGTATGTCTTCACTGGCCAATGACTATATATATATATACTAAATGAACTTTTGTTGTTCAATTACACTGACCTACTTATCATTTTTAACAATTTTATTATACATTAATTATATATTACTAAATATTATTCCATATTTTTTAATTAAAATTATAACTATTGTTCAATGGCGCATTATTATCTGTTTTATCATGTTTTAATATATCATTTCTTATTCTATGAATTTATAATAAAATACTAATTATGCTACCATATCACAATTTACTGAAAATATATAGATCTATACATTTACGTAAACTATCATAATATTTCATTAGGAAAATTAATAAGAAATAATAATTGTTATTTATAATTAAACAATAATAGTTTTATTATTTATTATAATTTTTTGATGGCAGTCATGTTTACATGGGTAACCTTGACCTAACTGTGGTTTTTGAAAAAAAAATAAGAAAATTGCACTCCCTATCGTACGACGGTCGCAGGAAAGTTTGTTCAGCTGAACTTTTCTACGAGCCTCTGCGACAGCGTGCGACGTCGTAAGAGCCACTGCAAATCCAGGTTCACATACATCGCAGATTGTCGTACGAGGATCCGCGATCACTTGCGAGCATCTACGATGTGTATGTGAACCAGGCTTTACTCTCATATACTCTCATAATACTGGTGTTTGGGGCTAACTTGCCGTTTTTTGCGATTAGCATTTGGTTTTAATTGCTATTGCACACCTTTCATAGTCTAGTTATTACACTAGACTCTTTGGTCTGTTTGTCACTGCTGACTAATGGAGATACGTTCTAACATGAAATATGGTTACAGATAATTTTAACATCTGTGTGCACATGTGCCCGCATGCATGAACTTACATATCCATATGGACATGAATTTGTATGTACAAGCATGTGTGTGTATGCAAAAGGACGGACATTAATGCATTCCCAAATGTGATCGTGTGAATTATTGAGGTATAGGTAGAGGCCCAGGTTTAGCTGAATTTCTGTGCACCGATGACACCTGCTCTAGATTCAAGTTTAGTCTTTTTAATGATTGCCATAACAAGAGATATCAGTTTTAAAAATCTTTTAGAAATATTTTTAAGGCAGAATTTATTTTATTTCTATTTCTTTGATTAGAAATAGAATTAAAAAAAGACTTCTGGTTACTTTTTATTAGTCTAAAAATCAGTAATACGATAATAAGAGTTTTAAAAATGTACTATTATTTTATCAATAATTTTTACAATCATAATTTTTCATTTACAAATTTTTCATTTATAACTGATCAATAGTACCTCACTATGATATTCATCAACAAGGTTTACCAACTGCAGTTTTATTTTATCAAAGAGTGGTTTATTAGCACAAGTTGTTTTTTCGTTGTCATGACTGAACGCCTGTCAAGTGTAGAAACAATCATTTAGAAAAAGGGGACTGGGATATATTTCTATAGTAAAGTCAATAACACTTGAAGGCAGTAGGCTGCTATTGAGTGCATTATATACTCCAGCACCACAATCCTGACAAATCATGTGGTTTTAATCGCTATTGCGCATAATTGACCTATGCTATGCCTCTATCTATACTTTGATGGTGTGCTTGGCTTCTTGATGACTGTATGTGTATGTAAGAGAGTTCATTTAGGGAAACTACAGTAGTGCATTTACCCACCCGACTTGCAGGCAATTATAATATATCTCATGCTCTCATCCCTTCCTTGGGGTGGCCAGACATGACGATTTTGCATCCGAAATGAGCAATCCGATGTAGGATTGTCCATATCCGATGTCGGTTTGCATTGACTGGCCATCGGATCAAGCGATCGGACCTGCTCGAAATCCATCCTACATCGGATTGCTAATACTGATTCTGATTGGTTAGTAGTAGTTATAGCGTTTCAACCCGATATTGCCTTCTACGAGCTACTGGTACTTGTAGCTGTCGGTATCTTGCAATCAGTAATAGAATGCAAGCAACAATAATGACAATAGTGACATCTATATTTTCCATGTTTAAAGTATAAGTACGTATAGTATGTCAATGAATGAATGTCAATGAATGAATGTCAAGTATATACGTATATGTATTGTATAACAGTAGTAATATATGAGCAGATCTCCCTACCAAGTGTTTTTTTGTGGATTGGATCTTGGAGTTGAGGCAATGGGTTACGACGTTGGATGAATTCGCCGAGTTTATATTGTATTTTATTTGAGGGGTATTTGAGTGGCATATGAGTGGCATTTAAGTGGCATTTGAGTTTTGATTATTTTGTTACTTAATTTGAACTTATATGGCATCTAAATTTTGAATGTATGGCATTTAGGTTATGATAATTTGTTACATAACTGTATACATATTTATAACTCATAGGGTATCTAGATTTTGAATGTAAGGCATTTAAGGTTTGATAATTTTCTGTAATTCCGACTCATATGATATCTTGAGAGAGAGGAGAGAGAGGAGATATATCTACATTGAATAAATACAGTGATTAAAAATGAAACAATATGTGAATATATACATTTATTGTGTAATAAGTAGGGAAAATCTCTCCATATAATATAGCTAGAGTCAGTAAATACTAAGTAATAACAATTAATACATAGTCTTTTTTTACAATGATGTCTTTGATGTAGTGATGTTATATCTTAAGAAGGGAGACTTCTGTTTTATGTGCTTTTGAATTCGTACTAAAATAAAAAGTTATGTATTAGTATAGAATGATTAAACAAAAATTTAAAATAATTACATGAATTTGAATTATAGCTTTAGTTACATTGGATAGCTTACATTATATAGAAAAGGGAAATAGCTCACCAAGTCACATTGTCCAACTTGTTTTTTTTGAATTAGAGACTATCCATCGTAAAACAAAAAATTATTTGAGGTAAAAATAACTACAACTACATCTAAATTGAGTTGAAGTATTATTTACAATGATTAGAGAAAAAACTCTCACCGAGTTTTATCATGTATCTCATCATTTTTTTTCAGCAACATATCCTATCTCAAAATCATCAAAATCTCCACGTAGAAAATCTTCAAGTTCATCATCATCATCAATTTCTAATATTGTTTTGTTGCGCTTTGCTTGATCACAATATTGTTTCCAATACATTCGACTGAGACTGTATGGAGAGCAATATGAAAGATCGTATTCTGTCTTAAATTTTCCGTGGGTTGTTTTTCCTCTGTAGATCATCACACCTGGAGTATATCGGTTAGCTTCTGAAGCATATTTGTCTGGTATGGCAAGCGTCTTCAACAGTGTTTCTCCACATTGTTCAATGCTATAACGGATACAAATTACATTCGACTGCCCTCCTTTAAATTGATGAGGAACGAATCTATCAACAACATCTTGGTAAGGAAAAATAGCGCCGGGTTGAAAACTATTGAGGGTGTTGATGTTCAAGAAGCGTTTGAGCTGACCTTTAGTCAATGTACTCAAATATAGTGATTCCTCTTCAGCTTTCTTTTTGCTTAGAGGATGTCTGGTAACACGTCTGACATCATACCAAAGAACGCTTTTATTTTTTGGTTTTCCCTTTCTACCCAAATATACAACGTTAAACGGAGGGGGGTAATTATTACAGTTGAAGTTTTTAGCTATTTCAACTGGACAGAGGAGTATTTTGGGTTCGAGTTCATTTATATCTGAAGGATCATGGTAGTGTACTTGAGAATATCTACACTTCTCCTTACTTGATGGATGTATCACACCAGTCACTCGCATAATGCTTGGGATAGGAAGATCTTCAAATGTTTTGCAAATCGGAACTTTTGGTGAGTCAATCACTTGAGAACCTTTAGACTTTTCTAATTCCCTAGCTCTCCTTTCGTTGAGACATTCAACTGTTAAATGAGTTATAGCTGCACTCTCCATTGTTTGCTTATCAACGGAAGTAGTTTGTTTTCTCACTATTTGTTTTCGTTTCCTTACTATTCGCTTTTTTGGAGCAGTTTTCCTTCTCTTAGGAGTTGTTTTGCCGTTTTTCATTTTACTTTCTGTTGGATATGGATCTGTGCTAAGGAGCTCTTCAGAAAGAGCATCCATAACATTCTAAAAATAAAAGGGTAATATTTGCATGAGTGGCTAAGAGTGTATTTATTGCTTAGAGTGTCTTATATATTATATATATATATATATATATATATATATATATATATATATATATATATATATATATATATATATATATATATATATATATATATATATATATATATATATATATATATATATATATATATATATATATATATATATGTATATATATATATATATATATATATATATATATATATGTATTTATGCCAAAAGCAGTTAAGATCATAGAGTTATGGTAGATTGAGAATGTGCTTATTAAACTATTGGGATGTGGAGACAGACAACAAAGGATGCATTCAAATATATATATATGTATTTACTTAATATCATACTGCTTTTAACATCTCAATTGGTAAGAAATAAAATATAATAGTTTGAACAAAATATTGTAAAATAATAAAAAACAACTAAAAATTTTTCATAAATATGTATGAAACGCTTCTAACATTAGTTCTAAAATACCTACAGAAGAGGATAGAGCTTTATCTATTTGGACATAATTATAAATATGCTTTCTGAATTTATAAAAAGTTTTTTTGTTCCACGTCATGTTATATAATTTTTTGAAAACTATTTGATTCCAAGCACTTCTTTCAATTTCTTTTAAAAAATTATTAATATTAACGACTTCCACCATTGACAAAACGATTTCGAAACCGTTTTTTATAATGTCATCAAAACGTTCTGTAGATATATCATGTTTCTTACAACACATCCCCATACTCATCATGTGTTGAGTTATACAGAATATTATAACTTGAAATGTCAAACATTCTACAGCTTTTTCTTCAACAACATCATTATTTATCACATAGTTATGATACATTTCTGGAAGGAAGTCCTTTAAGTAATTTGGATTTGTTGTTGTATTGTTCTAAAATACAAGCGATAATTAGATAACTAAAATAATTAAAGGTTTTCAACAGGTGTTAAATAGTATTTTTTATTAATTCTTACCTTTTCATCAGGCTGAGAATCCGACTTTAGATACAATGGTTGACTTCCTACGTCTTGAGTATTCATTCTGAAAAACAGCAAAAATTGGTTCAATTCTTTATAATCAATTTGAAGATAGATATGTCATAAAGCCTCCAGATAGTTGTGTTAGCTAGCGGAAATAATTGAATTTAAGTTTTACCTTTATGAAGAGAGAACTCTTAGTAGTTGCAATGAAAGATGTAGTAGATAGATGTTGCTCCTTTGCTCACTGTTGTTGAACTGGATGCTCTCTGTCTGAAACCGTTGTCTCTTATATAGGTAAATGTGTGAAAATAAATGTTTTATTCCCGCGAAAGCATTGGTTTCTATTAGCGTGAAAATAATTTTTTTATTCCCGCGAAAGCATTGGTTTGTATTCGCGTGAAAATAAATTTTTTATTCCCGCGAAAGCATTGGTTTGTATTCGCGTGAAGATAAATTATTCATTCCCGCGAAAACAATGGTTTCCATTCGCGTGAAAATAAATTTTTTATTCCCGCGAAAGCATCAGTTTCCATTCGCGTGAAAATAAAATGTTTATTCCCGCGAAAGCAATGCTTTCCATTTGCATGAAAATAAATTATTTATTTCCACGAAAGCAACAGTTTCCATTCGTGTGAAAATAAAATGTTTATTCCCGCAAAAGCATTGGGTTGTATTCGCGTGAAAATAAATTATTCATTCCCGCGAAAGCAACAGTGTCCATTCGCGTGAAAATAAACTGTTTATTCCCGCAAAAGCATTGGTTTGTATTCGCGTGAAAATAAATTATTCATTCCCGCGAAAGCAACAGCTTCCATTCGCGTGAAAATAAAAAGTTTATTCCCGCGAAAGCAATGGTTTGTATTCGCGTGAAAATAAATTATTTATTCCCGCGAAAGCAACGGTTTGTATACGCATGAAAATAAAATTTTTATTCCCGCGAAAGCATTGGTTGGTATTCGCGTGAAAATAAAATGTTTATTCCCGCGAAAGCATTGGTTTGTATTTGCGTGAAAATAAATTATTCATTCCCGCGAAAGCAATCGTTTCCATTCGCGTGAAAATAAATTTTTTATTCCCGCGAAAGCAACAGTTTCCATTCGCGTGAAAATAAAATGTTTATTCCCGCGAAAGCAACAGTTTCCATTCGCGTGAAAATAAAAAGTTTATTCCCGCGAAAGCAATGGTTTGTATTCGCGTGAAAATAAATTATTTATTCCCGCGAAAGCATTGGGTTCCATTCGCGTGAAAATAAATTATTTATTCCCGCGAAAGCATTGGTGTTCTTCCGTAAAAACAATGTTTCATTAATTTAACCTTATGATAAATGGCATGATTTCAGCTATATAAGAAGCACTGTTTTTACACAGAAAGCAGTCACTTCGACATTAGCAACTGAAGGAGCAAGATCTACTACAACATCATCTACTACAACTGCTTGCTAGAAGGACTTTTCTGTTTGGAGGTAAGTCAACTTGATTGAGTATAAATTTAATTTTTATCGATTTAGATACTAACAGCGGTATGATATTGAGTAAATATATATATATATATATATATATATATATATATATATATATATATATATATATATTTTATTTTCACGCGAATACAAACCAATTTTTTCGCGGGAATAAAAATGTTATTTTCCCGCGAATACAAACCAATGTTTTCGCGGGAATAAATAACTTATTTTCACGCGAATGGAAACCATTGCTTTCGCGGGAGTAAAAATTTTATTTTCACGCGAATAAAAACCAATGCTTTCGCGAGAATATCGCGTGAAAAACTGCTGAGTCATAGATATATTATAAAGAAGGTTTCACGAGATGTTTTTTCATAGGGTTAATTAGTACAGCTTTAGCTATTTAAGAACCACTGTTTTCACACAGAAAGCATCCAGTTCTACAATAGCTAGCGAAGAAGCAACATCTACACAGCAACTACTACATTTACTTGAAACTATAGAAAGACTTTCATTCAATAAGGTGAGAATCACTAAATAATTCTTTAACATATATTGATAAAAAACTTCAACTAGATTTGCTATAATACTTCAGAAAGTTAATTTTATGTTTTAATATTTTGTTCTTATTAATAAAAGATCAAATAGTTTCACCATAACGCATCAGAAAAATTATTATGGTTTTGATTATGTGTTTATTTTATAAATATCTAGTTAGTTTATTCTTTTCAAAATATTTTTCAAATTCCACCCATTTGTTACATATTTTTTACTCTCTTTTCAGTTCCAACTTCCGACTGAACGCTCTGAATATGAATGAAGACCGTAATACCTCATTTCTCTCAACATTCGAACCATACTCTGATGATAAAGAAAATATCCCTCCTGATTCACATATAATAAGAAGGAAACTGAACCCAATTCGACCAAAGCCATGGGATTCGGATAGAAATAAAACGATTGACTATACTTGGACTTTGAAAGCACCATCTCCTTCTCATCTTTCCTGCTTGTCAAAAAATGCTGCTAGTTTGCTCAATTCTTGCGATACCAATGACAGAGTAATGATTGGAAGGTTTCAACCACTTCACTTAAATCAAACGCCATCACTTCTCGAGATAGTCTCCATCGAACGACCAACTGAGGATGTATATAAAAACTTATGCATTATCCGCTACAATGTCGAAACATTTGGCAACAGACGACAAGTGAGGTCTATGGTGAGAAATGAGGATTACAACAAATTAGCTCCAACACAACCAGATGTTCCAAAACTGGTGGTTTTTATGGGATTCGATTCAGACAAGCATCCAATCTTTCACCCTATCAACTTCCCATCCAATATTTCCCTTGAGGAAGCTAAACAGCTAAGTAGATTAATAAAAAAAAAAACACCTACTCAGTTGATCAGTATGGTTCGTATCGCAACGCTCTCGCAATTTGCTGTTGGAAGTGTAATCAGTTTTGAATCTCCTCAAATATCAACTCAGTTAACATTACCTAATGGAGATGTGGTGATGAATGCGCTACTGGTAAACTACAGATGTTTGCAATATGATGGTTTGATGATGGGAGTTCTATATATACCTGAAAAACATGCTAGCAACGTCAAACAAATTGGAACAGGAGTCATACTTGTAAGAAATCGTGAAGTTAGTAGATTTGGTTATCATCGACATGATATAATCACATTCACAGCATTACAAGCGATAGAAACGGCTCAAAACCTATCCAACAAACTTGATGATTCCAACCAGATGAAGTACTTTACTACAGATGAGGTTGTTGAGAACAAGGTCTTAGTGCTTTCAATGGGAGTGGGAAACACATCTTCTACATCTTTGAGAGAACCAGCACCCCCTGGTGAAAACTATATTCAAAAAGAGCATGTCAGACAAGACAACATAGTGAGTATTTTTTATTTAATGTAAACTAACTGATATAAGTAATACTTCCAATTAGATAATATTTATTTATAAAGCAATTATTTTTTGTTTTGCTTTAGATAGAAGAGAGAGAATCAAAAACACTTGATGAAAATTATGCTCAAGAAAAAACAAACCGAACAATATAACTTGGTGAGTTACTTCCCTTTACTATATAATGTTAACTAACCAATGTAAAAAGAACTATAATTCAAATTCATGTAATTATTTTACATTTTTGTTTAATCATCCTATATTAATACATAACTTTTTATTTTAGTTCATTATGGAATCAAAAGTACATAGAACAGAAGTCTTCCTTCCTAAGTTATAACATCAGTACAACAATGACGACATTGTAAAGAAAAAGACTATCAACCATTGATTGTCATTACAAGTTGTAGTGCTTTGAATTACTTAGTATTTACTAACTCTAGCTATATTATACAAGAATATTTTGCTACTTATTATGTAATAAATGTATATAATCATATATTGATTCAATGTAGTCTCCTCATTCTTCTCTCCTCTCTCTCAAAATATCATATGAGTTCGAGTTATGTAAAAAAATTATCAAAACTTGAATGTCATGCATTCAAAATCTATATGCTATAAGTTCAAATTAAGTAAAAAAATAATCAAAACTCAAATGCCACTTAAATGCCACTCAAATGCCACTCAAGTACCCCTCAAATAAAATACAATATAAACTCGGCGAATTCATCCAACGTCGTAACCCATTGCCTAAACTCCAAGATCAAATCCACAAAAAAACACTTGGTAGGGAGATCTGCTCATATATTACTACTATTATTATATCTTTGAAACTTGCAAAATACTGGAGCTAGAATCCAGTGTTATAGTTGTTTTTTCAACACTGTACATGGGAGAACCAATTTTGAGTTAGCGGGAGAGCAAATTATTTTAAAGGGGGTAGCATTATGCTTTGAGGGGAGGCCAAAAAATTTTTCGGCGCCTCGCGCTAAAATGGGCTCCCCCTCTGTGACTCTCCAGATCCGCCACTGATTGTCACGACTTGAAATGGGGAGAAACAGTTGACTCGTTAAAAATGTTGGTTAGGTGGAGACAAGTCAAGGCCAGTCAACGACGCTACCTACCTTGCTTGTCACTTCCATTGTTGAGCACAAATTGCCCATTGCCGCCATGTTTTTTTCCCTTAACAATGGGGTTTTCGAATGTTCTTGTTTATTCCGATCAATAAGCCCTACGCGTAGGTTATCCAAAGCACCCTTATAGTTTCAAGTGCAATACTACACTCGATCTTCTGTTACCTCTCACTTCCCAGAGATTGTCTTATTGTGGGAAGTTGAAATAATATTTTCACCGCACAGACCGCTTATCTGTTTGGAGATTTTGTGTTTCGCTGATTTCCACAGCACTGATAGAACTAGGATTGATGATTGACCAGCCATTCTCCAATATCAGTGTTCAATAATGATTTTAATATTTTGTGTGTGATGTCATAGCCGTAATGTCACAATTGTATTGCCTAGTCATTTCTCTAATAGCTCTTTAAGCTATAGTTAATCAGATGCAGTGAATCGTTGCACTGGTGACAAGTGGAGACAACATCGGAGGTATCATCACACACAATGCAAGTCACCCATAAGCAATGATACTTTTTAGCTTGTGAAATACTGAGGTGGATTAAATGAGATCAAACTTTGCAGTTGAGCACACCAGAAACATCTATTAGATATGCATGTAATTTTATTGTGGATGATTGAAATAAGCTTTGACTGAGGATTGTGTAAACCAGTAACTTATGTATTTACTGAAAGTTTGCCATCCAGTGGAAGCGATATTGTGATCTGAAGTGTTAATTTTGGGTTATACAAGTAACATAGATGAGCCTTTTCCCTTTTTAATTTGGAGTTGTATTCTCTACTTGCAGACAGCATCGATTTGACATTGCCAGTAGCCGTAATCTACTGAAAATTCCACCGAATGAACGCAATGGTAAAAGAATTCACTACGGCAAGGAGGCTGTGGTGAGATTTTTGACTGATGAGTTTCCCAAGACAAAACATCAGTTGGAGACCCTCAATGTGGACATCGTGTTTCAGAATGTGAGTTCTCCTAAGGCTATCTTTGTTTGTGAGGAAAGTCTCCTGCATTTATAAACTGTATAAATCACAAGCATGGTACATCCAGGGCCGTATTTAGTATAGCTATGCTTACAACAATGCTATAGTATAGCTAGGATTACAGCTACATGTATGCTATAGTATAGCTAGGCTTACAACAAAGCTACAGTATAGCTATGCTTACAGCTACATGTATGCTGTAGTATAGCTATGCTTACAACAATGCTATATGATAGCTATGCTTACAACAATGCTATAGTATAGCTAGCTAGGCTTACAACAATGCTATGGTATAGCTAGGCTTACAACAATGCTATGGTACAGCTATACTTAGAACAATGCTATGCGTGAATGCCTACTGATTACTTTCAGGCTGCCATGTTGAGTTTTACATTGACTGGGTTGTATGAGGAACCAAATAACACAAAAACTCACAAAGTCACTCGACTTTTCTCTAGAAACTTCACAGCTGTACCTCAGGGGGAAGGTAATGTTCTATTTATTATTATTCTTTGGTTTCTGTCATTGATGCTGTCTCTAGTTTTTGTATTTACCAGACAAGCAAGTGATGAAATTGTGTGCTAGAAGTATTAATTATGATCTAACTGCTGCAATCAAGTTGTACAACTAAAACTTATGAGTTTGTAACATTGAAGTGTTAGAGTATTCATATCAGGTGTGTCTGTTTTAGTATTTATGTTATGTACTATACACTTGAGCATATCTTCATAGATGGTCATTGAAAACTGTCTCTAATCCTCCACCACAGTGTTTGCATTATTATGTTGTTGTGGAAGCTACTGCTGGGTTGTATTACTTCATAATCTAGCCGATTGATCACAGGAAGTTATCTCCTCTCTCCACCAGGTATCGTAATCATCAGTGAACAGCTGTCATTTACCAATGCTAATCAAGACAGAAGAGGTCAAATGTTGTCTGCAGCTAAACGCCGACAGGAGGAGCCCACCACATCTGCTGCTTCTGCTGCTGCCACAGTTGGTGACCCTTCCCAGCAGGCCATACTACAACAGTTCATGGCAGAGTCTGGCATGAATGAGCACTGGAGCAGAGAGTGAGTATTTTATCTGTTCAGGCCACTTTTATACATTCACACCTGTCCATCTATCTATACGCTGCCTACCTCAACAGTGCAACCGCTCTCTCTGCCATCTATCCACACCTGTCCATCTATCTATACGCTGCCTACCTCAACAGTGCAACCCCTCTCTCTGCCATCTATCCACACCTGTCCATCTATCTATACGCTGCCTACCTCAACAGTGCAACCCCTCTCTCTGCCATTGCACCCTCACTATCTGCAGACCTATATTACTTCCTGAGAAGCTACAGGCTATCTCGATCGGTTAGCACAAAGATTCGCTCTTATCTAACATGCTCAATCACTCAGCTCATTAGTTAGTTGTCTCCTCTCACTTTTCTCTCTTTACCGCACTACATCTTAAATTCATTCCTCTCTCCAAAGTATCCATTACTTTAAATGCCTTTTACCTCCCCTCAGTGACTGATGAGAGTTTTATTGTTTGTAGATGTCTAGTGGCTAATGCTTGGAGCTATGAAGGTGGTGCTGCCATGTTTACTAGATTGAAGGTGAGTATTTTTACATTGCTACTACTGCTGCTGCTACTACTACTTCTACTGCTGCTACTGGTACTACTACTTGTACTACTGCTTGTACTACTGCTTGTACTACTACTTGTACTACTACTTGTACTACTACATGCACTACTACATGCACTACTGCTTATACTACCACTTGTGCGATTGCAAGTACTATAACCTGTACTACTAAACTACCACTACTTGCACTGGTTTATTGTTTTTACCCCTTTTGTAGGCCGAGAATAAGATTCCTCCAGAAGCATTTCAGAAATAAGAGTAACTGAATTCAGATACGATGTATATACTGATATATAACACCATGTTTCATTGTTTTATTCGTTTCATATTATACTTTTGACCAGCCAATTTATACTGTATCACTCAATGACTATATAATAGTGCATGTTGTACCTAGTGTGATGTACTGTACATAATATATACTGAAATATCTAACACAAGTCTTATTATTATTGCTAATAATGTGATTGTCCAAGTGTTTTGTTTTATAGACTCAGCACCTACTCGTGGCACCAGTTTGCTGGCAGGTCTGTGGACTCGTACAAACCTACTAGGCTTGAGGTTTTGTTTGTCATTCCCAGTCTTAGTCCTGGTTGTAGTCAGAAGTAGCTGTACTTTCAACTTATGAGAGCTGAATAGTCAGTTGGAAATACAAAATTGAAAACTACGTTTGTAGCAAAAGATTTTCTGAAATTTTAGCATGTACTAATTTTTTAATCGATTTTGAAAAAAATATTTCGTCCAATATCAAACGATAAACAGAAACGTACAAATAGCTTGATTAGCTACAAAAAGATGCACATTTGGAGCCTGCCTCTAGCCAGTTTTAGTTCTCTCCACTTTGCGTCATCTTGTTACTCTCAGATCCTGTCAGAGAAGACACCAATTGTATATGCTTCTGTTGTCTGCCCACTTCTTTAGTAACTTCATTGCTTCTCTCGGGCTTTTAGTTTCTAGGCAATGGATAAATAAATATAGCAAGTTGTCTCCTCTTGTATACCACTGCATACCTGCACCACTTTATACCCAGCACATATATATCAGGAGTGTACAACTCCCACAAGACATTCAAATCAAACAAAACTTTTTCATTTCTCTCCTATACCCCAGGAGTTGTCTGCTCCTCAGACAAATATGGCAACCCTTCATATAAGTGGGTGTTGCACATCTACTGCTATACAAGTACATACATGAATAAGTAATGAGGTGCAGCAGACACTTCCAAGCTACTTGTTTGGAAGGGAAATACTTAATCATAGACACCTAACAGTCTACAGTTTGGCTATATGCCATCATTGGCTCTAGACAATTATATAGATCAACATTAGAATTTGGTTGGTTCACAGAATTTAGTCACACAATAAATGTACAGTATCAAACATAATATGCAAGCTAATTGTGTGTATATGAAACATTGATCTTATGTGTACATATTACATTTGATTCTTGTTATCAGAAACATTTGTCAGCATTCTACAAGTTTGTAACGTCATGAAGAGTTATGTAAGGTATCAGGGACATTGTGTAACATAGAAACTAGGTATCGAAAATATTAGGTCACAGGGATATTAGGTAACAGGTATATTAGGTAACAGGGATATTAGGTAACCGGTATATTAGGTAACATGTATACTAGGTGACAGATATATTACGTAACAGGGATATTAGGTAACAGAGATATTAGGTAACAGGGATATTAGGTAACAGAGATATTAGGTAACAGGTATATTAGGTAACATAGATATTAGGTAACAGAGATATTAGGTAACAGAGGTATTAGGTAACAGGGATATTAGGTAACAGAGACATTAGGTAACAGGTATATTAGGTAACAGAGATATTAGGTAACAGGGATATTAGGTATCAGGGATATTAGGTAACAGGGATAGTAGGTAACAGAGATATTCAGAAGCAGAGATATTAGGTAACAGAGATATTTCGTAACAGAGACATTAGGTAACAGAGGTATTAGGTAACAGAGGTATTAGGTAACAGGGATATCAGGTATCAGGGATACTAGGTAACAGGGATATTAGGTAACAAAGGTATTAGGTAACAGAGATATTAGGTATTAGGGATATTAGGTAACAGAGATATTAGGTAACAGGGATATTAGGTAACAAAGATATTAGGTAACAGATATGTTAGGTATCAGGGTTATTAGGTAACAGATATATTAGATAACAGAGATATTAGGTGACAGGGATATTACGTATCAGAGATTCTAGGTAACAGAGATATAAGGTAACAGAGAGATCAGGTATCAGGGATATTACGTAACAGGGATATTAGGTAACAGGGATATTAGGTGACAAAGATATTAGGTAACAGGGATATTAGGTATCAGGGTTATTAGGTAACAGATATATTAGGTAACATAGATATTAGGTAACAGAGATATTAGGTAACAGAGATATTAGGTATCAGAGATAATAGGTATCACAGATATTACGTATCAGAGATATTACGTAACAGACATATTAGGTAACAGGGATATTAAGTATCAGGAATATTAGCTAACAAAGATATTGTTTAACATGGATATTAGGTAACAAATATATTAGGTAACAGAGATATTAGGTAACAGAGATATTAGGTAACAGAGATATTAAGTATCAGGGATATTAGGTAACAGATATATTAGGTAACAGAGATATTAGGTAACAGAGATATTAGGTAACAGGGATATTAGGTAACAGGGATATTAGGTAACAGGGATATTAGGTATCAGGGATATTAGGTAACAGGGATAGTAGGTAACAGAGATATTCAGAAGCAGAGATATTAGGTAACAGAGATATTTCGTAACAGAGACATTAGGTAACAGAGGTATTAGGTAACAGAGGTATTAGGTAACAGGGATATCAGGTATCAGGGATACTAGGTAACAGGGATATTAGGTAACAAAGGTATTAGGTAACAGAGATATTAGGTATCAGGGATATTAGGTAACAGAGATATTAGGTAACAGGGATATTAGGTAACAAAGATGTTAGGTAACAGATATGTTAGGTATCAGGGTTATTAGGTAACAGATATATTAGATAACAGAGATATTAGGTGACAGGGATATTACGTATCAGAGATTCTAGGTAACAGAGATATAAGGTAACAGAGAGATCAGGTATCAGGGATATTACGTAACAGGGATATTAGGTAACAGGGATATTAGGTAACAAAGATATTAGGTAACAGATATATTAGGTATCAGGGTTATTAGGTAACAGATATATTAGGTAACATAGATATTAGGTAACAGAGATATTAGGTATCAGAGATAATAGGTATCACAGATATTACGTATCAGAGATATTACGTAACAGACATATTAGGTAACAGGGATATTAAGTATCAGGAATATTAGCTAACAAAGATATTGTTTAACAGGGATATTAGGTAACAAATATATTAGGTATCAGGGATATTAGGTAACAGGGATAGTAGGTAACAGAGATATTCAGAAGCAGAGATATTAGGTAACAGAGATATTTCGTAACAGAGACATTAGGTAACAGAGGTATTAGGTAACAGAGGTATTAGGTAACAGGGATATCAGGTATCAGGGATACTAGGTAACAGGGATATTAGGTAACAAAGGTATTAGGTAACAGAGATATTAGGTATCAGGGATATTAGGTAACAGAGATATTAGGTAACAGGGATATTAGGTAACAAACATATTAGGTAACAGATATGTTAGGTATCAGGGTTATTAGGTAACAGATATATTAGATAACAGAGATATTAGGTGACAGGGATATTACGTATCAGAGATTCTAGGTAACAGAGATATAAGGTAACAGAGAGATCAGGTATCAGGGATATTACGTAACAGGGATATTAGGTAACAGGGATATTAGGTAACAAAGATATTAGGTAACAGATATATTAGGTATCAGGGTTATTAGGTAACAGATATATTAGGTAACATAGATATTAGGTAACAGAGATATTAGGTATCAGAGATAATAGGTATCACAGATATTACGTATCAGAGATATTATGTAACAGACATATTAGGTAACAGGGATATTAAGTATCAGGAATATTAGCTAACAAAGATATTGTTTAACAGGGATATTAGGTAACAAATATATTAGGTAACAAAGATATTATGTAACAGAGATGTTAGGTAACAGGGATATTAGGTAACAGGGATATTAGGTAACAGGGATATTAGGTAACAGAGATATTATGTAACAGAGATGTTAGGTAACAGGGATATTAGGTAACAAAGATATTATGTTATGTAACAGAGATGTTAGGTAACAGGGATATTAGGTAACAAAGATATTATGTAACAGAGATGTTAGGTAACAGAGATATTAGGTAACAGAGATATTAGGTATCAGGGATGTTAGGTATCAGGGATATTACGTATCAGGGATATTAGGTAACATATATATTAGGTAACAGAGATAATAGGTATCACGGATATTAGGTTGCAGAGATGTTAGGTATCAGGGATATTAGGTAACAGAGCTATTAGGTAACAGGGATATTAGGTAACAAAGATATTAGGTAACAGAGATATTAGGTAACAGAGATATTAGGTAACAGAGATAGTAGGTAACAGAGATATTAGGTAACAGAGATATTAGGTAACAGAGATAGTAGGTAACAGAGATATTAGGTAACAGAGATAGTAGGTAACAGAGATATTAGGTAACAGGGATATTAGGTAACAAAGATATTAGGTATCAGGGACATTAAGTAACAGAGACATTAGGTAACAGAGACATCAGGTATGATACAGTCCTTATCTGAACCTGTTTCTATCAACCTCCCAACATAACTGGGTCTATTAGAGACTCTCAGTAGATGCTACTACCATATTATCTTAGTAAAACAGTGTCACACTCAGTATGTTAATAATTGCAGTAGTTGTCTTCTCATGATTGTTTGTTTATCCCAGGACAAGAAAGAGCTTGCATTCTGGTATCATTTGATGAAGAAGATGTGGATCCATTTATGTAATTTATCTCCAACATTTTTTGAATTTCTCAATTTTATTTATTTTTCGTTTATTTTCTAAACAACATAAAATTGCAAATGTTTGTAAAGATCTCCAACAAATTTTTCTAAATGCTTTGTTTTTTCAAATGATCGTTGAACAACTTATTTCTGAAAAGAAGTACAGCTTGGTTGATTGTGTATGACATAAGTTTGTAAAGCCTACAATGGAGTTTGGCTGCCAGCAATAGCAATGAACAATACAATACTTTGCTAACCTTTGGTGACCCGCAAAAGTATCTAGGTGAAACTGTAAGGGGTCATTTGTCATCCATGTCACTCTCATTGCTGACAGATTCTGCCGTAGGTACAATGTGCGACAGGATGGCAAGAGGATCTCCGAATATTGTAGTGAGGCCATGTGCCATTACTCTCACCGCATTCATTGCTTTATAGAATGCTGGTGGTTATCTCCCCGTTTGCTTGAGTATGGCGATTAGGGATAGAGTGTGAATAATAATTCATAATTATCTTTACTGTATGGGTTGTCTTCTCGATGTATCGAATTACCGATAAATCTTTATGTAACAGTCAAACTGCTAGATGGAGGGAGAAGGAAGATAACTTTCTATACTTGCTGAGAAGATAAGTCCAATCACTTTGCTGCGTACAGGAATAATAATGCAATGTATTTTGACTTTACCTGCACCTGACAAAACATTTGCAGTTTTTATAACCCGAGTTTATATCAAACATTACATGTATTCACAACTCCCAAAAATACAATTGGAATATCTACATAACACTCAACAGAACAAAGCAGCATGTAAAGTCTCTACTACAGTGATTTGTGAGCTTTGCAAGTCAGCAGCTAACCCAAATGTGAACTTTTTCTTATATTGTAAGTCAAACACGACAACATGTCAACATTAGACAATTTTAGTTTACTTCCTTTCTTGCTGGCGATGCGGCCAGCAAGAAAAAATAGACGCTCACACGCTGTGGAGGTAGCATTAATAGTCAGATACCTTTTTGCCACTCTTTAGCACTTTGGAAATTGCGTCCCCTTCTCTCTCCACCAAGAGGCAATCTCCTTACTTTGCTTATCATGGAAGGTGCGATTTGAGTGGAATAATCGACCTACATAAGTAAACATTGTGGACATACACATAACATGGGGTGATTGTAGGATTCACAATACATGTTCTGATTTGGTTCTTTTATATTTCACCCAAATCAACAACCACCTCTTTTTCAGCACGAGTTTTTGTGTCACTTTTTGGTGATTCACTCTTTTGCTGTGTTGAGGACATCAATAAGTCAATGAGGCTACTACAAGATTGATATGACGTTGCTGTTGATTGGTCAATTGCCTCACTCTGATCATTGTCTTCTGCACTCTGTTGTATACTTGCGTGTACCCGCTTGCAGGTACACGGCTTATGTGGCGTCTACTTGACATCATGACTACTTGTGATTGTGCCCTCGGCTATCCCCGGTGGAAGTCTATGTCACGTGATATTGTGATCGACTCTACGAAGACTCGTTCATTCTTTGCTCACTGTGCTTACTGGTAAGTGGTGCTACGCATTATAACACACTCTCATCTGCACACTCTGCAACAGTCAAATCATACTATTTTATAAATCAACCTTTACAATGGCACCAACAGAAATGTTTCTACAGTTGAATGGAAATTGAGAGAAAAAAGCCAACATATAACAGCCATTACTATTGCCTCCACAATGACATCAGCTTTTACACCATCCACATTTTCTGAGAGACATAACTGGTTAGGGCTCTTTTGGTAAGTGACAGTACTAGTAGTTACATGTGAGTGAACTATTCATTCCTAAATCAATACATAAACTTTGTATATTTTTGCTGTATTTTGTATGTGAACAATTATTAGTAGTTTAGATAATCTAACATGCTGCTGCTATACTAGCTTCTGTTTCTTATTATTCTTCATCTTATGATATGGAGAATAGCCACCTCTCCTCAAAAGCTGGTATAACTAGAGCTACAAAATATTTGCATTGTACAATTCTGGTTTGGATGTTGTATAGTCTTGAAAATACAAGCTTCTAGAATAAGGCATTAAGAAAGACCAGAATCAGTTTTCTAAATTTGAAATGGGCTAAAAAGTTAACATTCAGTTAATGAAAGGTGACACAATATGGTGTGTTGTGTTTTATCTACTTAGTGGTGTTCATTGATGAAAGCACCATTTGAAAACAATGAAGAGGCGACCATTTTAATTTTCGGATAAAGATAAAGTTTTTCTCTCAAGAATGCTTCCTGTAGGGTTTCAATCTTTCCATTCATGTAAAGGTTGCAAGACAGGTGTGCAAAAGGGTAACGCTGCACCATTTTAGACTTTAAAGCAATCCACTCATCTTTTCAAGTTTTTCCACTTTTCTTTTGAAAAAATTTACCTAAAACAGTTTTTTTCAGTGTTGTTTTGGACTAGAATGAAACCAGTCAGAAACAAAATATATCATTTGCCATGCAGTCATTTATGTTGCATTTCAAAATATTTGATAACCGAAACTCTCAATTTACTGTTGACACAGCGATTCTATTTTTCAAGAGGGGCTGCAAAACTGAAAAAGCCAACTGTTGCTCAAGAACCAACATATTTTGTGAACTACAGTATTTGACTGATCTGACAAGCTCTTTCAAATAAAAATCTATTTGAACTACATTTTGATAGCAAAGGTTCAACATAGGGTACCAAATTACTCCTTGAGAATCAAATATTCCTTGAGAGCCAAATATTCCTTGAGAACCAAATATTCCTTGAGAACCAAGTATTCCTTGAGAACCAAATATTCCTTGAGAACCAAATATTCTTTGAGAACCAAGTATTCCTTGAGAACCAAATATTCTTTGAGAACCAAATATTCCTTGAGAACCGAATAATCTTTGAGAACCAAATATTCCTTGAGAACCAAGTATTCCTTGAGAACCAAGTATTCCTCGAGAACCAAGTATTCCTTGAGAACCAAATAGTATTTCAAAAGATACTTTTTGTATGAAGACTAAACAATCTAATTTTTATTAACGGTCCCTGATGTGTAGTGGCCAAACTCCATTGATGGCTTAATGGTTGACTCTGTGGACTGCTGCCGACAGGATCTAGGTTTGACCAAAACATGTGAAATCCTTTTCACTTAAAAGTCTCAGCAAATGTCCATTTATTGACAAACCATATGATTAGTAAACTAAACTTGCAGTGTTTTCCAAACCTTTATTATGGAAAATCTGGTGTCATTGGTTGACTGCACATTTCCACAATCTGAGCACCTGGGTTCTATTCTTGCGGAGAACTATTTTTGCCATTTTTTTAAAATACTCTTGTCTTTACTAATAAATAAAAATCTTTATATCGTTTGAAAATGAACTCAATTTTGGGAAATTGATAAAAAAATAAGTTGAAAATTTTTCAATTACGTAATCTATGGTACTTTATTCTACAAGTTTATTTCATAAACAATAAAAGATTGTTCAATAGCAACAGATAAATTCATTATAAAAAACATAGACTAATTATTTGATATATGACATCATCGCAGGAGCTGAGAAGAGTAGAAGCCTGGTCAGTCAACAATAATTCAATTCAAATATTTGGTGACAGTCCATAGATTTCACTTGTTGATGCTGCCGGATGTGCTGACATGACAGATACAAAGACACCTTCAACATTGTCTATCATTGAAGTGTTTGGGTACAAGTAGTGGAGTTGATAGCCTTCTGTTGTAGATGAAGTTGTGTCCCCTCTAGATATTGGTGTAGGTTCTATTAGAGGTAAGAAACTCCTTGTCTCATCTTTATATCCTTATCTAAAATATTGAATATATACTTGTATACATTTGACTACAATTATATTATACACAACAGTATATATAATACTTACATGGTATGTGTTACTGTATGATATTAAATAGGTAGAGTTTGTTGGCATCCCAACCAGGTACTGCTAGTTGTCTCCCTCTCACACTGATCTGTCCTGCATCATCATCTGGTAGTTTATCATGATACAGCTTGTGTAGTTTTTTACCTGAAATACTTGATATGATATGTACAGTGTACACCATATATACAGTATACACAATATATACAGTATACACAATATATACAGTATACACAATATATACAGTGTACACAATATATACATTATACACAATATATACAGTATACACCATATATACAGTATACACAATATATACAGTATACGCAATATATACAGTATACACAATATATACAGTATACACAATATATACAGTATACACAATATATGCAGTGTACACAATATATACAGTATACACAATATATACAGTATACACAATATATACAGTGTACACACTATATACAGTGTACGCAATATATACAGTACACACAATATATACAGTATACACAATATATACAGTGTACACAATATATACAGTATACACAATATATACAGTGTACACGATATATACAGTATACACAATATATACAGTATACACAATATATACAGTATACACAATATATACAGTATACACAATATATACAGTATACACAATATATACAGTGTACACAATATATACAGTACACACAATATATACAGTACACTCAATATATACAGTATACACAATATATACAGTATACACAATATATACAGTATACACAATATATACAGTATACACAATATATACAATATACACAATATATACAGTATACACAATATATACAGTATACACAATATATACAGTGTACACAATATATACAGTATACACAATATATACAGTATACACAATATATACAGTATACACAATATATACAGTGTACACAATATATACAGTATACACAATATATACAGTATACACAATATTGTAGGGGATTTTGGTAGCGTGTGACTAAGTCCCGTCACAATCCTCCACCCTTTTGGTCAGACCGAATAACTACGGGGTGCCACTGCCGGTTGTGCTATCTTATAACAGCTTCAATAAGCTAGCAGATCTGGTCTTAGAGAGGGAGGGTCCTCTCTACAGATAGAGAAGGACCGAAGGGATCCAGGGAGTATCTCGATGGCGGAGATAGGCCAAGGAATCCAGACTATCTCGTCAATAGAGAAAAGTCAAGTGCAATAAGAAGATTTTCAGTTCAATACTCTTTTTATTTGACAGTATAGCTCCCACTGCACTGAGCCAACTGGCCCAGCCTACCTTATGCATATAATAAGGAAACAGAAACTGGTGCGGCTCGCTAGAAAAAGTTCTATGTTTGCCAGCATAAAGCGATAAACTGTAACACATAAACACACATGAATAACAATATTCACTACAAGGCAACATGACGTTAGCGCAAGCTTTACCTTTGTCTTTTCATACAACAAGCCCTTTGGGCTTGGTCTGCGACGCAAGTCTCATTGCATTATTTGCTCAATTTGTTTGTAACATGGTTATTATCCATATGGGGATGGAGTTGGTATTGTATTGCATATCTTATAGTTGCACATCTTGGGGATGTTTGTGAGGTAGTTATTGCAAGTGTTTGAACATTATCTCTTTAATTAAAATGTTTGGAAAAAGAACAAACTTTATTTGACAATATTATGAGTCCAAAGTTAAATGACTATAAGATTTTCTAGGTACATGATGAATAACCATAACTATGCAGAATAAAAACATGTTGCATGTAATTCTATGTATTCTCCTTAGACTTGGTGGGATTTTGATTGATTGCCCATCTTAAGTTGTTTAGCTGTTGGGTTATAAGGGAATACTGTTTAAGACGTACTGATTTGAATAGTAGTAACATTCAATCTGATATAATTCATAGACATTTTTATACATGTAAATGTTATATGTTATGCCTTTTTTTCTTGCTAGCTATTGTTGTTATGATGATGGCAAAATAACATGCCTGCCAACATTTGCTCCTGTTAGGTCATTGGCAAGAGCGTCACACAACACACCATACGCCTCAGCCCGCAATTCTCGTTGATGTGTCTTGATATATAACAGTCGTTCACTTTCAATCTTGCAATGTTGATCTACCAGAAACTGTTGAAATAAACGCCGGGCATACAATATTGGATTGAAAACCCTTGGCCTCACCATTATTTGATAGCAATAATATGCCATAGGCGTGCAACGCCTAGCCGACACACAGTTTGTAGCAGGATCCTACAGCTTTATTTCATGGTGCCAGCCACTTGTTCCATAAGGAAGAAGCAGAGGATATTGCAAGGGATCATAAGCTCGGTTGCTCTCAGCAATTTTTTCCAATTGACCATCTTGATGCCTAAGTACTATGTCTCTCGGGTTTGTAATATCATTAGGCATCAAAACAGCAACCTCGGAGCAAGTAGGGGCATTAAAACGCCGAGGATGTTCCTCTTTAGGTATGTGTGTCTCTGATATTACTGCCCTAAACTCGTTATTGACCTCGATCAGATCCTTAGCGATCTTAAGATCATGAACGAAAGCATTTTGTTCATGCAGCATTTTTTGCAAACTTGTAAGATTCTGGAGTTGCAGCGTCTGAAAGAACTTTTGACGCATATGGATCTGCTCGTCTTGGTCATCAATAAAGTATATTTGACAGTATTTTGGAGGCTGGTCATGCTCAGGATGTAAAGAGCCAATGAAATGGTAAACCTGACCTCTGATGCGAAAATTGGGATCCCAATCTTGATTGACAAACTCATCAGCCCCAAAGCTTGTCATTTGGAATGCACTGTTATATACTCGTATCTGATGTAAGAAATTGGCACTTAATGCATCTGCAACGAGTATAAGCCTCGCAAAAATTGGGACAGCTCAGGTAGAGGATCCAACTTTACTTTACCTTTATCACAGCAAATGCTAATGGGTTCTTTTGGAAAGCGAACAGCTCCGCAGTAGGAACAAACAATACTCATTGTCTCGAATTGGATAGTTGAAGTAAAGTTATTTGAGCAATAGCGGCACACTGCTTGATGTGTACTGTTTTTGCTTATTGCAGCTTGAGCTTGCTTATTAGCTGAGCGTTGAAACAAAAGTGCTTGCCTGTCCTCCTCCTGCAGGTTGGCACGGTGTCTCTGCTGTCGTTCTCTGTCCTGGGAAAGCCAGACCTCTCTGTCCTCCTCCCGCAGCTCGGCACGCCATCTCTGCTGTCGTTCTCTGTCCTGGGAAAGCCAGACCTCTCTGTGCTCCTCCCGCAGCTTGGCACGGCGTCTCTGCTGTCATTCTCTGTTCTGGGAAAGCCAGACCGCTCTGTCCTCCCGCAGCTTGGCACGGCGTCTCTGCTGTCGTTCTTTGTTTTGGGAAAGCCAGACCTGCCTGTCCTCTTGTGACAGCTCGGCCCGGCGTCTCTGCTGTCGTTCTCTGTCCTGGGAAAGCCAGACCTGTCTGTCCTCCTCCGGCAGCTCGGCTCGGCGTCTCTGCTGTCGTTCTCTGTTTTGGGAATGCCAGACCTGTCTGTCCTCCTCCGGCAGCTCGACCCGGCGTAGCCGTCTTCTTTGTCTGTCCTGAGAAAGCCAGACCTGTCTGTTCTCTTCTGCCAGCTCGGCTCGATGTCGCTGTTGTCTCTCGCTATCATGGGAGAGCAAGTTCTGTCTACCCTCATCTGGCAGGTCCATTTGGCGCCGTTGTCGTCTATCTCTATTTTTAACCAACAAAGTTTGATTGTCCTGTTTTGGCTACGTTCTCTCTCTCTCTTCCAAGACTGCACACAATTTTAGCTGCAAGCATTAGACATGTAGAACCATATTGGATAGCAATTAAACATCAAATACGTTCAATTACAATAATAATTCGAACACAATTTATTAGGAACATCAGTCATACCTGTAGTATATGAGTGATGGCTAGCAATAGGTTGATCAATAGTAGCTTTGCTTGCTGATAAAGGGTGCACGTTGCTATCGGCTACGGCCTTGCCCCGGCGGCGATGCCACGGGACCCGCTGCCGGGGCCCCAGGACCACCTGGGGCCGAGATGCGGACCGTCAGCATTGTATCATATATATCGGCCATTCGACCTTTTGACCCCATTTTTTACCGGAAGTGTGACATGCCCAATTCCAACCGGAAATGTGCGACACCCGTGACGGACGTACGGACGGACACACGGACGGACACCCCTTCGTCTTTAGTAATATGATTATACATTTTGTTCAAAAACAAGGGGAGACAATCTCCAACAGTATACACAATTACTTCTTATAGCACAATCCCTATACATGACACAATACAATTCAGTACAGTTATGTGCAAGGTTCACTCAGTTACTACGAGTTTCACTCGTTCGCTACGAGTTTCTCTTTCTCCTTCTCTGTGCCTTGGTCTCTACTTTTGACTCCATCTTTGTCTTTACTTGTCTTTTAGTTCACCAGCACACCATCCGGATGCTTCCAGTCCTCGTCCTTTAAGGGGGGTATCTTCTACTTCTTATATCATCTTCTTCTGCTGACGGTTTCCTTTCGACTGTCAGGTTTTGTCCCTTTTGGTTTCTTCCCTCTTCTGCCACTAGTAGGGCAGGTCTGTCCTGTTTCTCATGCCTACAGGATCAGTTTTATGCCCTCCCATCCGGAGGGCTCCTCTTCTATCCTCTGTACTGCTCCTACCTCTTCTGGTAGAGAGGATTTTCAATGGAAGGGGCCAGGGATATAACTGAGGGGTAAGGGAAGGGGTAAGAAGGGGTAAGGCTGTACTTGGGGGGTAAGGGGGGGCTATAAAAGGGGGAGGGGGAGAAGGGGCCAGGGGATCCGGATGCTCCTTCTGAATACTTCCTGAGCCTTCCAGAGTGCATTCTTCTTGCCACTAATTCCATCCTGCTTCTACTACCCATATACAAAAGAGTAGGGAGTTTCTTCTGTTTACGATTTACTCAAAGGGGTGTCTATTTATGATGTGTGATTGTCAAACCCAATCCGGATGTCTGAGTCCATGTTACCCGGTTGCCTAACCTTGCAAATCTATCACAATATATACAGTGTACACAATATATACAGTATACACAATATATACAGTATACACAATATATACAGTACACACAATATATACAGTATACACAATTTATACAGTGTGCACAATATATACAGTATACACAATATATACAGTATACACAATATATACAGTATACACAATATATACAGAATACACAATATATACAGTGTACACAATATATACAGTATACACAATATATACAGTATACACAATATATAGTATACACAATATATACAGTACACACAAAATATACAGTATACACAGTATATACAGTGTACGCAATATATACAGCGTACGCAATATATACAGTGTACACAATATATACAGTATACACAATCTATACAGTATACACAATATATACAGTATACACAATATATACAGTGTACACAATATATACAGTATACACAATATATGCAGTATACACAATATATACAGTATACACAATATATACAGTATACACAATATATACAGTATACACAATATATACAGTGTACACAATATATACAGTATACACAATATATACAGTATACACAATATATACAGTATACACAATATATACAGTATACACAATATATACAGTATACACAACATATACAGTGTACACAATATATACAGTGTACACAATATATACAGTATACACAATATATACAGTATACACAATACATACAGTATACACAATATATACAGTGTACACAATATATACAGTATACACAATATATTGTAATAGATTTGCCTCTTCTATTAGCTACACAACGGATTCTCTACCTCTCTCTCTCCCACTCCTGTCTCTCTATCTCCAAAGACGTTAACAACTCATGAGCCCTCGACTCAAACGTAGTAGAAATGTGTTTATCAGAATAGATACTTTATTATATTCACAAGTAAAAGGGTACTTATACTTCAACAACTCTACAACAACTGCCTGCCCAAGGCACAGCAGCTCTATTTATAGAGAAAAAGGTACAACTTCATTACCTTATTAGGCACAACGAATCACAATACAGGGTACAAGGCAATTGCCAATGGTAATATATAATACAAAATCACAACAATAAAACAGTCCAATCATGTAGCAAGCACATGGTGTTTTGCCCTGGGCACTTATTGCCGCTCTTTTTGGTAGCTGGTAACTTTCCAGTCCTTATAAGGGTAGACCATATCCTATCCTGTGATCCTGGGAGAAGGAACGCTCCGATTTCGATTCTGATTGTTGCATCGCGTTCAGGAGGCCTCAGGCTACCTGAATCAATGTAATTGGATCCCGGGTCGGGGTAGGTTCGGGGTAGGTTCAGGGTAGATTCGGGGTAGCTAATTTTACCATATATAGGGAGATAGTGTTTGGGGACAACTGATATCCATTTTCCAGGGGATTCGGAGAATCTCCGGGGGGGTAGAGTTCTGGTGGGATAATGACTTATGACTAAGGGCACCAGGGGTGTAAAGGGGGGGGGGGGTTTGGGGGGGGGGGGGTTAGCACTACCTATCACACAAATCTCCCACATACTCCGCTTCATTAGCGACGAAGTCTCTAATTAAAATATATATATAGACAAGAATAACTGAGGGGTGTGGGAGGATGGAAGAGTTGTCTCTTACTCGTTTTCTCTCTCATTTTTGGGTGGCGACTGGGGAGACAAAGATGGGTTGCCCGGGATGACCTTTTTCAGGGTGGTCCACCTATTTCGAGCCATGGTAGATTCGGAGTCACTCTCTGAGGTTTGGAGTGGCTTGGGGGGGTCTTTGATACATTGACTGTAGCTGCGCTGGGGAGGGGGTGTCAAGCTGGGGATCGTGTTGGTTGTTAGTAAGTGGTTGGGGGGTAGGGGAAGAGGAGGAAACTCGTCTAGGGTGAGTAAGGGGGGTGACGATTCATTAGGGGTTAGGGCCAGGGGATCGCAAGCAGTAGAAGGTTCCAAAACCCAGTTGTGGTGAGCAGTTAACTCATTATCTTGGCTGCTAGTAGCGACTTCTACTGGGGGGTTGATAGGCAACAGCACCTCTTCTTGGTTACTGGGGGGAGGTTGACACGTAACTAAGCCGGCCTCGAGGAGTAAATCATTATCCTCTGGCTCTAGTTGTAAGGAAAGTTTGTCGTTGCTGGCCGTCATTGTCTGTAGGTGGTGAACCAGCAGCTGCAGCAAGTAAGCGGGTTGCTCGGTAGTGGATTTAGATTGCAGAGGAGCTGCACTTTCTTGACTGTCTGACTCCACATCATCCCGTTCCACTTCTCGGGAGTGGTTACTCATGGCAGTGGGGACAGGAGGGGGTGTTTCAGGGGGGCTCTGTAGCCACGGGGTTTCGAACGTGGGTGTTAAGCTGTTCGGAGTAGGTAGAGCAGGTCTTTGCAATTCTTTTAAGTTGAGGCACGGGGGTGTGGGGTCCTCAGTCTTAGTGGTGAAGGCCGTTAATTCGGCTATCAGTCTCATCTTCTCTTGATATTGTTGTTCGAACAATTGCTCCTGCTCACTAGCTACTTGATGGCACCAGGGCTCTCCATAGCGTTGGGGTGGTCCCACGTTACGCCTAGGGCGACCAGTAGGTGCAGGGGTTATGACAGGGGGTGCGGTGACTGGTGGGGGGCAACTCCCACATTCGGGGTCTGGCTCCTATTTCGGCCAGTTCTTGGCCGATTTGTACGAAACTCGCTGGGGGTGTTGAGGGGGGTCTCTGGTAAGGGTTGCTGTAGGCGAGGGGGTGTACGTTCTTCTAGTAGGGGAAGTGGGGGGATGGCAATGCTGGGAGAAAACGTGGTGGGATCGGGAGCTCTAGGAGGGGTAGGGGAATGTCTTGAAGGGGAGGGGGGGACTTCTTCTCCTGCGGGGGGCTGCGCCACGCATGTTGGGACGGCGAGCTGGCTCCATGGCTGCTGGGGCTTGGCCGTAGGGCTCAAGGCAAGCTTTATAGGGTTTGAGGCGGCTACCATTTTGTACCGAACGTTGTCCATGTCGGTCGATTAAGTAGGTGTGGTTGCTGTAGGCCTCCTCGATGATGTAGGGTCCAACGAACTTGGGTTGGAGCTTGGGGCTTTCTCCTTTTCTTTGCCTCTTATTCTCTAACCAGACCTCATCTCCCGGTCGGAATAACGACGGCTCTTCTCCGTTCTGCTTCTGCTCCATTCTCAGTGCCTCGTGGACATCCTCTAGTCTCTCTTGCAGGGCTCGGGCATATTCGTGCACTGGTACGCACTCTAGCAGAGGGGGGTGGTAGGTCAGTTGGTCAGGGAGGCGCAACTCTCTACCCATCATAAGGAAGTTGGGCGTTTCACCAGTAGTAGAGTGGGGGGTAGCGCGAAAAGCTCTCATGATTTGGGGAAGGACCAGATCCCATTCTTCAGGGCGTCTCTTCAGGAGGAGAGAACGTAAGGCGTCTCCGAGGACTCTATTATTCCGCTCCACAACTCCATTGGCCTGAGGGTGGTAGGGGGTAGTGCGGGTTTTGGCCACCCTCCAAATGGTACAGAGTTCCCTCATCAGGCTGGACTCAAATTGGGCGCCCTGATCGGTATGCATTTGTTCGGGTAAACCGAAATAGCTAAACACATGCTCGTCTAGGGCGGTGGCCACTACTGGGGCTGTAGCGTCTGGGAGGGGGAGGGCGTCCTGTCAGCGGGTAAAATGATCCGTTAAGACCAAAATCCACTTGTTACCACGCTGGGTCTCAGGAAGGGGACCAACTAGATCTACCGCTAGTTTTTGCTAAGGCCGGCCGGCATACATGCGTTGTCGTGCGGGGTTGGGTTTGGTCCCCCCATGTTTAGCACGTTGGCACGTCTCGCAGCTATTGACCGCTCGCCGTACATCGGCTGTCATGCCGGGCCAGTACCAGGTGAGATTCAACCTCTTGAGTGTTCGTTGAATACCTTGGTGGGCCATGACGTGGGTCTCCCACACGACTTTTCCACGCAGACTGGGGGGGCACACGGCGCACCAGTGAGACCGGGTTTGGCCGGCATGGTGTATCTCCAGTACACCATCCGGGCGGATTGGCATGGAATGTCTCCTCTTCTCCAATTGGCGCAACTCATTGCTGCCAAGCTCAAGCTGTTGGGGGTCTACGGGGGTGTTATTTTGGATAGCTTCATATACGACAGCTACGGGGTGACGGCCGGTCTTTTGAGCTTCCATCAGATCTGTATCAGGGGATGGTGGACGGGGACGGGCAATGGCAACTACCCGGGGGTCTGAGGGAGGGGAGGGAGTAGACAAGGGCTGGGCAAGGGGGGTAGGGGAGGGGTTTGGGAAGGTCTGTATCACCTCGTCTTTGGTGGGGCCACCATCTCTACTCTCAATGTGGGTACACTGTTTACAATCAGAGGGGCAACGCCTACTCAGTCCGTCTGCGTTCCCGTGCAAATGTCCACTGCGGTGTTCTATGGTGAACTTAAACTCTGAGAGGGCTTCCAGCCATCTGGCTACTTGGCTCGAAGGTTCCTTTCGCTTGCAGAGCCACATGAGGGAGGCATGGTCGGTACGGACTCTAAAGGTTTGTCCGTAGAGATAGGGCTTGAAGTGTTTCACCGCCTTAACTACGGCTAACAACTCCTTGCGAGTGACACAGTAGTTTCGCTCTGGGGGGCTCAGCGTTTTACTGTAGTACGCTATCACCCGTTCTTCATTGTTCTGGATCTGGGACAGGACGGCGCCGACACCGTCGTCACTGGTGTCGGTGTCTAGGATATAGGGACTGTTGGCATCGGGGTAGCCTAGAATGGGGGCGGAGACCAGTCCTGCTTTGAGCAACACAAACGCTTCTGCCTGAGGTTGGGCCCACTCCCAGGGGGTATCTTTACAAGTGAGTCTGGTCAGGGGCTTGGCTACGGTAGAGAACCGTGGGAGGTACTGGTGGTAATAACCTACAGTTCCTAGGAACGCTTGTAGTTCTTTAAGACAAGTAGGGGGGGGGGGCCAATCACGTACTGCAGCAATCTTTTCTGGATCAGTGGAGACACCTCGCTCGCTAACAACGTGGCCTAGGTAGCGGACTTGAGATTGGAGCAGCTCACACTTGCTGGGCTTTAGTTTTAAACCAGCTGCTTGGAGACGCTGGAGCACTTCGGACAGTCGGTGGAGATGGGTGGGGAAATCGGGGCCTATGACGATGATGTCATCTAAGTACAGGAGGAGTGACTTCCAGTGAAGGCCGTGTAGCACCCTCTCCATGAGTCTCTGGAAAGTGGCGGGTGCGGAAGTTAATCCGAAAGGGAGGACTTTCCATTTATATAGGCCGGAACGGGTGGAGAAAGCGGATTTGTCACTAGCATCCGCGTCCAGGGGGACCTGCCAGTATCCGCTCACTAGGTCTAGGGTGCTGAAATAGCGGCTACCCGACAAAGCGTCCAGGCTCTCATCTATACGGGGCAGGGGGTAGGCGTCTTGTTGGGTAACTGCATTCAACCACCTATAGTCTATGCAAAACCTCCACGAACCGTCTTTCTTTTTGACGAGTACCACGGGAGAACTCCAGGCACCATTGCTGGGTTCGATCAACCCTCTCTCTAGCAGTTTGGACACCTGCTCCTCGGCTTCTCGCTCCTTGTGGGGTCCTAATCTGTGGGGGTGTTGTCTTATAGGCTGGGCTCCGGGCTTCAGGGGGATGCTATGTGCCACAAGGTCGGTACGACCCATGTCGTGATCTCCTCTACTGAACACCTCCTCGTAGGAGTGTAAGAGCTGGGCCAGTTGGAAAGCTTCACTGGGGGTGTGGCAGTTGTCCAGGGCTTGGGTATATAGTGCCTGCAAGTGCTCGGGGACGGGGGAGGGAAGGAAAGTTGGGGGAATAGAAGTAGGGGGGTTTCTCCGTCAATGGCAACTCTATGTCACTGGCCTGTACACCTGTATACCGGCCTATAGTCTTTCCCGCTTTCAAATGTAACGGCTGACTAGTGGGGTTAAGGCATCTAACGAGCAGGTGGTGTTTGGTATCAGGGGAGTTGAGACTGGCGGCGAGGGGCGGGGAGTCCGGGGTACCTTCTACTATACCGAGGGGGAGGTGTGAGGGGTTGGTAACTTTACAAAGTACCGTAGCCTCGGTATTCGGGGGGATGTGAGTGTCTCTTATGACTTGGACAGAGGTGGAGAGCATTTGTCCCTGATGGTCAGTGCATGGAAGTTCTTGGCCATCTATTTCAATGACTGAACGATCAAATTTCATGTGACACTGGTGGGCAGTAAGAAAGGGCATGCCTAAGATGGCGTCTTCGTTAATCTGTCCGACTACGAACGTAGCATCCGTCTTTATGTCTCGCAGTCGAAGGGGCAGATGTAGGGTACCAAAGAAGGGGATATGGGATCCGTCCGCCAAAATGCCGTGGGTGTCGCTCTCTTGAAGGGCATCCCGGGTGGTAGGAGACAGCCGGTTAAACAGGTGCTGTGATAGCAAATTGGTGGTACATCCGGTATCAATGAGTATAGACACCGGCTTGCCTTCAATTCGACCGGGCAAGAAATAACTTGCCTTGTAGGGGCGTTCTGGCGGGGAGTAAAGAACGTCAGTGGGTCTGACGGCTGATGGTCGGGGGGTAGGGGGTTGTCTCTCCCGAGGGCGGGAGGGGCGTATTTGGGTTGGGGGAGTAGGGGGGCTTTTGGGGTGAATTCCTCGGCTCAGATATTGAGCTGGTTCCTAGGGGTAATATAATTTGTGTCCATGACTAACTGGGTGTTGCTGACGAGACGGGCGGGGAAGGTCAGCACACAGGGGGGCCGGGGGGTGATATGGTTGGTTGTTATCCCAGACAGGCGGGGCAGACGAATAGTAGTCTGTATCTTCCAGCTCTTGTAATGGCGCATACCGGTTGGCAGTAGGTAGCTGCCAGGGCTCTGGGGTTGGCACAGGATACCGTCTCTCTGTACGTTGAGAAGGGATCTGAGTCACAGGGTTATGTTGCTCTAATCTTTCTATTGCCTTCCTATAATTCCGAGGGGCCCGGGGGCAGTTAGGAACCGGTCTCCCTGCTGCAGGCGGCGCCCGTTTTTTGACGGTTGGTTAGGAAGGGGGGTAGGAGACGGCCAGGGTTTAGTAGGACAACTCCTCTGTAAGTGGCCAATGGCGCCACACCCCCAACACTGAGGGGGGTAGGTGCGACGGGGGGGGGGGGGGGGGGGGGGGGGGGGGGGGGTAGGAGGGGTGGGGGATGGCCAGTGGGGGGGTTGGTTGCTGCTTCAGTTTCTGGAGTTCTTCCGACTGGAGCTTGATGGCGTCGGTGAGCAACTGCATATTTTGCATCAGAACAGCCAGGATGTCTGGGGACGGGGTAGCTGTCTGGTGGACTTGACTGAGTGGGGGGTTGGCTGGGGTTCTGCCACTGGGTGGTTCTAGCATGTCGTCTTCCTCCTCCACTACTCTGACTCGGGAAGGTTTGTCTTCAAATCCTGTCTTGATTTGGAGAAATTCACTGCCTGCTCTGACTGCTTCCTCGACAGTGTGGGGTTGTACGGCTAATAAATGTCGTTGAAGGTACGCATTGCCTATTGTGCTAGCAAAGGTTTCCAGTACCATTCGGTCAACTCTTCGGGGGGGCAGGTCATCATAAGCAACACGGACCAGTTTTTCAACTTCATTAGCGTGTTGTTGCAACGATGTTTTGGGGGAACGACGCAGGGTAATCAACTGGGCTTGGGCCTCTTTGGGGGTAAGTCCAAACCGTGCACGTAGGGCAGCAAAGATACCTTCTACATGGGGAGGGCGGCCACACTCAAGGGCGTCGTCTCTCAGTGCCTCTCGTAAGTGTAGTAAGGCAGTAGCTTGGCCCCAATCATTTGCATCGGCTACTTCAGTAAATCGAGTGATGAAATATTCCACATCGGCCGTGCCATCGTATTTGGGGGGTTTGAAGGGGGTTGGGTTGTGTCTTTGGGGGGGTTGTACCAATCTTTGTAGGGCATCTGTCAACTCATCCAAGGCTACCGTTGGTTGAACTACAACGGGATTTCGGCCAGCGCTTCTTGCTCTCTGAGTGGCCATTGTTGATTGGCGAGTTATGGGGTATAAAATGATTGCTTGTAACAGAAATCAGTATTCCGTGGATCCCGAATCGAGGTTGGGTGGATCCCGAATCGGGGTTGGGTGGATCCCGAATCGGGGTTGGGTGGATCCCGAATCGGGGTAGCTTCGGGGTAGAGGGGGAATGGCAGTATACAGGGTCAAGGTAACTTCGGGGTAAGGGGGAATGGCAGTATACAGGGTCAAGGTAACTTCGGGGTAAGGGGGAATGGCAGTATACAGGGTCAAGGTAACTTCGGGGTAAGGGGGAATGGCAGTATACAGGGTCAAGGTAACTTCGGGGTGAGGGGAAGATGGCGGTAAGCAGGGCGAACAGGCTTGGTGTAGTTCCTAGCTCTTTCTTCTGCTTTATTATCTCGCAATCTTCTTACTTCTTACCTTCTTTCTTATCTCTCTCTATCCGTTGTGTCCTTGTTCTTCAAAAATCCCACCGCTGCCACCAATGTAATAGGTTTGCCTCTTCTATTAGCTACACAACGGATTCTCTACCTCTCTCTCTCCCACTCCTGTCTCTCTATCTCCAAAGACGTTAACAACTCATGAGCCCTCGACTCAAACGTAGTAGAAATGTGTTTATCAGAATAGATACTTTATTATATTCACAAGTAAAAGGGTACTTATACTTCAACAACTCTACAACAACTGCCTGCCCAAGGCACAGCAGCTCTATTTATAGAGAAAAAGGTACAACTTCATTACCTTATTAGGCACAACGAATCACAATACAGGGTACAAGGCAATTGCCAATGGTAATATATAATACAAAATCACAACAATAAAACAGTCCAATCATGTAGCAAGCACATGGTGTTTTGCCCTGGACACTTATTGCCGCTCTTTTTGGTAGCTGGTAACTTTCCAGTCCTTATAAGGGTAGACCATATCCTATCCTGTGATCCTGGGAGAAGGAACGCTCCGATTTCGATTCTGATTGTTGCATCGCGTTCAGGAGGCCTCAGGCTACCTGAATCGATGTAGTTGGATCCCGGGTCGGGGTAGGTTTGGGGTAGGTTCGGGGTAGATTCGGGGTAGCTAATTTTACTATATATAGGGAGATAGTGTTTGGGGACAACTGATATCCATTTTCCAGGGGATTCGGAGAATCTCCGGGGGGGTAGAGTTCTGGTGGGATAATGACTTATGACTAAGGGCACCAGGGGTGTAAACGGGGGGGGGGGGGGGGGGGGGGGGGGTTTGGGGGGGGGGGGGGGGGGGGGGGGTTAGCACTACCTATCACACAAATCTCCCACAATATCAGTGTACACAATATATACAGTGTACACAATATATACAGTGTACACAATATATAAAGTATACACAATATATATAGTATACATAATATATACAGTATACACAATATATACAGTATACACAATATATACAGTGTACACAATATATACAGTATACACAATATATATAGTATACACAATATATACAGTATACACAATATATACAGTGTACACAATATATACAGAGTACACAATATATACAGTATACACAATATATACAATATACACAATATATACAGTATACACAATATATACAGTATACACAATATATATAGTATACATAATATATACAGTATACACAATATATACAGTATACACAATATATACAATATACACAATATATACAGTATACACAATATATAACGTACACACAATATATACAGTATACACAATATATACAGTATACACAATATATACAGTATACACAATATATACAGTATACACAATATATACAGTATACACAATATATACAGTGTACACAATATATACAGTGTACACAATATATACAGTATACACAATATATGCAGTATACACAATATATACAGTATACACAATATATACAGTATACACAATATATACAGTATACACAATATATACAGTATACACAATATATACAGTATACACAATATATACAGTATACACAATATATACAGTATACACAATATATACAGTATACACAATGTATACAATATACACAATATATACAGTATACACAATATATACAGTATACACAATATATATAGTATACATAATATATACAGTATACACAATATATACAGTATACACAATATATACAGTATACACAATATATACAGTATACACAATATATACAATATACACAATATATACAGTATACACAATATATAACGTACACACAATATATACAGTATACACAATATATACAGTATACACAATATATACAGTATACACAATATATACAGTATACACAATATATACAGTGTACACAATATATACAGTGTACACAATATATACAGTATACACAATATATGCAGTATACACAATATATACAGTATACACAATATATACAGTACACACAATATATACAGTATACACAATATATACAGTATACATAATATATACAGTATACACAATATATACAGTATACACAATATATACAGTATACACAATATATACAGTGTACACAATATATACAGTATACACAATATATACAGTGTACACAATATATACAGTGTACACAATATATACAGTGTACACAATATATACAGTGTACACAATATATACAGTGTACACAATATAAACAGTGTACACAATATATACAGTATACACAATATATACAGTATACACAATATATACAGTGTACACAATATATACAGTGTACACAATATATACAGTGTACACAATATATACAGTGTACACAATATATACAGTGTACACAATATAAACAGTGTACACAATATATACAGTATACACAATATATACAGTATACACAATATATACAGTGTACACAATATATACAGTATACACAACATACACAGTGTACACAATATATACAGTGTACACAATATAAACAGTGTACACAATATATACAGTGTACACAATATATACAGTGTACACAATATATACAGTACACACAATATATACAGTATACACAATATATATAGTATACATAATATATACAGTATACACAATATATACAGTATACACAATATATACAGTATACACAATATATACAGTATACACAATATATACAGTATACACAATATATACAGTATACACAATATATACAGTATACACAATATATACAGTATACACAATATATACAGTATACACAATATATACAGTATACACAATATATACAGTATACACAATACATACAGTATACACAATATATACAGTATACACAATAAATACAGTATACACAATATATACAGGATACACAATATATACAGTATACACAATATATACAGTATACACAATATATACAGTGTACACAATATATACAGTATACACAATATATACAGTATACACAATATATACAGTATACACAATATATACAGTATACACAATATATACAGTGTACACAATATATACTGTGTACACAATATATACAGTGTACACAATATATACAGTGTACACAATATATGCAGTATACACAATATATACAGTGTACACAATATATACAGTAGATACAATATATACAGTATACACAATATATACAGTATACACAATATATACAGTATACACAATATATAAAGTATACACAATATATACAGTATACACAATATATACAGTACACACAATATATACAGTATACACAATATATGCAGTGTACACAATATATACAGTATACACCATATATACAGTATACACAATATATACAGTACAGACAATATATACAGTATACACAATACATACAGTATACACAATATATACAGTATACACAATATATACAGTATACACAATACATACAGTATACACAATATATACAGTACACACAATATATAAAGTATACACAATATATACAGTATACACAATATATACAGTATACACAATATATACAGTACACACAATATATAAAGTATACACAATATATACAGTATACACAATATATACAGTATACACAATATATACAGTATACACTATATATACAGTATACACAATATATACAGTATACACAATATATACAGTATAAACAATATATACAGTGTACACAATGTATACAGTATACACAATATATAAAGTATAAACAATATTATACAGTATACACAATATATACAGTGTACACAATATATACAGTAGATACAATATATACAGCGCTGCGTTTTAATTGCCTAATTCAAAGATCAATTTAGATCAATATTTTAAAAGATTAATCGATAAGATTAACTTGTTGATTAATTAATCTTATAAATAGAGAGAAATTATCACTTATATTTAGCAGACAAACTTAGATAATTGAGCCAATAACTTGTTCAAGAGAGAAAACTCTTTTTGGTTCTGATTATATAAAACACGAGCCCTCATCGATGGTTACAAATACTATGATGCTCACGGATACGTAGTTAACAGGGTTTTAGATTAGGTCCGCCCACATTCCGTAACAAGCTTGCTACAAACCTATATGCTAGTTATATAGCGTTATATTAATAAGTTCATTCTACCAAGAATATTACTGGTCACTCGTGTACACATATACATTTTAGTTGTAACAATAGGAGAAAATAGTCTTGATTTATCTACGTACTATCATAATCATTACTTTAATAATTTAACTTTTAATAGTTAATTCAACTATAATTATTAGTTATTCATTACTTTTACTCATCATTACAATTATTTAGTGACATTTACTACTTTCTCCTAAATTGCAGGGAAGGAGGTTCAGGGCTACAATTTCAACCATTAACAGCCGTCTAGTGCATTCACATATGCATTCTTCGTCTGTCATGATTTTGCTCCATAATAGCCAGCAAAAAGTACATTGTACAAACAAAAGTTGAGCATGTCATGCACAGGCTCTGGAGCTTGCCCATAAAAAGTATTAGAGACATTGTACCTTGTACTCAATTTATTTATGCTGGAATATTTTAAGGTTAGTTATAGATTAATTTGAGAATAAATTTTTGAATGAAAGGTTAATCGTGATTAAATTTTAGAGATGGATGGCAGCAGTAATATATATTGTACAAAATATATACAATTTTATTAGATTGATGTAGTAATGAGATTATACATTACCAGACGCACTTGTTTGCTTTCAACAAGAACTCACACATTGCACTTACCAGTAGGAGAGACAATGTAGATACAGTTCTGGTTGCTGTGAGTAGAAGCATAAATTAACCCGTTTTGGTGAGCGCATACTGTTTGGATGTTTGTCAGTCCTTGACATCTCCAGATAAGAGACAATTCTCCATCTTCTATCTTGTACTTGGTTAGTTGTTGTCCACCAGCAGTAAGAAGCTCACCACCAGGTAGGAAGTAGGGATGGTGGGATGCATCAACTTGTGTGATCTTTGTCTGTTTGGTGAGTGAGTCATAGATGATCACATCACCTCCTGGGGCTCTTATAGGGTTGTATGCTACAATGTATCTGTCTGAGACATCCATTGATGCAGCGTAGTTGGTTGTATTCTTAAACTGAAACAGAGTCTGCACATTTTGAAGGTTTGGTAAGCACATCTCTACCTTGTTAATGTTACCCTCCCAGTGTAGAATGTAGACAACCTGGTGATGTTCTACAACAGCATGTACTCTCTTGTATGGCAGACCAGGTCTTGTTAACTTCTTTGTGTCCATGTTGAGAAGTTTCACTCCATCAGTACAACCTACTAGTATGTTACCATCTTCTCTGTGACATGCTGAGTAGCACCCACTACCTGTAGAGTGCTCAGAGCTGAATGTGAGTGCGGATGGAAGTTTGATAAAGTCTACATCAACAGTCACTGGTTTAGCTACAAACAAAAGAAGTGTGAAATGCTCTGTACATACATGTATGACATGTGTAGAATATGTTTGTGAAAGTGAGATGCCTGCATACAGAAGTTATGTGGAATATATTTGATGTCATTGAGTATAAAAAGGAATAGACATGTATTTGAATTTTATTTTAAAGAGAATTTCTTTTTTCTTCAAATAATTGCTACAATAAAGTTGCAATACGAACTTAGTCATCAAACGCTGAAGTTTCATTATGGAAGCATTACAATTATGTAATCATTTAAATATGGGCTCAAAAGCTACCAATTATATCTATATACACTATTACACATATCATGTAATTTATATCTGCTGCCGTTGATGTCTCAAACTACATCTACTGACAGAAATGGTTTGTTTTAATGAATATTTATGGTTTCATACAAACAAGTATTATTATTTGACTAACAAAAGCTCTTAAGTTGAACAAACAACATCAGATAAAACAATACAATTGTCTCCAGTAGGCAGTTCCAATAAGTTGGTTTGTACTAATCAATCAGCAACAGTTTCTACTATGGTGAGACAGATATATAGTGCTTTCTCTAACACACAATATACATACAGTTTACTGCAGTAATAACTACATAAGTGTAGGTAGTAGAGTGTAGATATAGTTAAACATTGTATCTACAGGTACATACACTAAATATTATATATATATATAACTTACTATTCACTACCAATACTCTGTTTATCTCCAACACACAACTCCCTAGCTCTTCTTCCACCCGTTGTCTTAGCTCATCTGTCAGCTGCTGTTTCTGGCTCACTTTATCTGTCATGTGACCATCTCTCATCAGCTTGTGTACTTTAACACGTGACTTCTCCAGCTGTTCTTTCTTGTCCATCAGCTGTGCATTGTATGACACAACCTGATCCGTTATTTCTCTCTGATACTTGCGTATCTTTTCTAGAACCTTCTCATAGCCATCAGTTAGTTGTTGTATCTATAAATATACATAATATATAGTATTAGATAATGCAGCATGGAGTGTGAAGTAATCAGATAATTAACATAATAGTCTTGTAAAGCACTTGCAGGCAATCTTTGCTTAAAGCCCAATAATCCTTTTTTCAAGCGTTTTACTTTTACAAAAATGTGGGAGTTGTCATCTCCAAAAATGTAATTTTGTGATATTATTATCGAGAGCAACGGCTCATAGCTGACAACCTATAAGTCACTGAAAAGCATAACTTCCACTACCCATAGGGTAATTTAGTCTTCTATATCATGAGTAAACAGAATTTTACCTGGATGTGCATATTTTTAGTGGCCACCCAGCAATAAGGCATTTGAACAAAGAAACTCTTCCACCAGAAATCCTACTGGTGGAAGACTACGCAGCTTTTCATTCCATTTCACATGCACCACTAACATATTCCTCTAGTAGGTCGATGGCCACACATTTACAGATTTGTGGTCAATTCTGCTCATTCAGTCACAAGCCATAAGCATTGGCCAGCATTACCTGATTACTGATTCTCTGTCCCTTGTAGCCACCAAATCTGTACACTAATAAAGAGCTATGTAGTGTGTAAGCAATGATACAGCATTGTTTTCTCAGTGCAGTCGCCGCCTAAGTGCAGAAATCAAAGTGTGGCCAACTCCCCTTGTCACGTGACCCTCTGGAGCCAAATGCTTGAGTGATTACACTATAACTTATAGAGAAAAGGCTCAATTTCAACAGCTAATAACTCTGCAAATTGACAAGGTACAGCTTAAAACAACCATTCATCTGAAAGCTCAGGATGTCTCCTAGCCCACTGGGAATTTTAAACAAAAGTATTTTTTTGTAAGCTAAGTAATAAGGGCCGAAATATAGTGCTTATATTAGCACTTGTATTATTAAAAAACAGGAATTATAAACTATTTTTCTTATACCATTCAACTTTCATATCAAATTTTAAATAAATAAATAACAACTTTAGATATAATTAATAGCCGAAATTTTTTCGCATAATTATAATCTCAAAGTAGTTTAAATAATAATAACATTAAGTATTCCAAAAAAAAATAATCACTTTTTACGGTACCGCTGAAATCAATTGTTTTTTTTCAAAATGAGCATACTACTTTTTCACATTGTTAATAGTTCACTTTAGAGTAGTCTACAACAAGTTTTTGTTATTCAGTCAGATATTTATGAATAATAATAATAAATACTAATTAAAATAGATAACAAACATTCCACTAGTTTTATTATTATTATTATTATTATTTCGTTTTTGCCGCAAAACCAAGTGGTTGTCTCTCATATGGATGGTAAATAACGCGACTGTGCGGCCCTGTGTACCATTACAAAAGGTCACGTAAAGTCACTGGGATGAAAACGAATGTTTTTGCGTCATAGGGCACATAATCGTTAATAAACATATCGGCAAACTTATCAATATACGGTACCGCTCGATATAGAGTTCTTCATCTGAAGGGGAGATGACTCCTGGCTCCAGTGAAGGCTCCAGTGACGGTTAAATGCTTTAAACAAAATTTTACTCCAAAATTCCACTGAATAAAATAATTTTTTTTGCTAGACTGAAACAAAACATGTTCAAAGACGTATTACTGTAAAAAGAAATTCATTTTACGCTACAAACATTGAATGAATGAGTAAAAACTATTTCAGCCAATGATGACTTATATGACCATTTGTGAAATTTGGCTAGAGTGGAGTTGTCCTTATATAAAATAATGCTGGAAACGGCTGACCATACTTTGATTACTTCACTTCGGTCACTGCTATCTCTAACTCATTTATAAATAGGTTTTAGTCTAACAAAGTGGCTTACAAACAAATCAGACAGCAGGACCTTTGATCAGTGAAAAGCAACCCATATGACTGATTAGTACAAAAAACCTGTACATTTATATTTGTGAGTTGACTTCCTTTACGTCCCTTTTAACGCGCTGCTGGTCAGCTATTGCTTCATATTAAACACTGTATTGAAAAAGGGAACTTTAAAATCAATTGCGTGAAATTGGCCCGCCTGCTTGTTCGAGGTGAACAAGCTTTCTATGATAGTATTGTGATGTGATGCATCCAATCAGAAAGCCACAATACCTGTCAGCTTGTTGGTGTTCTGTGTTAAGGCCTCTCCACACATTGTGGCTTTGTCAAGTGGAAACAAGTGGAAAACGGTTTTGTATTTCATTCTCAACGAGAATCGCTATTTTTTCCGTTTGATGAGATCGTTAAGAATCAAGCATGTTTGATTTTCGTTAGCATATTCAATTTTGATCTCATAGCGGATATCGCATTGTAAGTAATAAATCTTGAATCGTCAAAACTAACGATGTATACCCACGGCGTGAAATGTGCGTGTAACAATTAATGAAAAAAAAATGATATTGATTACGAAATCCAAGTGGACTTGAAAAATTTTGAAGCAGTATGGCGGTTCACACAAACGGCTACATTTGGCTCGTCACAAAAGTTCTATTACGCAGCCGCAGCTGGCAATCCTGGTATATTTCATCCATGGCCTCACCCATAAACTGCCGATGAGCACGGAGAGCACCAGCATGTGCATAATCGTTGTGTGCGGCCCTCAGCAACTAACTACACGAGGCAAACCTCTCTCAAAGTTGCCATTTGGTGCCCATAAATTGCTGTGTGTGGAGAGGCTTTGGCTTTGTTACTCCAGAGATAAATAAAGAGTTGATTGGGCTTGAATCGAGGAATGCCATTTAACTGTAGAATGATTTCTTCTTTTAGAACATTAACCAATGGTTGTTCTTTGGTGATTTTGTACTTGCGTAATAATGATAGTGGTGACTGCACCTAGCAAACAATGTTGTATCATTACTTACACACTACATAGCTCTTTATTAGTGTACAGATTTGGTGGCTACAAGGAACAGAGAATCAGTAATCAGGTGATGCTGGCCAATGTTTATGGCTTGTGACTGAGCAGAGTTGACCACAAATCTGTAAATGTGTGGCCATCGACCTACTAGAGGAATATTTTAGTGGTGCATGTGAAATGGAAGGAAAAGCTGCAAGATTTTCCTCCAGTATCTAAATCTCTTGTAAGAATTTCTTAGTTTACAAGCCTCTCTGCTGACCACTCAAAAAGAATACAACCAGAAAAAAATTTTTGCTCATAATACAGAATGCTAGATTACCTTACAGGTATTTGTAGTCATATTTTGTGTGACTTATATGTTATCAGTTAAGAGCCACAACAGGGATTACCCCAATGCTCCCTATAGTAATGTGTCATCTAAGAAGAATAAAGTTGGCATCAGAATTTGTGCAGTTGCTTTTATTGAGCCAACATTTTTTTGTAATCGGTTTATTTTTACTATGCTTATTGTTGATACAGACTTCAGGTTCTGATTTTGTGCAATCAGTATCTCAGAGAACTGCAGCAACAATTCAATTGAAAAAATTATTTCTTCATTCAAAATTCACGAAAGAATAAACTTGGTGGACTACAAAACTTGTAGAGAAATAGTTTTACTGCTATAATTGCATTTCTGACGTTGTTGTTCCGCTCAACGAAAATGAAAAATTGATTTTGCTGAAAAAGTTTTTGGTAAGAATAAAAACTCAAGGTGCCACGAATTAAAATAATGGATATCTTACAAGTGTGACCAAGAAATAATTGTAAACTAGTTAATTAGTATTTTAGAGAATCTAAAATACTATTGTTATTGCTGGTTTTATTATTTTTTTTCTTCTTTCGCGCAAACCTTGCCGAACTGTTGCCAGGTTTTCTCGAGAACCGTAATAGATAAAGCTACAAAGATTTTTGCGACAGGATTGATAGGCATCGGGACAAAAAATAAGTTGGTTTACAAAGTTATAGAACATTCCAGAACATCGCAATTTATGTGCGAAAACAGGCGAAAAGTTGTTTTTCAAAGCATCAAAGTGACCAAAAAGACGCAGACGCGATTGACGAAAAAATACGAAATTTTGAAAGATGGTGCATTTTGTTTACTTTCTGATTCGACATCATGACACGTCGTTAAAAAATTGTTCGGAAGCGGCCATCTTGGATTTTTGTGAAAATCACAGTTTTTAGCATAAAACAGCTTCCCGTTAGAGAACCAACAGGCCGACTTAGCTGAAATTTGCAACAAACATGTGCCATAGTGTATCGATGTACCATTTTGAACTTCAAAGCGATCGCACAAAACTGTTTCAAGTTTTTCCAATTCCAAACTTGAAAATCTAAACAGAAACAGCAATTTTCAATGCTTTCCGAAACCAGAATGAAACTAATCAGCGACAAGTAATTTATAAGGCAGCATAGCCCAATTCTTGAACTTTCTAAAATCAGTGACCTCACGTGTCTCGCACTACCGGCGGCACAGCTATTCCATTTTCAGAAGAGGTCTTCCAAATGGAAAAATGACCATAACTCGGGGACGGTTACTCCGATTTTCATAAATTTTGCATGGTTGCGATCGCATTGTAACCGTCTTTCAGATGAACATCCGTCAATTTCCTAATCTTTGATGAAAGAGTCAAAGCCCACACGGTTTTCAATGTGTGACAAAATTGTTCGTTGTTTACCGTTTTCACCGCGGAAAAATTTTTCTCCTCCAAAACTTCAGTGCAAACAGTATTCAGGTGACAAATTGAACAAATCTGAAAAAAAATTGAAAATATTCGATAAGTATTTAGCAATGTCCGAAACCAAAATAGTTTTTTGTATGTAGGCCATACTACTATTTTTTTATCGTCAACTGTTCATGAACCACATTCAACATTGCTAGATGGCTAAATGGTTAACGTTGTGACCTGCTGTTGACAGGGTTCAGGTTCAATTCCCAGGAAGGGAATTCTTTTTCGCATAAAAAACTATTGTCAGAAGAGAGGAGCCAGGTTAGCATGAGTATATGTAGGAACGGCAGTGCATGTTGCATTGGCAATTGTGAAGCGGGTGCTTGTGTGGCTCCAGCACAAAATAGCATCAAGGCAGTTTCAAAAAGCTGCTTTTTTGCAAAAATAAAGCTATCGAAAAACAGTTGTCAGTTTTGTACTAAATTAGATTGCTCATCAGCAACTTGTCCCTATAGCTCGATGGCTAAGGTTGTTGCCCGTGGTTTTAGGGGACCAGGTACGATTCCGGGTGGTGCAAACTTTTTTCACATGAAAAGTGTTTGCAAGTACAACTTTACTGCTTAATATAATGTTTAGGAATAATGAGGGTGTCAAAAACAAGCTGTTTCAGTCAGAGGTTGATGGCGTAGTTGGTGTTGTGCAAGAATCACTGCAGCCAGTACAGGTGTTCAAATCCAGTCAGTGTCATTTGTAATTTTATTGATTCTCTAAAATACTCTTGTTTTTGCTCGCAAACACAAATCAATATCTAGTGATATTTTGAAGTTATTTGGCATTGACTAGATAGCGGTTTTCACAGCAGGAAATGTCTAAATAGAAAACAATCCACGGAAACTCCAGAAACATAGTGAAAATGTAATCATTCCATGAAATCTATTTTGATGATATAATTCTCAGATCACTCTATTCGGTGCCATTTAAGATGTTACAAAGAGTGCTTAATGCAACTTGCCCACAAGTTTTTCCCAAAAAATACGCAGTTAAAGCAGACAACTCCAATAAAATAAAATAATTTCCATGAAATCCATGTTTTTTGTGGTTAAAGTCCACAGTCTGCGTTCTATTACACCCCTACACATTAACACCTGCTGGTGAGCCGAGTATACAAATCCGTTAGAGTATCACACTTACAAACCTGCTCATCTCTAACTTTCTCTACTTCCTTTATCCACTCCTTGCACACTTTCTCAGCAGCCTCTAGATCTTTCCATGAGTCCTTATCAGCTTGGTGTATGTCTCCTCTCTTGATGGCTGCAGACTTCAACAAACCTTTGATCTGAGCAGTGATTTCTTCTACAACTGCTCTCAATGAGTTGTAGTCATGTTGGTGTAGATATCCTGTATGTATATAAATATATGTATATCTTTGTATTTACTAAACATAATAACTTTATACATGTAACTGATCAATGCGTCACATACACAACTATATATCTCCCATAGACATATCAATAATATATAATATAGTATTACCTGTACAATCTTCTACATCTTTGTCACATTCATTACACGCCATCTTATAACATAGTCTACAGGCTGATATAGGAATCTCTCTCTCATGACGTACACAGTACACTTTCCTATACTCTGGTGAATGCTCATAGACATAGATAGATACAACCTCATGACCTTTAGTGAAGTAACTATCATGCATCTACAAGTATATGATGTGTAACGCATAAGAAATATATGTAGATGGTGACACTCCAAACCTTCAGCCAACACAATAACATATCACAGTATAAAGTACCAACTACCAAAGATCTATAAATCCATAGTACCTTCTGATGACTGGCACAGATTCTCTCATCGCATACAACACAGTAGGAGACAGCTAGTTGACTGTCACAGTTATCTTTGTCACATTTCAATGTAGTGTTTACTGTGATATCATCATCATCAACATCAACAGTGACTTTCTGTAAGCCACTGATGTCTATCTTCTCATGAAATACCCTGTAACAATTACATTAGTACAACATTCTACTAGAGTAGGAGATCTGTTTTGTAGTCATCTGGTATGACTGACGTCAGCAGGTCAGCACTGCACAACACATTCATGCAAACATACAGCAGAATACAACACAATACAACACAATACAACACTATACAACACAATACAACACAGTACAACACAATACAACATTATACAACACTATACAACACAACACAATACAACACTATACAACACAATACAACACTATACAGCACTATACAACACAATACAACACTATACAACACAATACAACACAATACAACACAATACAACACATTACAACAAAATACAACACTATGCAACACTATACAACACAACACGATACAACACTATACAACACAATACAACACAATACAACACAATACAACACAACACTATACAACACAATACAATACTATACAACACAATACAACACAATACAACACAGTACAACACAATACAACGCAATACAATGCAATACAATGCTATACAACAAAATACAACACAATGCAACACCATACAACACAATACAACACAATACAACACAATACAACACTACGCACACAATACAACACCATACAACACAATACAACACATCTATACAAACGTACCCACAAGAAGAACAAAGAATATTTCCTTTATCCTCTTCAGATTGCTCCATCAAACATCCACAACAATGTACATGTCTACAAGGTAGAGCTCTGATATCTTCCAAGTGTACAGCATGAAGTCCACAAAAACCACATTTCCATCTATCATCTACAGTTGGTGCAGCAGAAGCCATCCTTGCAGTAAGTTATCTGGTAGAGATAATGGACAAGTAAGAGGTATGCTATACCGTATGGAGATATACTAAGCAATAGCCCTAGTTCTTCATAGTATAATCACTTAGGAATGCATCACCCTCCTCCACCGCTGTCTTATCTACACAAGTATTAGTCTATAGTAGATAAGACAGCGGATATGACCAGGTAAAGTATTATATAAATACTACAGATAACAGCTGGTCACGTACACAACATGCCTTCTCCATCTGTTTAGTGGTAACAGCCTTAGTTATCCACTAGATTAGGGGCCTGTTGGTAACCCAGCCTTATCAATGTAGGTCAACACCACTTTAGCCTGTGATCAAGTAAAAACATAGAAAGCCAATCATGGCCTTAAAATTTACCAACACCAGCTTGTTAATGCATTGTCTTTATTAGAGAGTTGTCTCACCAGGCCACCACCAAATATCAGAACTGTACAGAAAGAATGGCTATCTCACAAGCCACTAAGGGTAACCAAATGCTCAAGTAAGATAAGATATGATAAACTCTAACCTTGACATTCAAAGTAATGGGAGACATTAAAAGTGCTGTGGTTGTCAACACTTTCTATTGTGTACTTTAATACATCTGTATAGCCAGTTGAAGTCATTACCTTCTGTTGCACTTTGTTATATAACGGTGTTTGCTGCATACGATATGCATTATACAGCGTTGTTCTTGTCGTTTACATTGGAAAGTGTGTTTGTCATAATGTTTACTTCACAGTTCATTTATTGCTTATTAGAAGCAATCACCTAAATCAATAGATTAATATTATTACCATGGGCACAATAAAACATTATAAATGCTTCAAACAGTCATTTAACATTATATTGCTCAAAGGTACTTGGTCTCAGACAACTAAGTGTCTCGTGCTCTTTCACAAAATGTACTGCTGCTAGCTTTGGTTTTTGTAAGTTTTATCTGTCTTAGATAAGGCCATACCCTACCATACCATACCAAAGAGGAGACAACTTTGTGCATAGTCATGTTGTTATAGGGCAGCAGACAATATACCTACAGATAATCGTGTCCATATGCTACTATTATATTTGTTGTAGCCATATTTTGTGGTGGGCAAAAAACTTTGGATACCAAAAGGTGTAGTATCATGGTCAACTATATATAATATGGATGGCTGGATGTGATGAAAGGGCAAGTAGAGCAGAAGTTACGCAGAAGAAAGAGCCGGTATTTTGTTAGTTATTCTAAAACTTCTAATAATTAATAAACATCTTTCTCTAACATGTTTGATTCCAAAGTTACCTGCAAATCAACATGCATTAGATTTCTCTTTCTGCATAATTCTGGATTTTTCGGACTTGAGTGTAAACAAGCAGTTACTTAAAGCTGATAGGAAGACCATTCTAGAAGCCAGTGCCAAACGTGGCACGCTAAAAGCCATCTGGCTATTGTTGGCACTTGTCACAGGTGCTTGTATGTATGATTGATAAGATGCACGCTAGTAGAGAGAGTTGTTACTTCATGATTGTATTCAACCACTTCATGAATACAGTGCTTGCAAGTTATTTGATTAGTAGTTACTAGTAAAATCCAGTAGCCTGGTAGAGGGATCACTGGCTATCCCGTTTTAAATAGCAACATACCCAGATAAGTGAGATTCCTTTACTCAAAACAGTACAATATGCCCACTATTACCCAGAACCATCTGATAATAATTTAATTTCATTGAAGTTGAAAGCTGCCCTCTCTCACAGGCGGCAACCACCTTAAAAGTAACCTCCAGTAGCTATGCTCCTCGTTAGTACATCTTCTACTAGCACTCGGTGGAAATCATAAAACTGGCAGGCAGTAACTAAATTTAAATTATATTATTATACAAAATGAGCACCAACAACGTCCCATCCATGTGTTTGTTTTCATTTGTATATGATCGTAATGTTTCAATTTGTGATTTATATATTTTACCATGTCTGCTAATGCTGCAAACTCTTTCTACTGCGTAACTAGTCAACAAACCCTATCAATCATGGTAGACCAATAATTGTAAATGTACCCTGCAAAAACAAACAAAATATATATTGTCATTGATATTTGATAGGTAGCGTGAGTTATTATCGATATATAACTTGAATTGTTTATTATGTGCAACCTGCTGCTAGTTATTTAACATAATCAGCAGTTTTGTTATTAGTTTTATATACTTACAATAGCACAGTGAGCCATGTATGGTTAGTAACAAACTGGCATTAGAAGAAGAGAAATAGAAAAATCTTGTTACATTAGAAAATATATATAACTAAAAATGTGGACACTTCTTTAGCATTTCAATCCAGCACCCTCTCAATAAATGTCAAAAATATCTCAAAGGCTTTCTGAATCACCCACCTTAGGACAATTTTCTGGGAAAGGACACTCTAAGCTCACTTTTGGTGAACAAGACGCTGCACTTTGGTAAACTTTTGTTAGTAAGTATTGATAAAGTTTGGAATTTTTTAATCTTTTGCCCCAATTTGTGTAATGTAATATAGTCAGCTATTCAACTGCTACTGACCAAACTGGAGTTTTCCCGACGCTGTCTTCAAAGATAATGTGGCACGTCAATGCCTTAAATCTAAAAAATCATTGCCACCGTTGACCGGGATTTGTATAAATCAATCGTAGCTGTTAGATTTTGGGCATTGACTTTCCATTGGCCAACTTATTACAGGACTATTATATTATAGGATAGTTAGTAAAAGCCAAACTACCTAATCATTAAACATAATAAAAACAGCCGATATATTTTTAGGTGTTTTGAACATGAATTTGAATCTATGGATTAACGATGGACATTATCTGCTCAAGTCAAATCTAAAACAAAGTTTTTGCCCCCTGCCAATATTCTAAGATCGCATGAAAAGGCTGAAGACTAAATTAAATGAAAAGAAATCTCTACCAGTTGTTCATGATGCTGCATGCTGTTTATACCTTAAAGCTAAAAGCAAGATGATGATTGATAAACGCAGATTGTAAACAAACATAATAGAACCGAGACCTTATCACAATTGTTAGGTACTACCAAATTTAGACAAAAAGTAAAACGGCTTGTAGGCGTGTACCTGTGAGCTTGTGTTTACCTATGGTAGGTTGTATGTAAAACGAACTTGATGCATGCAAATATATTTTTTCATATTCAATTGAGTTGAAACGCACACTTGAGTGCCTGCATGGCTGTAAATAATAGTTTACTGTTACATAGACATGGCGGATAGATGCTCGCAAATTATCCCAGATCCTCGTATGACGATCTGCGATACATGTTCACATAAACTTGGCAAACTCACGATCGCAAGAGGTATAATCCCTCTCTTGACTGGAAGGTAATAAAATCTTGAAGTATGTCTTCACTGGCCAATGACTATATATATATATATATACTAAATGAACTTTTGTTGTTCAATGAACTTACATATCCATATGGACATGAATTTGTATGTACAAGCATGTGTATGTATACAAAAGGACGGATATTAATGCATTCCCAAATGTGATCGTGTGAATTATTGAGGTAGAGGTAGAGGCCCAGGCTTAACTTAATTTTTGTGCAACGATGACACCTGCTCTAGATTCAAGTTTAGTCTTTTTAATGATTGCCATAACAACAGATATCAGTTTTAAAAATCTTTTAGAAATATTTTTAAGGCAGAATTTATTTTATTTCTATTTTTTTGATTAGAAATAGAATTAAAAAAAGATTTCTGGTTACTTTTTATTAATCTAAAAATCAGTAATACGATAATAAAAGTTTTAAAAATGTACTATTATTTTATCAATAATTTTTACAATCATAATTTTTCATTTACAAATTTTTCATTTATAACTTATCAATAGTACCTCACTATGATTTTCATCAACAAAGTTTACCAACTGCAGTTTTATTTTATCAAAGAGTGGTTTATTAGCACAAGTTGTTTTTTCGTTGTCATGACTGAACGCCTGTCAAGTGTAGAAACAATCGTTTAGAAAAGGGGGCTGGGATACATTTCTATAGTAAAGTCAATAACATTGAAGGCAGTAGGCTATTATACTATTGTGAGCATTATATACTCCACCACAATCCTGACAAATCATGTGGTTTTAATCGCTATTGCACATCATTGACCTATGCCTCTATCTATACTCTGATGGTGTGCTTGGCTTCTTGATGACTGTATGCATGTGTATGTAAGAGAGTTCATTTAGGGAAACTACAGTAGTGCATTTACCCACCCCACCTGCATGCAATTATGATATATCTCATGCTCTCATCCCTTCCTTACCCAGTGTATAATAACTTATATATCCCTTCAATACAGTTGTATGCATGTACAAATGTGTGCTTTCATGCGGAATGCTGCATATATAGGTGTACGAGTGAGCATGTATATTCATGTTTGGTACATAAAGTATGTATTTAAATATATGTACAAGTAAGTGTACATATACTTTTGAACAGGTACTTATAAACAAAAACTATGGTGCTAACATTTTTGTAGTGTCTTTTGTATAAATGCTTGTATGTGTACACTAATAGTTATGTATGTATGCATTTACATCTCCGACAGTAATAGTTGGTACGGCTTGTACAATCTTTTGATGTCGGTGTTATGTTTGAGGTAGATTGCTAGAACCACTGTCTAGCCTCCCTCATCAAAAATGAAGCCATAGGTATATAAATTGCTACCTTTCACTACACTAACAGTAAGAGCTGCATAACTGATGAGACTGTCATTGCTTTATTGGTTTAGCAGACGAATTTTCGCAAGTTTAGTAATGAAACAGTGTCAACTTGCTCTGGGAACGCAATGGAATTGGAATTATGTAATCTGTAGTGTGCTTTCTGTTTGAGTAGAGTTAACTGCCAGTCAACTCTATGTGATAGCTATCAGACATTATGCTATCCAACTGACTTTATGCTTGGCTATGAAAAAATGACAACTTTTTATGACTGTGTGCATTTGCAGTATAAATTTGTCTATATTATTATGACTATATTTTTGTGTGCTCATGAGTGGAACACGTTTTTGGGTAAGTGTGGAATATATGTGTGTTTGTGGAGAGCAATTGTTTTTGTTTTGTATACTATAAATGTGAAAAACGTCATTTCTATAATTATACAAAATTTCTCTGTTTGCCTCAATAGTTAGCAGTTCACCGTACTGTTTGTGCTTGGAGAAATGTAGACTGCAAGTATATGGACTAGCCTGAGCCTTCACTTTCTCGGCGTTATATGCTACTGTATTGTGTAGCTTAATGAGGGATGAAAACAAACCACTAAATGATTATGAAAAGGATCTGTGGTCACAAAACCATGTATGATTGCCTTTCATAAATGCATTACTCTACTGTCATTGTTGTTCATACAGCAACGCCAGTGCAGCTTAGCTAGTTGTTGTTTGCTACCAAGTAACAGGGATAAAGACAAATTAACTCATTTTGCAACAAAAAGTGACAGAACATCCACCAAACGCATTTACCAATACCACTAGCAACACTGAAGCTATGAGAAGATCTATTTATAGGTATGTTTGATATAGGAAATAATTGGGACAATGTTGTGCTATAATCTCCAAGATTGATAACATTGTTCTGTGTTCTCACAAGGTATATACATTTTATATGAAGAGTTTACGTTTATTGTGAGAAGTTTGAGCCTCGTCATAAACTTTATAACATTTCTATTTGTGTAAAAGTTTCATCTCATACGAACATTTTGTTGCTCTAGCACAATATTGATAACCTTAGAATGAACAGTTCGCAGAGTCAAAGGCCTCAAGGAGTGGAGATGAATTAAGCTGGCAATCTGTTATTTCACTAAAATCAATCAAAGTGCATTCCCCAGCAGTTACTTTCTTATTGCCTACCATTCTTCAGAAGTCGATGCCCATTATTGGAGCAAAAACATTGTTCCATGCACGTTTACGCACATTCATATCGGCAGTGAGTAAGTATGGATTTTCATATTCAAACCTTTTTACCACACGGTGATGTTTTTTCCAAGTTATAATGCATGTACTTGATATCTTCTACCAACTGATACCGTTGATGTTAGCTCACAAGTAGACTAGACTCCTCTGTTAAAATAAACATCTTTTAATTTTGGGCTACTCATCATGTGCCGTCTTATTATACTTATGAATTTCAGAGCAAAACAAAATTATTCTCTCCCTACACTTTCAAGTGTGGCAACTAGTTGAAACTTTTACAGGAATTTTTACTGAAAGCTGCAGCATTAAATGGGACAGGGCCATATGCTTAAATGCTGTTTTATTGTAATTATTTAAAAGCTTTTTCCAGTATTTCATGTTAAAAACAAATATTATTGTGTAATTGGTAGTAGCATGAAAAAAACTGTCTCAATTTGCGAAATATCACTCTATGTAAAATCAATTTTTTGCATTGACTTTATTTATAGTTTTTATTCGTATTAAATCTCATCAGTTCCTTTAACAAAGTTGTAAAATAAAATTTGTGAAAAAACCCTCCGTTTAAATTGATTATAAAGCTTTAAAAGTATGCTCTTCGGAGTCATCCACTAATCAGAAGTTCATGAAGACTGAAACTTTTGGACTTTTAGTAAATGTGTGCCAGTTCTGCTTTGTGCTTGGAAAGTTTCCACTCGCTGTTTAATTGTAATTTTGTAGTAATAGGGCAAATCATGCACTGCCTGCAATCTCACCAACAGTCTTTTTGTTTCTTACAGGTAAAACTTGGGTATGCAGGTACCAAGCTGTGGGAACAAGTTTTGATCAAAAACATTTATCTGAGGAATGGTTCCTGGAGAGAACAGTGAAAAAAATAGTTTACAGCTTACACACACATGTAGTTTACAGTGGAGCACTAGTGGTGAAGAGCAGGTTTGTTTGTATCTATGCACAACTTCAAACCAAGAATGCAGTTTTTTATTTTAAAGTTTGATTTGATCCCTTTTGTCAGCAAACCAATTGTATTTACACAGCAAAAAAAATGCACCATACGAAAGAGTCACTTTTGTGAAACTCATGTTGAAAAGTTGCATTTTGATGATTGATATATGAGTAATAAATCACTTTTATGCTGTAAACACAATTTTACAGGTATCTTTGTTTTACGACATATCGATTGGCGTAAATAAAGTTTTTTTATGTATATATCTTTATATATATGAATAATTTTATTTCAAGAAATAAATTTTGCCTGTTGTGGTAAAGAAGATTTTCACACTTACATGCTGTTATTATAGTACTACTTAATATTAGGTCACACCCATATTTTGATAATTACTATCACCTGCTCCGCTCTTTCGTTTGCTGTGCATACCTATGATAGCTACAGCTTTGATTGCTTCATTGGTGCATTACAGCATGTATAGCCTGACACTACATCACTGATCTTTCATTCTTTTGTGCCACTGTTTATTATCCCTTTTGCATCTTTAGCAGGTAAATAAGCAGGCTTATAAAGTATGAATACAATAAAGGAAGCTGTTGGACTGTTGAAAGAATAGTTTGCTTGAGGCACAGATGAAACAGCAAACTTAACAGTCTGAATGCTTCATTGAAAATAAGCAGTGAGTTCCTAATGAATATTTGTTTTCTGGGAGTCTTCAACTAACTGTGTTGTGCACTGAAGCAGATCTAATTCATCAAATTAATGTCCAATGGAACCGAAATGCTGTGGTGTGCAAATGTTTGTATTGAACCAATCTAAAGAAAAAATCAAATGTATAATTTCTAACGTGAAAAATGTACCGTTCTTTAAACGCAGGTTTTAAACGTTGATCCAACTACTTTAAGTCGCTGAGTCAATGAACAACTCGGAGATTGATTTCTCCTAGATTTGCGTTTCTGTTTAAATTCTCATATAGATTATTTTTGCCCAAACACTTATAAAATATCTTTTTTTACAGTTCCAAGCTTTAAAGTTGTTGATTTTGGTCAAATATGGATATTGGTGATTTTTTCCCCAGAAACAACAGCTACAAAAAGTTAAAACTGTTACAATCAAAAGGATCTTCACACAATGTCAATATATTATCTAATTTCTCTATAGAACTTTTTATAACTCAATGCGACTTGTTGTGTTCAGAACAAATGCATCCTGGTCAGAGCTGCTTGCATTTATACGTGTTGTCTAACAAGTGAGGGACAACTCTCTAAAAATGTCTTGACACACCGGTACCTGAAAAATTTTTTAAATCAATTACACTGAAAATTAGCAAACTAACAATCACCCTTCACAATACAAGTATTCAAGATGTGTTCCTCAAACAAAGGGATTCAACACATCGCTTGTAGAACGAAACGTTTGTTTGGTACATCGCAACTATTCAATGAATTCTTATAGATTACCTAACAAATCATAAAGAAGATAATTCCCAATTTGCAAAGTAATCAATGCAAACTGGCATTGCTGTCAACCGATTTATTTTGCAGAGATGTTATTTTTATAAGATATAATTCTATCGATAGAGAATATAAAACCGGTCTGTTAAAATATACAAACTAGAATCACTCGTAGTTTATTTAGCGTTCAGTTTCATTCCACGACCTAAGAACAATATAAATACATGCTCATTAATTATCGTTTTATATTCAGTAAAATATTTTTTGTTGACCCACGGGTTCCGAACAAAATGATTATTTGTTGATAAATTTATTGTCAATCAGATTATTTCTATTGAATTTTGTTCAGGAAACAGAGGTCAGAGGTCGCGATTGCTCTCATTATTCTCTTCTCGAACACATTTATTAGTCTTGTACTCGAACAGTAACATGCGATATAATTTTGAAACTTTTTTTTCACTATTTATTATTATTTTTACTATTCTTTCAGCACAAGACACCCTATAACCAACTAACACTACACAAGACACCCTATAACCAACTAACTCTACACAAGACACACTATAACCAACTAACTCTGCACAAGACACACTATAACCAACTAACTCTGCACAAGACACACTATAACCAACTAACTCTGCAAAAGACACCCTATAACCAACTAACTCTGCACAAGACACACTATAACCAACTAACACTGCACAAGACACCCTATAACCAACTAACACTGCACAAGACACCCTATAACCAACTAACACTACACAAGACACCCTATAACCAGCTAACACTGCACAAGACACACTATAACCAACTAACACTGCACAAGACACACTATAACCAACTAACACTGCACAAGACACACTATAACCAACTAACTCTGCACAAGACACACTATAACCAACTAACTCTGCACAAGACACACTATAACCAACTAACACTACACAAGACACCCTATAACCAACTAACTCTGCACAAGACAACCTATAACCAACTAACACTGCACAAGACACACTATAACCAACTAACTCTGCACAAGACACCCTATAACCAACTAATACTACACAAGACACCCTATAACCAACTAACTCTGCACAAGACACACTATAACCAACTAACTCTGCACAAGACACCCTATAACCAACTAATACTACACAAGACACCCTATAACCAACTAACACTGCACAAGACACACTATAACCAACTAACACTGCACAAGACACACTATAACCAACAAATGAAACAAACCAAATTGGGGTAGAGCTAGGGAATCATAGCCAATATATTTGCCACTTTCTCTTATCAGTTACACATGGCCTGGCAGGTTGCATTTTTTTTGGTGTGAAATTAGGAGGAGCAAAGGAGTTGAGCTACCAGGGAGAAGATAATTCTTTACATCTTTTGCTTAGACGTTTCTATCAGTGCATTACTAATAGATATTGATTAAGCAATCAAACTCATGGGCTATTAGCTATCTCATCCTTTTTAGATGATTTAGGACTCATTATGTGAGTCGATTTCTTCTGTTATGCAATTTTATCTCCTTTTCAGTCAAGCATTCCTTACCATCTGGCTATTACCATTAGTGTACTGTCTACTAATAGCGATTGAAGTTTCTAGCACAACTTAATTTCTGTTTCAGCCAATGGCAGTTGACACTTGGACAAGCACCTAATAACTTACACACTCACAATCGGCATACGCTGCTGCACTGTGCACCATAATGAGGAACGCAGATGACTTCAGAGTTGTTTCTCCTTGTTAGAAGTGGGACAACTCCCAATTGTAGGTATATTATTAAGAGTGTTTTTCCACATTGGTTCTAGAGTGGTGGTGTTCTATTGAAACACGGTTATAGTTCTGCGGTGGATAGCTAAACTTTGACTCTGATTATATTTAATTACCAGGTTTCAGTTAGTTTGATTGATTTTGCGCTACTCAGTCTAAATGTGTAAAAACTTTGTGTGTTTGTTGTTAAAGTTTCCTATGATCTCCCTTTTGCATCTATTGAAAGGGAGCTAACTCCTTTTTAATTGTATTGAGTGAGTTTCCTTGAAAGGTAAGACAATAATCAATATGTTCAGCTTACTTTTTCCTGTGTTTGTAGACGTACAAAAAACCCATTTTTTGATGCTATTCTTAGTACCAAGTCGCGCGAATATAAAACTGAGTTATCTATCAAATGTCAATGCATTGCTTTTACCTAATCTGTATCCTACAAGTCTTCTTTGAACAACAATGTAACATTCTGCAGTGAACATTCAGGTAACATTGTAACTGAAACAGATACGTATGTTTATTGAGCGTTTGGCATTCATCTTCTCTCATATAAGCCTACAATAAATTGATTTAGCGTTCTGTTTGCCATTCAGTCATATTTGTGTGAAGTAGTGCAAAGGATGAGAAGTCTTTTTTTGACCGATGCAGTTGGATTTTTTCTTTTGATTTATTGTTTTACTCTCAACTACTTGATGATCCACATAGACCTTTTTGTGCAACATTATCTCTGTTTTTGTTAAACTACCACCTCCAAGTTTTTTTTCTATAAAATTATTGATAGGTCCCTATTGCATACAAGTATATTGTAATAATGTCACCAGTTTATATTTTTTTAACTTTGTGGAAATATTGTGTAAACACTGAACATATTTTGAGATTCCATATATATATCTTTCTCTATTTTCATGTTTATTCTTTGGCATTGCTTCAGGCACTGTGTTATTCTATGACATTTTGTCAAACAGTACATTTGGCTCAAAGTTATTTTTGTTTTACATTTGGCTGGAAGTATGAGACTAGCTGAACACAAACATGCGTAGTGGTGGTGCATGATTAATATTAACTTGGAGAGTTGAGCGTATTAAAGTGATTGGGTTGACTTCGTTTTTCATCCAGTTTTTCAGGTCAAGTTTTGCCATGTCTTGTTTTACATACACTTTTTATATACATTCAATTATCTAGATTTTGTATGTGTTTCTTTTCAATGTTTTAAATCAACTGTTATCCTTTTTCATTTATTGTCACAATTCTTTCATCCAAAGGTTATTTCATGTAATTTTTTTTTTGCCAATTCAGTTTTTGTAGTTACATTTTTGCGTAGTAAATTATTGTAAACATGATCAGCTCTATAGACGAAATAACTTAAGTTTGATTGTATTTTTTACTGTTATACGAACAATAGATTAATCAAAGTTTTCTCCATTTGGTAGAAATTTGTCTCTTCAGATTTGAGATTATGGCAGTAGTCTAGTTCATCATCATTGTAGGGCCAACAGGCTCTATCTGTTAGGTCAAGAACTCAACCCCCCCCCCCCCCCCTATTTCAGTCTATGGCTACTCACTGTATACATGATGTAGGCACATAAATATAGTGGGTTGCTCAAGTTCTAAGTAGAGCACTCTATTGTCCACTAGTTTTGTATACTCCCAGTTGTGAACTATACGGTATTCTCAATTATATGTTTTCTCCTATTACTCTATATATAGCTTGGCTGGCTAAACCTCTGTATAGGTTTTTCTCATTCATGTTATAAAGCTTTTCTCTTCAAGTCAGAATAATATTTTTTCACTTCACTTTTTTCTGTCATTTTTACTGAGAGCAAATGTGTTATACCTAATACATTACCTCTTCTTTCTTTTTTTGTGAACTTCATGTAATACCATAAACTAATTATTTTTTTTTGTAACTCGTGTTAGTCAGTAAACTAATGAATTTGGATTTTACCATGAGGATTTTTTGTATCACCTTATGCTTAACAGTAGATATTTTCTATCAAGTTCTAATGTTTTGGTTTCAGTTTTTGTTTGAAAAAAGCATCTTTCTACACATCGTCACTCTTGGTTCTTTTTTGTTTCATTTGTAGCACGAATGTTTGTTTTTGTTTGTTTTTTTTTGTTTTTACTGTTTTGCACATTACCAGTCTATCTGTTGGTTCGCCGACAAATAAATAACTTATGTCGAGTCAATTTATTCCATGATAATAATAGACTCACTATTCTCCATGAAGATTTTTTCATGTTTTGGACATGTTGATCATTTTCACATTCCCCGTATAATAGCATTTCTTTACAGTTTCAACTTTTTATCCTTAATAAGTTTTTCTCTGTTGCAGTCAATATAAATTGAAAGTGTTTATCACAATAAAGATGCGTATCACCTAGCAATCTATGACTGTTGTATACCACTTTCGGTTTCGTTTTCTTTCCTTTATCAACTCCTGTTACGCAGTAAATAGCGGAAGTGAAGTTTCTGTGTCTTTTGTAACTGTTTTGTGTCATTTTGTCACAATTGCTGCAATTTATATTTTTTTCATATATTTAGTATATTGTATTTATAGAACTAGTCAATTTAAACAGCACAATTTTTTGTTGAACTTGTTTTTTCTAAGTATTTATTTTGTATTTTATGCACTTTTTTGTACTTCCATTTTTTATATGAATTTTTTTTCATTTTATACCTTGCTGGTTTTCCTATCAGCTATATGGCTGTTACACAATTTTTGTTTGTGGAAACCTGTTGGTGCAATCTTTGTGGACTCATAAACATTTGTATTTTTACACCTGTACACAAATGTATTTCTAAATGTAGATAAACTTTGGTACATGATGTATTTTTTTTTCACACAAGCTTTGCTGTTGGTATGAATGGTCTTTTATTTGTCATTTGTTCGAGCAATCACGTTATCTCTCCATTTGCAGCTCATTCTGTATTTTTCATAATTCACTTTTTATTAAAAAATTAGTGTGATTTTACATTCACTCATTTGTCAAGTAAAAACACTTCGATTCAGTGAATTTATATCGGAGGATACAGGTCGTTTTCTAGTAGATAGTTTTTGTTTTCGAGCAACTGGCAGTGGCAGTATGTGATGTAAATCAATTGGTGTGCTAAATTTTTAGAGACATGGCTTTGTAAGGTTCAAGCCTGTTTAGTATCATCCAACTTTGATTTGCAGTTTCACTCTGCCCAGCAAATGAGCAGGTTTCAGGAGCATTACAGCTGCATTATTATTTTTTGTCGATGTTGGTTTCACTTACATTCGAATACTATTGATGATGAACTTTTCACATAATTTTGGTTATAAACATAATATTTGTGTGGTTCATCTCAAAAATTTTGTAAGTCACTATTACGCATAGGTTTCAGATGTTCTGCTTCTGATTGATGCCAGCATTTTTTTTTTGCACTTGTGAAGAAAATTCCGAATTGGGCAATGTATTTTTGTTTTTTGCCGGTTCCTCTATGCGTTCAGCAAGTTTGGTTTTGTGAAAAGGTGTTTTAGTGTCGAGAGATATGTCTTGTTTGCAAAGTTTTTGTGTGTGTTCCTTACCACCCTGTATTTCTGTACCTTATCATTATCTAGTTCAACAGCTGTTTCATGCTTGCACTCTTTGCGCACTAAAAATGTTAAAAATCATTATTTTTTCTGCGGAAATAAATCGAAACAACAAATCCCGATGCTCTCAGTGCAAGGCTAAGCTGGTTTTTCCTCTAATTGAATTGAGCGCTTAAACCAATCGCATTAGCGGCGCGCTATTTATAAACTGACGATGGTTGGCAGGTAGGTTTGTGGCCAAGTCTTAGGTAAGTACATGAATGTGTTGATATGTTGAATAAACCATTATTGATGTTCTCAAAATATGATGTGAATGTAAGTGCTTTACTTACAAACGAATGGCTGCAACATCAAACATGTTTGTATTATATTGTAGTGTTGTAAGGAAGAAGTTTCCTAACATAGTAAATCTGGTATGTACTGGGAGTCCATGATGTTACTGGGTCACATGCAATATTATGAATCAGTCTTCTAGTTGATGTCAACGCTTCAAATGGACATTAAACTTTTACTAGCTTGTCTGCTTGTAAACAACAAATGGATACAGCCAGTCTTATTATTGCCCATCGCCTCTGCCGCAGCTCCCATGATTAATCCCTCCGATGATCTCCTTCTATGGTGGCCTTCTCTCATGGTAGCTTCATGCCCTGGCGGCCTCCTCCCACTTTCATCTCCTGAGGTCTCTTCCTCACATAGTACCCTCTTATGTAACCTATTTCTGTAGAGGCCTCTTCCCACGGGCACCTACTTCTGTAGAGGCCTCTTACCACAGGCACCTACTTCTGTAGAAGCCTCTTCCCACGGGCACCTACTTCTGTAGAGGCCTCTTCCCACGGGCACCTACTTCTGTAGAGGCCTCTTCCCACGAGCATCTACTTCTGTAGAGGCCTCTTCCCACAGGCACCTACCTCTGTAGAGGCCTCTTCCCACAGGCACCTACTTCTGTAGAGGCCTTTTCCCACAGGCACTTACTTCTGTAGAGGCCTCTTCCCACGGGCACCTACTTCTGTAGAGGCCTCTTACCACTCGTTTTGCTACCGTTCACAATGCTTACCTTTCTAAAAGTATTGCCGAGAGTTGAGTATTAGTTTCATGTCAAAAAGCTCGCATGATTTTACACCTGATCATTTAGCAACCGAAGGTTCAACTTTTTTTACAATTATTCAACCTGCAGTTTGTTCATTTGCTAGCACTCTCCAGTATGAAAAACATGTGTTACAAGGAGGTTATGAATGCATGCTTTGACAGCAACAACAACAAATACTCGGTTTACAAATAAATATCAGCAGCATTTAAATAATAATAAAATAAAACGACATCATTTGATAATAACAATATCATGATAATGTAACAACGATTTCTCCCATTAATGATAATTGAAATGAATAACATCAATAATCAATCGAGGTGGTTTATTATTGTATTAAAACAAATGATGGTGAAATTGTTACAATAATACTTAGGTATTTTATATCATGAGCATGTGCAAACAAATAGTTCACGGTTAGTAGCAAGGACTTTGGATAATCATGAAAATGGTTGTTAGCAAATATAATTATTCTTTCACAATAATTATTTACCATCGTTTGTTTCAATATTGGAAAAAATCAGTTGTTAGACATTAATAGCATTATCAATAAATTATACCAATAATACACATTATTCTTTACTTTTGTTCTAATTGATAATAATTATTAATGCATCTGTAAGAATAATGGTATACACTAAATAACCCAGTAAAATTAAAGTAATAACACAGTTTAATTAAAGCTGAATAATGATATGTAGTTTTTCTTTGATATTATCAGTTTATTTAAAAATTATAGCTATAAAAAGTTAACAAAGTAAATTTAGTAACAAATAAAGAAAATCATAAGAAATGAATAATGCAGAGAAATTGTCTTGCAACGTGCACATTATACATTAAAGCCTGGTTCACATACATATCGTAGATGCTCGCAAGTGATCGCGGATCCCTTGTGCGAGCATCTGCGATGTGTGTGAACCTGGATTTGCAGTGGCTAGTACGACGTCGCACGCTGTCGTAGAGGCACGTAGAAAAGTTCAGCTGAACATGCTTTCCTGCGACCGTCGTGCGATAGAGAGTACAATTTTCTTACTTTCTTTCTCAAAAGCCACATTTAGGTCACGGTTACTCATGTTAAAGTGACTGCCATCAAAAAATTATGACAAATAATAAAATTATTATTGTGTAATTATAAATATTGAATATTATTGATCATTAATTTTTTGAGTGAAATATTGTGATAGTTGATTTAAATGTATAAGTATATATATTTTCTGTAAAGTTTTATATAATAGCATAATTAGTACATTATTATAAATTGAGATTCAAAATTTTATATTAAGAGATGGTGAAAATATAATAATGCACCATTGAACTACAGTTGTAACTTTAATTAAAAATTATGGAATATTATTTAATGATAAGATTGTAATGGTTTTCCCCGTGTATGGGGTTGACTGTTACTAGCACTTACAAGGAGGACTATATTGTCCGGCTTTGTTTCTACTGTAATGGTGGCGTAGCAGTAGAGTGGCAAAGCTTTGGTGGTTTATCTTGCGCTAGATATAACCAGATGCTGTTATAGAGCAGTCACAACTGTTTTCAGGCAACCGGCCACACAGATATAACAAAGTTGGAAGTAACAATGGTTTATTACTACCCACAAAAGCAAACAATGTCTAATAGCAGCGCACAAAAGTGAATGATTGACACAAAGTATGGATAAAGAACGGTGGTAACTGACGGCAAGGGTCGAGTGAATACTCAACATATAACTGATCAAAGCAGTTCGCTTGCTATACACTAGTTACTTCTGAGTCCTCTACTGGTTGATGTCTCTCTACGATCTGAGCGTCTGTCTTAGAACTGATCCTCTGGGCGGAATGCAGGAGTATTTATAGGAAACAAGTAATCAGCTGATAACATAGGCATACAATTGGTTGGAAATAATACCCCCAGCGAGGCATAAAAATCAATCATAAGTTGACACACTAACACTAAATAACAAGCTATAAATATATACATGTCAGTCAGAGCACTAGTGGCGGAAATCCTTCCTTAGGCTTGGCTCGGGTGAGCGGCAGGTCAGCTGTACTCTTGTGTGTAGCCAAGTGTAGTCATCCAGTGGGTATTTTTTATGTAGAAGAGATATAATAATAGCACCGGTTGAAGATAAGAGAGCTACACTGTGCAAATCTATTACAATATGAGTAAAAATGTAAAAAGATTTTTAAAATTGTTAGAAATAATATATTATTCGGTGTAATTGAACAACGATAATTCATTTAGTATGTTTATAGTCGTTGGTCAGTGAAGACCCGCTTCGGGATTTTATTACCTCCCATTCAAGAGAGTGTTTATATCTCTTACGATCGTGAGTTTACCAAGTTTATGTGAACATGTATAGCGGACGCTCATACGAGGATCTGCGATCACTTGCAAGCATCTACGATTTGTATGTGAACCAGGCTTAACAGCCGGCCAAGGGGCTTGTCAAAAACTGAATTGAGCCAGTGCTCCCTAAAATATTTACAACATGTTTTCAATACAGGATGAATCGCCACCATTGTGTAAAAATCGCAGCGGTCACGAAGAAAGAATTATTGTAATACCGATTGTTTTGCTCATAGAAACTTCGGTCAACATTCCATAGTGATGGAAAGCAGTTTAGTTTTCATCAGTAAAAAGTAAATAATTCTACAAATATCTTAGGTTTGAGAAGAAATAGTTAAATTAAACCTTAGATATACACCAGATTGATTCAGTAGAAAGTTTTTAAAGCCATTTCCACACTCAGTGTAGTGGTTTAGGCGTATAACAAAGTGACACACAGACATACAGACTAGATATGTACTAACTGGCTTATCTGTTTCACACAACAATGAATGGAGTCAGTCATATCGTTGCCTTTCTCCAAAGCCCCATCGTCCTTGGTCCCTGTCATGGCTTCCTCCTCCCGTGGTAGCTTCCTTTCCTGGTTGCCTCATCCATTGGTTGTTCCTTTTTGGTCACCTCCTTCCATGGTAAGCTCATCCCGTGGCTGCTTCCTCACATTTTCTCATTCATACACACAGGCCTCCACTATTAGAGTAGTTGGCAGAAAAATACATATCAGCAGAATTGTCATTATTGTGGGTGGTAATTATAAGATCAAATAATATTACCAACTAATAACAATACAATGGTAAAATCATGGGCACTGATCATCTTTCTATTATTTCAAAACTGTCATTGGTGATACATCCTTTGTTTGGTGATCAATTTCACAGTGGTTATTTTTCACAGTGTTATCCCTGGCTGTTCTCATGACAAGTTACTGTAGCATGTAAACAATAATAATGGTCGTAGCTGTTAATAAGCAATAATAATAAGTAATAATTAACAGAGAAAAACGTTTTGATAACGAGAAGGATTACTAAAATGGATGACAATGAAATTTAATAAATATAATAATAATAATCACCAAATCCAATTATTTATCTTGATTGAAATAAATGGAATCATTTTCGAAAGGTTATTTTTTCAAAGCAACGAAATAACAACAATGATAATATAATAAACACTAATAATAATAAAGAGTAATATATGTCAACGTTTGTCATGTATTGCTATTATTGTTTGCTCAATAACTTTGATTGTGAAGCTTTAAAACTGTAATAAACCATGCATTATCTTGTATTAGCAATCTAGTTTTTCAAATGCCACGAATTAAGTCCATAATAGAATTATGTAGTTTAAGTACTAAATAAAAAAATAACAAATTACCAGAGCTTACACAGCTCGCTAAAATAAAACTTTTGCTTTACTTTCAAAGTTCAGCTTATCATAGCCAACCAAAGAACCTCTCACTCTATTGTGCACTTTGTTATAGTTGGTCAACTTTGATATAGTTTGTTATAAAAGAGCCGGATCAAACCAAATCATCATTAAAATCGGTTTTGTTTTTGCCATACATAAGATTGATCTGATGGAGAGTTCTCAAGACAGTATTTATTTCTTCTAGTGTAGTGGTTTAGTATCTTATCAAGGTGTCAAATACACACAGATGGACAGACATACAGACAGGCGTTTTTCCGTTTTATACATTCATTTGTAGATTATGGCTGCGTCAAATGCAGTCATTTTAAATGATTAACAAACAACAACAACAAACCCGAATATTGTTTCTTTTGCTTCATTCATTTGTACAACTTCATTGCATGCCAACACCAAACCCATCTATTTGGCACCAAGTGTGGTGTTACCAAATACCACTCGAATCTCAAAACATACGCTTTTCTCTCAATCAGCTGTGACCCTATAATATTGCCTCTACTCCCGCTCTCTCATTGTTCTATCTGTCTTATACTAGTTGTGCCTTTTGTCTTTACTGTTCATCTGGTATAACAAGCTACTTACATGTTGTATCTGGGTTGTATATCTGTGGGGTTTGATCATTGGTTAATTGGTATGGTTATGTGATATGCTATATGTAGCTGACATAATTATATGTAAATATGACAAATGTCACAGATATGCTTACCTTATGTCACACTTGTAGGATGGCAATGAAGCTCCAGCACCAATCGTATTTGAGATAGACTCTGTGTCAGCTCAGGGTTTACCCACAAGAAAAGGAAACTATCTTGGAGCTAATCCAGAATGTTCTCAACTGGTCACCCAGTTCATCAATCAGTGCGTTTCATAGAGTTACCTCATTGCATATTCATAGAGTTGTACAATGGTCATTTGTCATTGCAGAGACAAGATACAGATGTATCCATCAAACTCCCTTTGATATAAATTCATCCATAGACATATTTATTTATTATATATGTTGTAGGTATATAGAGTTATTTGACTCAGACAATAGAGCTCAACTCATAGCAGCGTATGATAACTCTGTGACTTTCTCTACAAGTTTTTGGTTCTACCCGAATGATGCCAAGTATGTTCATTTATAGTTTCAAGTGCAATACTATACTCGATCTTTCTGTTACCTCTCACTTCCTGGAGATTGCCTTATTGTGGGAAGTTGAAATAATATTGTCACCGCATAGACCGCTTATCTGTTTGGAGATTTTGTGTTTCGCTGATTTCCATAGCACTGATAGAACTAGGATTGATGATTGACCAGCCATTCTCCAATATCAGTGCTCAATAATGATTTTAATATTTTGTGTGTGATGTCATAGCTGTAATGTCACAAATGTATTGCCTAGTCATTTCTCTAATAGCTCTTTAAGCTATAGTTAATCAGATGCAGTGAATCGTTGTCCTGGTGACAAGTGGAGACAACATCGGAGGTATCATCACACACAATGCAAGTCACCCATAAGCAATGATACTTTTTAGCTTGTGAAATACTGAGGTGGATTAAATGAGATCAAACTTTGCGGTTGAGCACACCAGAAACATCTATTAGATGTGCATGTAATTTTATTGTGGATGATTGAAATAAGCTTTTACTGAGGATTGTGTAAACCAGTAACTTATATATTTACTGAAAGTTTGCCATCCAGTGGAAGCGATATTGTGATCTGAAGTGTTAATTTTGGGTTAGGCAAGTGGCATAGATGAGCCTTTTCCCTTTTTAATTTGGAGTTGTATTCTCTACTTGCAGGCAGCATCGATTTGACATTGCCAGTAGCCGTAATCTACTGAAAATTCCACCGAATGAGCGCAATGGTAAAAGAATTCACTACGGGAAGGAGGCTGTGGTTAGATTTTTGACTGATGAGTTTCCCAAGACAAAACATCTGTTGGAGACCCTCAATGTAGACATCGTGTTTCAGAATGTGAGTTCTAAGGCTATCTTTGTTTGTGAGGAAAATCTCTTGCATTTATAAACTGTACAAATCACAAACATGGTACATCCAGGGCCGTATATAGTATAGCTATGCTTACAACAATGCTATAGTATAGCTAGGCTTACAGCTACATGTATGCTTTAGTATAGCTAGGCTTACAACAATGCTATAATATAGCTATGCTTACAACAATGCTACAATATAGCTAGGCTTACAACAATGCTATAGTATAGCTAGGCTCACAACAGCGCTATAATATAGCTGGGCTTACAACCATGCAATAGTATAGCTGGGCTTACAACAATGCTATAATATACCTAGGCTTACAACAATGCTATAGTATAGCTAGGCTTACAAGAATGCTATAGTATAGCTCGGTTTACCACAATGCTATAGTATAGCTAGGCTCACAACAGCGCTATAATATAGCTATGCTTACAACCATGCTATAGTATAGCTAGGCTTACAGCTATGCTATAATATAGCTAGGCTTACAACAATGCTATAGTATAGCTAGGCTCACAACAATGCTATAGTATAGCTATGCTTACAACAATGCTATGGTATAGCTAGGCTTACAGCTACATGTATGCTGTAATATAGCTAGGCTTACAACAATGCTATAGTACAGCGATGCTTACAACAATGCTATAGTTTAGCTAGGCTTACAACAATGCTATAGTATAGCTATGCTTACAACCATGCCATAGTATAGCTATACTTAGAACAATGCTATGCATAAAATGCCTACTGATTACTTTTAGGCTGCCATGTTGAGTTTTACATTGACTGGACTGTATGAAGAACCAAATAACACAAAAACTCACAAAGTCACTCGTCTTTTCTCTAGAAACTTCACGGCTGTACCTCAGGGGGAAGGTAATGTTCTATTTATTATTATTCTTTGGTTTTTGTCATTGATGCTGTCTCTAGTTTTTGTATTTACCAGACAAACAAGTAGTGAACTTGTGTGCTGGAGGTATTAATTATGATCTAACTCCTGCAATCAAGTTGGACAACTGAAACTTATGAGTTTGTAACATTGAAATGTTAGAGTATTCATATCAGGTGTGTTTGTTTTAGTATTTATGTTATGTACTATACACTTGAGCATATCTTCATAGATGGTCATGGAAAACTGTCTCTAATCCTCCACCACAGTGTTTGCATTATTAGATTGTTGTGGAAGCTACTGCTGGGTTGTATTACTTCATAATCTAGCCGATTGAACATAGAAAGTTATCTCCTCTATCCACCAGGTATCGTAATCATCAGTGAACAGCTGTCGTTTACCAATGCTAATCAAGACAGAAGAGGTCAAATGTTATCTGCAGCTAAACGCCGGCAGGAGGAGCCCACCACATCTGCTGCTTCTGCTGCTGCCACAGTTGGTGACCCTTCCCAGCAGGCCATACTACAACAGTTCATGGCAGAGTCTGGCATGAATGAGCACTGGAGCAGAGAGTGAGTGTTCTATCTGTTCAGGCCACGTTTATACATCCACACCCGTCCTTCTATCTATACGCTGCCTACCTCAACAGTGCAACCCCTCTCTCTGCCATTGCACCCTCACTATCTGCAGACCTTTAACACTTCCTGAGAAGCTACAGGCTATCCCGATCGGTTAGCACCAAGACTTGCTTATATCCAACATGCTCAATCACTCAGCTCATTAGTTAGTTGTCTCCTCTCACTTTTCTCTCTTTACCGCATTATATCTTAAATTCATTCCTTTAGATACCTTTTATTGTTTGTAGATGTCTAGTGGCTAATGCTTGGAGCTATGAAGGTGGTGCTGCCATGTATACTAGATTGAAGGTGAGTCTTTTTACATTGCTACTACTACTACTGCTACTACTACTACTACTGCTACTACTACTACTGCTGCTGCTACTACTGCTGCTGCTACTACTACTTTTACTGCTACTACTGCTGCTACTGGTACTACTGCTTGTACTACTGCTTGTACTACTACTTGTACTACTACTTGTACTACTACTTGTACCACTACTTGTACTACTACACGTACTAATACTTGTACTACTACACGTACTAATACTTGTACTACTACACATACTACTACTTCTACTACGGCTTGTAGTAGTACGTACATGTACTACTACTTGTACTACTACTTGTACTACTACATGTACTACTACTTGTACTACTGCTTCTACTACTACTTGTACTACTACTTGTACCCCTACTTGTACTACTACTTGTACTACTACATGTACTACTACTTGTACTACTACTTGTACTACTACTTGTACTACTACATGTACTACTACATGTACTACTGCTTGTACTACTACTTGTACCACTACTTGTACCCCTACTTGTACTACTACTTGTACTACTACATGTACCACTACTTGTACTAATACTTGTACTATTACTTGTACTACTACTTGTACTACTACTTGTACTACTACTTGTACTACTACTTGTACTACTGCTTGTACTACTACCTGTACTACTACTTGTACTACTACTTGTACTACTACTTGTACTACTGCCTGTACTACTACTTGTACTACTACTTGTACTACTGCTTGTACTACTACCTGTACTACTACTTGTACTACTACTTGTACTACTACTTGCACTACTACTTGTACTACTACATGTAGTACTACTTGTACTACTACTTGTACTACTACACGTACTACTACTTGTACTACTACTTGTACTACTACTTCTGCTACTACTTGTACTACTACTTGTACTACTACTTGTACTATTACTTGTAGTACTACTTGTACTACTACGCGTACTACTACTTGCACTACTACTTGTACTACTACTTGTAGTACTACTTGTAGTACTACTTGTACTACTACGCGTACTACTACTTGCACTACTACTTGCACTACTACTTGTGCTACTACTTGTACTACTACTTGTAGTACTACTTGTACTACTACGCGTACTACTACTTGTAGTACTACTTGTACTACTACGCGTACTACTACTTGCACTACCACTTGTAGTACTACTTGTAGTACTACTTGTACTACTACGCGTACTACTACTTGCACTACTACTTGCACTACTACTTGTACTACTACTTGTGCTACTACTTGTACTACTACTTGTAGTACTACTTGTAGTACTACTTGTACTACTACGCGTACTACTACATGTACTACTACTAGTACTACTGCTTGTACTACTACTTGTACTACTACTTGTACCCCTACTTGTACTACTTACTACTTGTACTACTACATGTACTACTACTTGTACTACTACTACATGTACTACTACACGTACTACTACACGTACTACTACTTCTACTACCACTTGTACTACTACTTGTACTACTGCTTGTACTACTACTTGTACTACTACTTGTACCCCTACTTGTACTACTACTTGTACAACTACATGTACTACTACTTGTACTACTACTACTTGTGCTACTACTTTTACTACTACTTATACTACTACTTTTGCGATTGCAAGTACTATAACCTGTACTACTAAACTACCACTACTTGCACTGGTTTATTGTTTTTACCCCTTTTGTAGGCCGAGAATAAGATTCCTCCAGAAGCATTTCAGAAATAAGAGTAACTGAATTCAGATACGATGTACATACTGATATATAACACTCTGTTTCATTGTTTTATTCGTTTCATATCATACTTTTGACCAGCCAATTTATACTGTATCACTCAATGACTATATAATAGTGCATGTTGTACCTAGTGTGATGTACTGTACATAATATATACTGAAATATCCATCACAAGTCTTATCATTATTGCTATGAATGTGATTGTCCAAGGGGTTTGTTTTATAGACTCAGCACCTACTCGTGGCACCAGCTTGCTGGCAGGTCTGTGGACTCGTACAAACCTACTAGGCTTGAGGTTTTGTTTGTCATTCCCAGTCTTAGTCCTGGTTGTAGTTAGAAGTAGCTGTACTTTCAACTTATGAGAGCTGAATAGTCAGTTGGAAATACAAACTTGAAAACTACGTTCGTAGCAAAAAAATTTCTGAAATTTCAACATGTACTAATTTTTTAATTGACTTTGAAAATAATGTTTCGTCCAATATCAAACGATAAACAGAAACGTACAAATAGCTTGAATAGCTACAAAAAAATGCACATTTGGAGCCTGCCTCTAGCCAGTTTTAGTTCTCTCCACTTTGCGTCATCTTGTTACTCTCAGATCCTGTCGGAGAAGGCACCAATTGTATATGCTTCTGTTGTCTGCCCACTTCTTTAGTAACTTCATTGCTTCTCTCGGGCTTTTAGTTTCTAGGCAATGGATACATAAATATAGCAAGTTGTCTCCTCTTGTAGACCACTGCCTACCTGCACCATTTTGAAACTTCATCAGCACCTATATATCAGAAGTGTACAACTCCCACAAGACATTCAAATCAAACAAATCTTTTTCATTTCTCTCCTATACTCCAGGAGTTGCCTGCTCCCCAGACAAATATGGCAACCCTTCATATAAGTGAGTGTTGCACATCTACTGCTATACAAGTACAGGAATAAGTAATGAGGTGCAGCAGACACTTCCAAGCTAGTTGTTTGGAAGGGAAATACTAAATCATAGACACCTAACAGTTTACAGGTTGGCTATATGCCATCGATGGCTCTAGACAATCATATAGATCAACATTAGACTTTGGTTGGTTCACAGAATTTAGTCACACAATAAATGTACAGTACCAAACATAATATGCAAGCTAATTGTGTGTATATGAAACATTGATCTTATGTGTACATATTACATTTGATTCTTGTTATCAGCAACATTTGTCAGCATTCTACAAGTTTGTAACGTTATGAACAGGTATGTAAGGTATCAGGGACATTACGTCACATAGAAGTTAGGTAACATATATATTAGGTATCAGGGATATTAGGTAACAAGGATATTAGGTAACAGGGATATTAGGTAACAGAGATATTCAGAAGCAGAGATATTATGTAACAGAGATGTTACGTAACAGAGACATTAGGTAACAGGTATTAGGTAACAGGGATATTAGATAACAGAAATATCAGGGATATCAGGTAACAAAGATATTAGGTAACAGAGATATCAAGTAACAAAGATATTAGGTAACAGAGATATCAGGTATCAGGGATATTAGGTAACAGGGATATTAGGTAACAGATATATTAGGTAACAGGGATATTACGTAACAGTCGAACTGCTAGATGGAGCGAGAAGGAAGATAACTTTCTATACTTGCTGAGAAGATAAGTCCAATCACTTTGCTGCGTACAGGGATAATAACGCAATGTATTTTGACTTTACCTACACCTGACAAAACATTTGCAGTTTTTATAACCTGAGTTTATATCAAACATTACATGTATTCGCAACTCCCAAAAATGCAATTGGAATATCTACATAGCACTCAACAGAACAAAGCAGCATATAAAGTCTACTACAGTGATTTGTTAGCTCTGCAAGTCAGCAGCTAACCCAAATGTGGGTTCTTTCTTGAATTGTATACCAAACACATCAACATGTCAACATTAGACATTTTTAGTCTACTTCCTTTCTTGCTGGCCATGTGGCCAGCGAGATAAGATAGACCCTCACATGCTATGGAGGTAGCATTAATAGTCAGATACCTTTTTGCCACTCTTTAGCACTTTGGAAATTGCGTCCCCTTCTCTCTCCACCAAGAGGAAATCTCCTTACTTTGCTTATCATGGAAGGTGCGATTTGAGTGGAATAATCGACCTATATAGGCAAACATTGTGGACATACACATAACATGGGGTGATTGTAGGTTTCACAATACATGTTCTGATTTGGTTCTTTTCTTTTTCACCCAAATTAACCACCACCTCATTTTCGGCACGAGCTTGTGCGTCACTCTTTGGTTATTCACTCTTTTGCTGTGTTGAGGACATCAATAAGTCGATGAGGTTACTACAAGATTGAGATGACGTTGCTGTTGATTGGTTAGTTGCCTCACCCTGATCATTGTCTTCTGCACTCTGTTGTATACTTGCGTGTACCCGCCTGCAGGTACACGGCTAATGTGACGTCCACTTGACATCGTGACTACTTGTGATTGTGCCCTTGGCTATCCCCGTTGGAAGTCTATGTCACGTGATATTGTGATCGGCTCTACGAAGACTCGTTCATTCTTTGCTCACTGTGCTTACTGGTAAGTGGTGCTACGCATTATAACACACTCTCATCTGCACACTCTGCAACAGTCAAATCATACTATTTTATAAATCAACCTTCGCAATGGCACAAACAGAAATGTTTCTACAGTTGAATGGAAACTGAGAGAAAAAAGCCAACATATAACAGCCATTGCTATTGCCTCCACAATGACTTCAGATTTTACACCATCCACATTTTCTGAGAGACATAAATGGTTAGGGCTGTTTTGGTAAGTGGCAGTCACGTGTGAGTGAAATATTCATTCCCAATTCATTACATAAACTTTGTATATTTTTGCTGTATTTTGTATGTGAACAATTATTAGTAGTTTAGATAATCTAGCATACAGCTGCTCTACTAGCTTCTGTTTCTTATTATTCTTCATCTTATGATATGGAGAATAGCCACCTCCCCTCAAAAACTGGTATAACTAGGGCTACAAAATATTTGCATTGTACAATTCCGGTTTGGATGTTGTATAGTCTAGGACTAGAATGAAACCAGTCAGAGACAAAATATATTACTTGCCATGCATCCATTTATGTTGCATTTCAAAATAATTGATAACCGAAACTCTCAATTTATCAATGACTCAGCGATTCTACTTTTCAAGAGGGGCTGCAAAACCAAAAAAGCCAACTGTTGCTCAAGAACCACCACTGCGATTAACATGTTTTGTGAACTACAGTATTTGACTGATCTGACGAGCCCTTTCAAATAAAAATCTATTTTAACTACCTTTTGATAGCAAAGGTTCAACGTAGGGCACCAAATATTCCTTGAGAACCAAATATTCCTTGAGAACCAAATATTCCTTGAGAACAAAATATTCCTTGAGAACCAAATCTTCCTTGAGAACCAAGTATTCCTTGAGAACCAAATATTCCTTGAGAACCAAATATTCCCAAAGAACCAAATATTCCTTGAGAACCGAATAATCTTTGAGAACCAAATATTCCTTGAGAACCAAATAGTATTTCAAAAGATACTTTTCTGTATGTAGACTAAACAATCTAATTTTTAGTGACAGTCCCTGATGTGTAGTGGCCAAACTCCATTGATGGCTTAATGGCTGACTCTGTGGACTGCTGCCAACAGGATCTGGGTTTGACGACAACGTGTGAAATCCTTTTCACTTAAAAGTCTCAGCAAATGTCCATTTTTTGACAAACCATATGATTAGTAAACTTGCAGTGTTTTCCAAAACCTTTATTATGGAAAATCTGGTGTAATTGGTTGACTGCACATTTCCAAAATCTGAGCACCTGGGTTCAATTCTTGCTGGAAAACTATTTTTGCCATTTTTTAAAATACTCTTGTCTTTACTAATAAATAAAAATCTTTATATAGTTTACAAATGAACTCAATTTTGGGAAATTAATAGAAAAAAATAAATTGAGCATTTTTCATTTACGTAATCTATGGTACTTTATTCTATAAGTTTATTTCATAAACAATAAAAGATTGTTGAATAGCAACAGATAAACTCATTATAGAAATTATAGACTAATTATTTGATATTTGACATCATCGCAGAAGTTGAGATGAGTAGCAACCTGGTCAGTCAACAATAATTCAATTCAAATATTTGGTGATACTTCATAGATTTCACTTGTTGATGCTGCCGGATGTGCTGACATGGCAGGTACAAAGGCACATTCACCATTGTCTATCATTGAAGTATTTGGGTACAAGTAGTGGAGTTGATAGCCTTATGTTGTATATGGAGTTGTGTCCCCTTTAGTTATTGGTGTATGTTCTATTAGAGGTAAGTAACTCCTTGTCTCATCTTTATATCCTTATCTAAAATATTGAATATATACTTGTATACATTTGACTACAATTATATTATACACTACAGTATATATAATACTTACATTGTATGTGTTACTGTATGATATTAAATAGGTGGAGTTTGTTGTCAAACCACCAACCAGGTACTGCTAGTTGTCTCCCCCTCACACTGATTTGTCCTGACCAACCAGCTGGTAGTTTATCATGATACAACTCGTGTAGTTTTTTACCTGAAATACTTGATATGATATATAGATTGTACACAATATATACAGTATACACAATATATACAGTATACACAATATATACAGTGTACACAATATATACAGTATACACAATATATACAGTACACACAATATATACAGTATACACAATATATACAGTATACACAATATATACAATGTACACAATATATACAGTGTACACAATATATACAGTATACACAATATATACAGTACACACAATATATACAGTATACACAATATATACAGTATACACAATATATACAGTATACACAATATATACAGTATACACAATATATACAGTATACACAATATATACAGTATACACAATATATACAGTATACACAATATATACAGTATACACAATATATACAGTATACACAATATATACAGTGTACACAATATATACAGTGTACACAACATATACAGTGTACACAATATATACAGCATACACAATATATACAGTACACACAATATATACAGTATACACAATATATACAGCATACACAATATATACAGTACACACAATATATACAGTATACACAATATATACAGCATACACAATATATACAGTACACACAATATATACAGTATACACAATATATACAGTGTACACAATATATACAGTATACACAATATATACAGTATACACAATATATACAGTATACACAATATATACAGTATACACAATATATACAGTATACACAATATATACAGTATACACAATATATACAGTATACACAATATATACAGTGTACACAATATATACAGTGTACACAATATATACAGTATACACAATATATACAGTATACACAATATATACAGTATACACAATATATACAGTATACACAATATATACAGTATACACAATATATACAGTATAAACAATATATACAGTATACACAATATATACAGTGTACACAATATATACAGTACACACAATATATACAGTATACACAATATATACAGTGTACACAATATATACAGTGTACACAATATATACAGTATACACAATATATACAGTATATACAGTATACACAATATATACAGTATACACAACATACACAGTATACACAATATATACAGTATACACAATATATACACAATATATACAGTATACACAATATATACAGTATACACAATATACACAGTATACACAATATATACAGTATACACAATATATACACAATATATACAGTATACACAATATATACAGTATACACAATATATACAGTATACACAATATATACAATATACACAATATATACAGTATACACAATATATACAGTATACACAATATATACAGTGTACACAATATATACAGTATACGCAATATATACAGTATACACAATATATACAGTATACACAATATATACAGTATACACAATATATACAGTATACATAATATATACAGTGTACACAATATATACAGTACACAATATATACAGTGTACACAATATATACAGTAGATACAATATATACAGTAGATACAATATATACAGCTCTGTGTTTTAATTGCCTAATTCAAAGATGAATTTAGATCAATAGTTTAAAAGATTAATCTATCAAATTAACTTGTTTATTGATTAATCTTATAAATAGAGAGAAATTATTACTTATATTTAGCAGACAAACTTGGATAATTGAGCCAATAAGTCGCTCAAGGGAGAAAACTCATTTTGGTTCTGATTATATAAAACACAAGCCCTCATCGATGGCTACAAATACTATGATGCTCACGGATACATAGTTAACAGGGTTTTAGATTAGGTCCGCCCACATTCCGTAACACGCTTGCTACAAACCTATATGCTAGTTATATAGCGTTATATTAATAAGTTCATTCTACCAAGAATATTACTGGTTACCCGTGTACACATATACATTTTAGTTGTAATTTAACTTTTGACAGTTAATTCAACTATTATTATTAGTTATTCATTATTTTTACTCATCATTACAACTATTTAGTGCCATTTACTACTTTCTACTAAATTGCAGGTAAGGAGGTTCAGGGCTACAATTTCAACCAATAACAGCCGTCTAGTGCATTCCTCGATGCATTCTTTGTCAGTCAAAAGTTTGCTCTATAACAGCCAGCAAAAAATATATTGTACGAACAAAAGTTGAGCATGTCATGCACAGGCTTTGGAGCTGCCCATAAAAAATATTAGAGACATTGTACCTTCTACCCAATTTGTTTATGCTGGAATATTATAAGGTTAATTATAGATTAATTTGAGAATAAATTATTGAATGAAAGATTAATCGTGACTAAGTTTTAGAGATGGATGGCAGCACTAACATATAATGCACAAAATATATACAATTTCATTAGATTGATGTAGTAATGAGATTATACATTACCAGACGCACTTGTTTGTTTTCAACAAGAACTCACACATTGCACTTACCAGTAGGAGAGATAATGTAGATACATTTCTGGTTGATATAAGTAGAAGCATAAATTAACCCATTCTGGTCAGCGCATACTCTATGGATCTTTGTCAATCCTTGACATCTCCAGATACGAGACAACTCTCCACTTTCTATCTTGTACTTGGTTAGTTGATGTACACCATCAGAAGTAAGAAGCTCACCACCAGGTAGGAAGTAGGGATAGTGGACTGTATCAACTTGTGTGGTCTTTGTCTGCTTGGTGAGCGAGTCATAGATGATCACTTCACCTGCTGGGTATCTCATATGGTTGTATGCTACAATGCATCTGTCTGAGACATCCATTGATGCAGCGTAGTTGGTTGTATTCCTAAACTGAAACAGAGTCTGCACATGTTGAAGGTTTGGTAAGCACATCTCTATCTTGCGAATGTTCCCCTTCTTGTGTAGAATGTAGACAGCCTGGTGATGTTCTACAACAGCATCTACTCCCTTGTATGGCAGACCGGGGCTTGTTAACTTCTTTGTGTCCATGTTGAGAAGTTTCACTCCATCATGACAACCTACCAGTATGTTACCATCTTCTCTGTGACATGCTGAGTAGCACCCATCACCTGTAGAGTGCTCAGAGCTGAATGTGAGTGCAGATGGAAGTTTGATAAAGTCTACATCAACAGTCACTGGTTTAGCTACAAACAAAAGAAGTGTGAAATGCTCTGTACATACATGTATGATATGTGTAGAATATGTTTGTGAAAGTGAGATACCTGCATACAGTAGTTATGTAAAATATCTTTGATGTCATTGCGAATAAAAAAATTAGTCATATATTGAACAGTTTTTTAAAGAGAAAAAAGTGTTTTTGTTTTCAATTAAATGCTACAACAAATTTGCAATACAATCTTAGTCACCAAATGCTGAAGTTTCACTATGGAAGCATTACAATTATGTAATCATTTAAATATGGGCTCAAAAGCTACCAATTATATCTATATACACTATTACACACATCATGTAATTTATATCTGCTGCCATTGATGTCTCAAACAACATCTCCTGACAGAAATAGTTTGTTTTAATGAATAATTATGGTTTCATACAAGCAAGTATCATTATTTGACTAACAAAAGCTCTTAAGTTACACAAAAACAACTTGAGATAAAACAATACAATTGTCTCCAGTAGGCTGTTCCAAGAAGTTGGTTTGTACTAATCAATCAGCAACAGTTTCTACTATAGTGAGACCGATATATAGTGCTTTCTCTAACACACAATATACATACAGTTTACTGCAGTAATAACTACATAAGTGTAGGTAGTAGAGTGTAGATATAGTTAAACATTGTATCTACAGGTACATACACTAAATTTTATATATATATAACTTACTATTAACTAACAATGCTCTGTTTATCTCCAACACACAACTCCCTAGCTCTTCTTCCACCCGTTGTGTTAGCTCTTCTGTCAGCTGCTGTTTCTGGCTCACTTTATCTGTCATGTGACCATCTCTCATCAGCTTGTGTACTTTAACACGAGACTTCTCCAGCTGTTCTTTCTTGTTCATCAGCTGTGCGTTGTATGACACAACCTGATCTGTTATTTCTCTCTGATACTCGCGTATCTTTTCTAGAACCTTCTCATAGCCATCAGTTAGTTGTTGTATCTATAAATATAGATAATATATAGTATTAGATAATAGAGCTTGGAATGTGAAGTATTGAAATAATTAACATAAAAGTCTTGTAAAGTACTTGCAGGCAATCTTTGCTTAAAGCGCAATAATCCATTTTCCAAGCGTTTTACCTTTACAAAAATGTGGGAGTTGTCTTCTCCAAAAATGTAATTTTGTGATATTATTATCGAGAGCGATGGCTCATAGCGGACAACTTATAAGTCACAGAAAAGGATAACTACCACTACCCATAGGGTAATTCAGTATTCTACATCATGAGTAAACAGAATTTTACTTGGATGTGCATGTTTTTAGTGGCCAGCAATAAGGCATGTGAACAACGAAATTTTTCCAGAAGAAATCCTACTGGCGGAAGATTATGCGGCTTTTCATTCCGTTTCACATGCACCACTAACATATTCCTCTAGTAGGTCGATGGGCGCACATTTACAGATTAGTGGTCAATTCTGCTCATTCAGTCACAAGCCATAAGCATTGGCCAGCATTACCTTACTACTGATTCTCTGTTCCTTGTAGCCACCAAATCTGTACATTAATAAAGAGCTGTGTAGTGTGCAAGCAATGGTACAGTATTGTCCACAAATCCGTAAATGTGTGGCCTTCAATCAACCTACTAGAGGAATATGTTAGTGGTGCATGTGAAACAGAATGAAAAGCTGCAAGGTCTTCCACCAGTACCTAATCTACTGTAAGAATTTCTTAGTTTACAAGCCTTTCTGCTGACCACTCAAGAAAGAGCACACCTAGAAAGCTTTTGTACTCATAATACGGAATGCTAAATTACCTTACAGGTATTTGTAGTCATATTTTGTGTGACTTATCTGTTATCAGTTAAGAGCCACAACAGGGATTACCCCAGTGCTCCTTATAACAGAGGTCTCAAAAAGCTGCAGCAACAAATCGATTGAAAAAAATATTTTCTCGTTCAAAATCTACACAAGAATAAACTGGGTGGAGTACAAACATTTTTGTAGAGAAAAAATTTTACTGCTATAATTGCATTTCCGACATTGTTGTTCTGCTCAACGAGAATGAAAATTCAATTCTGCATAAAGTTTTTTTGGTAAAAATAAAAACTCAAGTTGCCACGAATTAAAATAATCGGTACTTTACAAGTGTGATCAAGAAATAATGGTACACACACTAGTTAATATCATTTTGAAGTTATTTGGCATTGACTAAATAGCGCTTTTCACAGCAGGAAATGTCTAAATAGAAAACAACCCATGGAAACTCCAGAAACATAGTGAAAATGTAATCATTCCTTGAAATCTATTTTGATGATATAATTCTCGTATCACTCTATTCGGTGCCGTTTAAGATGTTACAAAGAGTGCTTAATGCAACTTGCCCACATTTTTTTCAAAAAAAAGTGGCTAATATGCAGTTAAAACAGACAACTCCAATAAAATAAAATAATTTCCATGAAATCCGTGTTTCCTGAGGCTACATTCCACAGTCTGCGTTCTATTACACCCCTACACATTAACAACTGCTGGTGTGCAGAGTATACAAATCCATTGGAGTATCACACTTACAAACCTGCTCATCTCTAACTTTCTCTACTTCCTTTATCCACTCCTTGCACACTTTCTCAGCATCATCTAGATCTTTCCATGAGTCCTTATCAGCTTGGTGTATGTCCCCTCTCTTGATGGCTGCAGACTTCAACAAACCTTTGATCTGAGCAGTGATTTTTTCTACAACTGCTCTCAATGAGTCGTAGTCATGTTGGTGTAGATATCCTGTATGTATATAAATATATGTATATCTTTGTATTTACTAAACATAATAACTTTATACATGTAACTGATCAATGCATCACATACACAACTATACATCTCCCATAGACATATCAATAATATATAATATAGTATTACCTGTACAATCTTCAACATCTTTGTCACATTTATTACACGCCATCTTATAACATAGTCTACAGGCTGATATAGGAATCTCTCTCTCATGATGTACACAGTACACTTTCCTATACTCTGGTGAATGCTCATAGACATAGATAGATACAACCTCATGACCTTTAGCGAAGTAACTATCATGGATCTACAAGTATATGATGTGTAACGCATAAGAAATATATGTAGATGGTGACACTCCAAACCTTCAGCCAACACAATAACATATCACAGTATAAAGTACCAACTACCAAAGATCTATAAATCCATAGTACCTTCTGATGACTGGCACAGATTCTCTCATCGCATACAACACAGTAGGAGACAGCTAGTTGACTGTCACAGTTATCTTTGTCACATTTCAGTGTAGTGTTTACTGCGATATCATCATCATCAACCACAACAGTAACTTCCTGTAAGCCACTGATGTCTACCTTCTCATGAAATACCCTGCAACAAATACATTAGTACAATATTCTACTAGAGTAGGAGATCTGTTTGTAGTCATCTGGTAGGACTGACGTCAGCAGGTCAGCACTGTACAACACATTCTTATCAATATACAATACTATACAACACAATACAACACTATACAACACTATACAACACAACACACCACAATACAACACAATACAACACAATACAACACTATACAACACTATACAACACAATACAACACAATACAGCACTATACAACACTATACAACACAATACAACACAATACAACACAATACAACACAATAAAATACAATACAACACAATACAACACAATACAACACATCCATACAAACTTACCCACAAGAAGAACAAAGAATGTTTCCTTTATCCTCCTCAGATTGCTCCATCAAACATCCACAACAATGTACATGTCTACAAGGTAGAGCTCTGATATCTTCCAAGTGTACAGCATGAAGTCCACAAAAACCACATTTCCATCTATCATCTACAGTTGGTGCAGGAGAAGCCATCTTACGAAGCATAAAATATGAACGTTTAACAAGAAGCAGACAAAAAGCTTTCACAGAAGGAGCCAAGTGAAGTCTCACTCAATAAGTATATAGTTGCATTCATACAAAGCCGTTGTGTACACTGTATTACATTCACATAATGGGATCATTGTTTATTGAAGTTTCCTTTATGTACACAGTCTAATGATTTCTATTGGTTTGAAAGACTCACCACATTATACATAAGTGCAGCAGGGGAAGACAATTTCAAGTATTTATCAAACAAGCCAACAACTATGAGAACAAAAAGTGACTAGACAAAGTGCATTGTGACGTCAGTCTAATTTCGTATTAAGTTGAATGCAAATGAGATGATTCTATTATATAGAATTATCAAATAAATACCCGATTATCCATTATCTATAATGTTTGTGTGTTTGTAAGGTTCGTATGGAAGACTTTTGAGTTCCTTTCAGGTGTTATACAGGTTATTGTTTATTTTAAATGTTGATTTAACAGTTTAGCATAATCCTGCAAGAAGACAACATTTATTTTGTAACTAAGATATAAACCAACTGGTAGATAGGAACACACAAAATGTAAGAGTTTAAATATGCCTGCTTAGAGAGCAGACAACTACTAATATATTTTGTAACTAAGATATAAACCAACTGGTAGATAGGAACACACAAAATGTAAGAGTTTAAATATGCCTGCTTAGAGAGCAGACAACTACTAATATATTTTGTAACTAAGATATAAACCAACTGGTAGATAGGAACACACAAAATGTAAGAGTTTAAATATGCCTGCTTAGAGAGCAGACAACTACTAATTGTAGCACTCCGTGTTGTACTCACAAAGACTGTTTGTTATACAGTGTCTCAGTCTACAGCAAACACAATTATTATCCTGTCATGTGACTCTAGAGATTAGAATTTGTTGAAGACAAGAGCTCACTCATTCTTTAGGAATCTTTACATTTAAAGTTTTCTTCTCAACAGCAGCGATAAATGACTAAAACTTGCACTGATTTATAACAAAAGTAGACAACTCCAACAAAACATTTGGCAGTTCAAAATAAAAATTCTTAAAAATGATTTTGAGACATTTTTATAGCCTGAGTGCCCAAGATAAAGATGGCTGATTTACTCACTACCTGCCTTTCATAATTCTCACATTCAACATTCCATTGCTGCGTTTGCCAATATTAATGCTGTGCAACTTTTCATCAGTCACGCTATATTCCTTTCTTGTGTGTCCTTTAGCCTATTTGATATGTTCAAAATTGTTAGTTTTTATTTTCCTGTGGATTTCGTGAAATTGCTGAGTTCCAATTATTGTAGAGATGACAACTCTCAATACTTCTATTCATTTAAATGTGTGCCAACTTAATAAAAGTTGTCCACTCTTTCTTTTATAGCTTAATTGAGTAAATAACTCCAAATTGCCTAGTGATGTATATCAACCAGATATGCTATCACATCAAGCCAGTTCAGTCCAGAGCTAGCAACTGGCCAGTCAACTAATTACTTAATAGAAACACAGATTAAGAATCTACTCTAAAATTCAATAGTAAATGGAACCGATCAACATGTAATCAACTTAAAAGACACTCACTACCTAACCTCAACATTCGTGGGAGGGTGAATGGAGAGAGAATGAAGTAGATTCGAGCGATGATATTCCGTTCTACTACAAATACATGGAACTAACCCCAAGCTGTTATTGTAGATCAACATATACACCACTGATAGCTAACCGTGGAGACCGAACCTACTAACAGCCGAGACAACTCTATGACATTTATCCACTCCGACGCAGGACCGTGGAAAGTACTACTTACAGTGATATAGCTAGGATTCGAGGAGTCGATCATACAACTAAGTAAGTTATGACAAACAATAAACCTCGGATTTTATACATATCATAATGGTGGAGGCCCAGACGATCCCCAACTCGTAAGCCGTTGGCGCCCTAATGTTTTTGTTCCCTCGATACGCTGTGTTAGAGTACGGGGACGTACATTTTTATCTGGTCGACAGGAGAGTTCGTAAGCCAGCAAGGTCAGTGATATTTTGCTGCGTGGTTTTAATCCTTCTTACTGTCAAAATGGCAACAAGCTGTAATGATTGGGAGCATCTGTTTTTATGTCAAAACAGCTCATACAACGTTACAAGTTTTTCTTTTGAGCCAACAGACAACTGGTTCCAAACCAAACAAGAATTTGATAGAAGTGCAAATGCGTTGTTTTTGTCAAATGAACAAAGAGTTTTTTGTTTTCAAACTTGTCTGTTTGGACTTGCTAAGTCTATTTACATTGCTGAACTCAGAAACCTACAGGAGGTGACTTTTTCAAACCTCATAATCGCCTTAGATGCCAGATTCAATTTGTATTCCCCGCTCAAAACAGTTAATTTGCTAAAATTGGCAATGGGAATTGATGAGTCCTTTGGTCATTTTTCTCTTCGAGTTGAATTGGCAGCAAGAGACTTGTTTTATCTCTCTACTGAAGTGCAAGATCAGTTGATTTTTGACACTCTGTTATCTGGCATACCTGAAAACATGAAAGATTTTGTTCTTGACCAAGCTCTTGAGCAATCTAACTCTGTATTGAGCTATACACAGTTGATACAAATATGTAAATCTTTTGAACTCATCCAGCTCTACATGTCAAAAAATGTGTCTACTAGTAAACCAATGTCAACCAATAGCTGTCAAAGCTGCAAACAAGTTGTTTTGGTATTTTTAAATACTTTTGGAGATGCTATTGAAAACTGTGAGAAACCGAAAATGGTGCAAAGTGAACTAAAAGTAGCTCCCACAATGAAGCAAATAGTTACCACTGAGAACAGCCAACGAGCTGAACCACATTTTGTTGACAAAAGCTGTGTTGTAGCAATGGAATATGTATCACCAGATACACTTTTTGAGGCCAAAGTTTTTAATTTTGAAGGCCCAGCAATTGCAAATCTAAGCACTCAAGAAGTGCATTTTGAACAATGCTATGTGGTACCAAGTTTTGAAACTATAGTGCCTGTTCATAAGTTGAGGCAAGATTTTTGCTCTTTTGGAAGCTCTTTCCAAGGTCTGAATGAGACCAGCCATAAAGGCCATTTGAAGGCAAATGAAGCCGTAGTTTTACAGATGAAAGATTTCACCAAAATTGGTGATCAGAAGAATTCGTTTGTTGAAACTCAAAACCTTTTGTCACAGACACATAATGTCACCACAGCTATGCTTTTTGACAATGATGAGGGATACTTCAGTGATAATTAATCATTTCTTCTCATTCTGTTTAGTAAAGTTTCTAATAGCCATCAATCATCGATGTACTGATAATGATTCTTGAAAATAAAACTCGCTGTGAGTATGCCAAAATGGCAAAAACAGTGGATGCTTACTGTATGAAGGAGTAAAAGGTTTTACAGCCACATTTAAGCCCATAACAATAGAGGCTGTTGAAAATAAAATCAACGAAACCCTCTGACCACGAGTCAAAAGAAAATTAATAACACAAAAAGTGTAGAAGCTTCTTTCAAAATGCAAACTTCACATAATGTGATTACAAATCCTTGCAAGGTACCACCGGTGGTTTGACTAACACTGTGCACATTAAGTTGTTAACCCAACGCTGCAAGCAACACATGACTTGTGTTACCTATTGACCTCATACAACTGACTACACTCAAGCGCTGCGCTTCGACATGCAAGCACGGAATGCGTATGAATGTGTATGTCTGTGAGAGTTGTGAGATGTACATGTAACTGTTTAACACATCTTAAAACATGTATTCCATTGCAGGGCAACGAACTTCGATCGAAACGAATCGAGAAATAAAATTGTGATAAAAATTCACACGAAAACCGTCGTAGAACGAAGTGATCGAAACGGCAGCATCACGCTGACCCAGATCAATTTATTCGCTGATTACACAGCAATGTGATCGAAACGGCAGCATCGCGCTGACCCAGATCAATTTATTTACTGATTACATAGTCGCCAGAGCAAAAAGAAAACAAAAGGGATTTAAAATGAAAAGGGGAGTAGGGATAGTTTAAAATTAGTGTATATTTAGAAGAAAAGTGGATGTAGTACGACCTTTTTACTTGCCTACTGAACTAGCCAATCAGTGGGCCTATATAATTGTGTTCTGTACCATCTCGCTAAAGTGTAACTAGTTATGTAGAACGCAGATTTCATCTATCTGACTTACAGGGCTGGTTTTCACTGACGCACCTGTTGTGAATTACACTTTTTAAGAATTTATCACCTTACATAATACCACAACCCACAGAGTGCCCTTATTAGGGCACACCATCGCATGGCAACTGACTATGTTGTTTTCAGATATATACCCACATATATTATATCATATTATTAGTTATTGTATATACATGTAGAAGGATTGTATTACAGACATTTTCTATGCCACTAGCCTTTCACTCTAGTAATTAGGTCAAATCGTCCAGTTACAAAGCTCTTACTTATTATATGTGGAAACTGGAAGCCATAAATCTTACTTATCCATTTTCCGTGCTGACCAGCCATATAAGGCGTTCATCACCAACATTATTTACAGATAGCGATAACATGTTAATGCAATTGATTACCATATTATTCAGTTGTGTATGCGTCACAATACCACAGCAGACGAGACTACATACATTTGTCTTGCTGCGCCTTTGATTTACATATACATATATATATGTGTGCATATATGAATACCCAATCACAGTATATGAACATAGTAAAATTATTAGCAGCAGGTAGCAATTATAAGTGTTTTCTACATAACATGCCTATAGCACAACAACTTACAAAACTTTGAAATCTCTATGTTTTATGTTTAGTATCAACCCTGTTCATTTCAGTCTATTGTAACACGATTTAACGTACAATGTACATCTATTTACATGTCCTTAATGTGACCGCTGTTTACACTCCTTAATAACTTTATGCCAACCCCCCCCCCCCCTCTTACCAAACTTGGAATAGCTTATTATCAATAGATTTCAAATGTTACAGTTAACCAATATTCCATTGTTACACACTCATTTCTCTCCTGCTATCACTCTTCCTATCTGATAAGCTTGATTTATGTCTCATTGTCTAGCATTACTTAAGCCCTTCACTGCCAACCACTCCCTGTTAGATATGATAAGCTCAGCCACTTAATGCCTTGTTACTTCATTTCCTTTGTGATTGTAATTTCTAACTACTTCTAACCAAATCTGAAAACAAACTGACTTTATGTGAGGATTGCCCTATATCAATCACAGCCTTTTCTTGTTTAATAGCTATCATTCTCACCCAACCTTTAGAACTTAATGTGCTATAAGCGTTGCACAAAAATATTCTCTCCTAGAGATAACAAAAAGAAAATTAACAAAACCCTGTATTGCATGCCATAACCATTTCGTGTTGTTTTCCTATCACATTTTATTGTGTCTACTAACTAACCATTGCATTGTTTGTAACTAACCATTTGATTTCAGGCTTCGAGGTACGTATTTTCACAACACAGAATTGACACGCTTATTGCTACTACAAAAAAATCATATGCTATAGACAGTTTCACTTGTTTTTGTATCATTCGGGAGCATGATTATTTTGCAGAGGGTATAGTACACCTCAAAAACTTAAAACTTCATTTTAGCTATGCGTCATTTAAACAAACTTTGCTCAGTATCAAATCCCAGAAGAAAAACTCACTTTTTCAAATAACTTTAACTTAAAATTTAAATCTAAAATCAGCCATACTTTCCAAACCCCAGTTAAAATAGAGATTTTAAATACCTTCCTAACTAAAAGCAAACACAAATATAAATGATTTGTCTCTCTCTTTATTCTCAATTAGCATTTAGTTCATAGAGCGGATAATAAATAGAGTTTAGTGTAATAGAATGACTCCTCTTAACCAAATATGCCTTCTGTGGTCGCTTTTATCTGCTATCACATGCCAATATAATACTATCTCCAACTATCTCCAATAGCCAATTAGCATGCCTTCTTTGTCTGTTAATGAGGTACCGCTTGCATGTATCTCTCAGGCTTATATGTACCTTCCATGCTTACATGTCTCTGTATGTGAACCACTGAATGTGTCCATTGTGTGGAGATGCATGCATGTACATGATATAACACGAAACCTTTGTAACATTTTATTAAACCCAAAATGAAAAATCTTCGGTCATTTTTGTAAAAAGAACTAATTTCCACTTTCACAGCTAACAGGTCAAAACTGTCAAATTAAAAGATAAAACCAGTTCAATCGTAATCGAAGTTTCAGGCTTAATTGCACAACACCATTGTAGTTGTGAAGATATTTTATCCGAACACAATTTTGTCAGCTTATTTTATGACTGTCAGACCAAAAAACTTTTCACTAAAATAACTAAAAATAGAATTTTAATTTTTGTGTAAAATCTGCTTTATCAAACTTGAAACAAACTTAAATTAAACAACCTAATAATGAAAATCGTTCGTTGGTACAACATTTATATTGTGAGTCATATTCCTTTTTTTTTCTAGCACTTAAGGTAAGTAGCGTAAGTACTTTACAACTATTAATTAACTGTATATGATGAACTCAGCAACCTTCAACGTTACAAGTTTTGAGTTGATTCTACAGGAGTAGAATTGCTTAGTTCCGGGGTAGATGATATGTTCAAAATTGTTAGTTTTTATTTCCCTGTGGATTTCGTGAAATTGCTGAGTTCCAATTATTGTAGAGATGACAACTCTCAATACTTCTATTCATTTAAATTGTGCCAACTTAATAAAAGTTGTCCACTCTTTCTTTTATAGCTTAATTGAGTAAATAACTCCAAATTGCCTAGTGATGTATATCAACCAGATATGCTATCACATCAAGCCAGTTCAGTCCAGAGCTAGCAACTGGCCAGTCAACTAATTACTTAATAGAAACACAGATTAAGAATCTACTCTAAAATTCAATAGTAAATGGAACCGATCAACATGTAATCAACTTAAAAGACACTCACTACCTAACCTCAACATTCGTGGGAGGGTGAATGGAGAGAGAATGAAGTAGATTCGAGCGATGATATTCCGTTCTACTACAAATACATGGAACTAACCCCAAGCTGTTATTGTAGATCAACATATACACCACTGATAGCTAACCGTGGAGACCGAACCTACTAACAGCCGAGACAACTCTATGACATTTATCCACTCCGACGCAGGACCGTGGAAAGTACTACTTACAGTGATATAGCTAGGATTCGAGGAGTCGATCATACAACTAAGTAAGTTACGACAAACAATAAACCTCGGATTTTATACATATCAAGCCTATTTAAATAATTTATTTGTATTTACTGGTTAGTTACTTGATTACATGTCTGAGAACTAGAAATTATTGTGACTTACAATGCTATGGAGGACTCACCGCTAGCAATACACGTTTTACCATTAACTCAAAAACTCAGCCACCAATGTAAGGATAACTCTTGACATATTTTGCTTAGACGTTTCTATCAGCGCATTACTAGTAGATATTGATCAAGCATGGCAAACTCATGGGCTATTAAATATCTCATCGTTTTTGGTGATTTAGGGCTCATTATGTGAGTCGATTTCTTCTGTTATGCAATTTTAATCTCCTTTTCAGTCAAACATTCCTTACCATCTGGCTATTAGCATTAGTGATTGAAGTATCTAATACAACTGAATTTTTGTTTCAGCCAATGGCAGGTGACACTAGGATAAGCAACTGATAACTTACACACTCAAAACCGGTGTACGCTGCTGCACTGTGCACATTAATGAGGAACACAGAGGACTTCAGAGTTGTCCTCATTGCTAAAAATGGGACAACTCCCAATTGTAGATATATTATTGAGAGTGTTTTTCCACATTGGTTCTAGAGTGGTGGTGTTCTATTGAAACACTGATATAGTTCTGCGGTGGTTTGCTAAACTTCAACTCTGATTATATTTAATTACCAGGTTTCAGTTAGTTTGAATGATTTTGCATTACTCAGTCCAAATGTGTGAGAGCTTCGTGTTTTTGTTGTTAAAGTTCCTTATGATCTAGCTTTTGAATTTTTTGAAACAGAATTAACTCCTTTTAATTGTATTGAGTGAGTTCTTTTGAAAAGTAAGACAATGATTAATATGTTTAACTTAAATTTTGCCGTGTTTGTAGACGTATATAAAACCTTTTTTTATACTGTTTTTAGTACCAAGTCGTACGGATATAAAACTGAGTTATAATGAGACTAAGCTATTTATCAAATGTCAATGCATTGCTTTTACCTAATCTGTATCCTACAAGTCTTCTTTGAACATTACTGTAACATTCTGCAGGGAACAATCAGGTAACTTTGTAACTGAAACAGATACGGATGTTTATTAAGCGTTTGGCATAAAATTCACGAATAATGTCATGGAAATGTTACCTGAACGTTTCCCTCAATGTTATTTCATAACATTCCGAAAACGCTGTTGAGAGAATGTTCGTACGAGCGTTATATAAACGCTAACGGGTGTCTACAGAATAATGTTATTAGGATGTTCTTTGCTGAATGTCTACGGCCGGGAGCCAACGTTTAGATAAAGTCTAGGAAACATTTTCTTGCTTGTAGGGATGCTCAACAGTTGTATTGACAGAATGTTTTATGTATGCCGTAGAATGTTAGTATTTAGTAGTAAGTCACCAAAAGTTGTACCTCTTGTATTGGTAACGTGTCTAGTTAATTGCATGAAATCCTTATCACAAGTGAATAAAATCAGTGTTTGTTTTCACAGTTCAGAGAGGCTGATCTTGATAGACTGAAGGGCTGGAAGAATCTGAAAGAGCTAAACATGGTTGGATCACCTATAGCTAAGAAGTGTATAAATGACTTCAATGCCTATCTCACGTATGTAGTTCTCTCTTTTTCTTGTTATGTTCTCTCACTCCGCATTCACTCCCTGTACATGCTGTTTTGTCTATTGTCTGTCTCTTTGTATTTGACTCATGTTTCAGCTTAACAATGGCAGCTAATCTAGTAACGATTAATGCTGCCAATCTCGTGCGACGTCAGCAGTAGCTCGAGCGCACGATTATCATATCAATACTTTTTTCGCGTCTCGATTTATTTTGCACTTGACACGTGTGGCTAATCTATTTCATTTCATTACAGTAATGGCCATTTTAATTGATTTACTCACTTTGCATTCATATGACATCTTTGCATTAGAATTTTCTATGAGCCACTACTTTGGCTTCTGTATCTCTAGGAGTGTCTTCTCAGTAAACTTTTTCTAATCAGTTTTTTGTGACCCATTGAGGAGTACATAATTCTTGCTGCGATTTCTGGGGACTCTTTGCAGGTTTGATAGAGAGGTTTTTTTTTAAAATTAGTTTATTTGGTTTAAACCATCAAATGACATAATGACATGACATTTGACCAAGTCCAAACACGTTGATTTGGTCTCTTGTTTTATTGCTAATTTGAGTAACTAGTTCTTGTGAAAAAAACCCTTTATAGGTCTATATACTATCCACTAGCTATATGGGAGGTCTTATTGATATGTAGTCTGCATTTATTTCATTTCTCTGTCGCTTTGCCAATCGCTGTACTTTTTTTGGACAGATTTTTGCCTCAAAGTATTGTAAAACTTGGATAACAATTTATTACACAACAGGTTTGTTATGAGCTTTGTACATTGTATATTGTAAGTTGTCTTACTTTATCATTGAGTTTCTTATAGCTTTTGGTATTTTTCGCTGAAGAATATATTCCTATTTCAACTTTTTAATAACATTCTTGTACATCTTCTCTAATATAGGCCTACAATAAATTGATTTAGCGTTCTGTTTGCCATTCAGTCATATTTGTGCGAAGTAGTGCAAAGGACATGAAGTCTTTCTTTAACCGATGCAGTTGGATTTTTTGTTTTAATTTACTGTTTTACTTTCATCTATTTGATGATCCACAGACCTTTCTGTGCAACATTATCTCTGTTTTTGTTAAACTAGCACCTCCAAGTTTTTTTTTATAAACCTATTCATAGGTTCCTATTGCATACAAGTATATTGCAATAATGTCACCAGTTTGTATTCTTTTAACTTTGTGGAAATATTGTGTAAACACTGAACATATTTTGAGATTCCATATATATAAATTGTTTTTTTCTTGATTTTCATGTTTATTCTTTGGCATTGCTTCAGGCATTGTGTTATTTTATGACATTTTGTCAAACAATACATTTGGCTCAAAGTTTATTTTTGTTTCACATTTGGCTGGAAGTATGAGACGAGCTAAATACAAACATGCGCAGTGGTGGTGCATGATTAATATTAACCTGGAGAGTTGAGCGTATTAAAGCCATCGGGTTGACTTCGTTTTTCATCCAGTTTTTCAAGTCAACTTTTGCCATGTCTTGTTTTACATACACTTTTTATATACATTCAATTATCTAGATTTTGTAGGTGTTTCTTTTCAATATTTTAAATTAACTTTAATCCTTTTTCATTTATTGTCACAATTCTTTCATCCAAAGATTATTTCATCTAATTTTATTTTTTTCTGCTAATTTATTTTTGTAGTTACATTTTTGCGTAGTAAATTATTGTAAACATGATCAGCTCTATAGACAAAATAACTTATGTTCGATTGTATTTTTTACTGTTTTACGAACAATAGATTACCAAAATTTTCTCCATTTGGTAAAACTTTGTCTCTTCAGATTTTAGGGCCAACAGGCTCTATCTGTTAGGTCAAGGACTCAACCCCCCCCCCCCATATTTCAGTCTATGGCTGCTCACTCTATACATGATGTAGGCACATAATTATAGTGGGTTGCTCAAGTTCTAAGTAGAGCACTCTATTGTCCACTAGTTTTGTATACTCCCAGTTGTGAACTATACGGTATTCTCAATTATATGTTTTCTCCTGTTACCCTATATATAGCTTGGCTGGCTAAACCTCTGTATAAGTTTTTCTCATTCATGTTATAAAGCTTTTCTCTTCAACTCAGAATGATTTTTTTTTTCACTTCACTTTTTTCTGTCATTTTTGCTGAGAGCAAGTGTGTTAACCCAATATATTACCTCTTCTTTCTTTTTTGTGAACTTCATGTAATACTATAAACTAATGATTTTTTTTTGTAACTCATGTAATTCAGTAAACTAATGAATTTGGATTTTACCATGAGGATTTTTTGTATCACCTTATGCTTAACAGTAGATATTTTCTATCAAGTTCTAATGTTTTGGTTTCAGTTTTTGTTTGACAAAAGCATCTTTCTACACATCGTAACTCTTGGTCCTTTTTTGTTTCATTTGTAACACGAATGTTTGTTTTTATTTGTTTTTTTTTTGTTTTTACTGTTTTGCACATTACCAGTCTATCTGTTGGTCCGCCGACAAATAAATAACTTATGTCGAGTCAATTTATTCCATGATAATAATAGACTCACTATTCTCCATGAAGATTTTTTCATGTTTTGGACTTGTTGATCATTTTCACATTCCCCGTATAATAGCATTTCTTTACAGTTTCAACTTTTTATCCTTAATAAGTTTTTCTCTGTTGCAGTCAATATAAATTGAAAGTGTTTATCACAATAAAGATGCATATCACCTAGCAATCTATCACTGTTGTATATCACTTTTCGGTTTAATTTTCTTTCCTTTATCAACTCCTGTTACGCAGTAAATAGTGGAAGTGAAGTTTCTGTGTCTTTTGTAGCTGTTTTGTGTCACTTTGTCACAATTGCTGCAATTTATATTTTTTTCATATATTTAGTATATTGTATTTATAGAACTAGTCAATTTAAACAGCACAATTTTTTGTTGAACTTGTTTTTTCTAAGTATTTATTTTGTATTTTATGCACTTTTTTTGTACTTCCATTTTTTATATGAATTTTTTTTCATTTTATACCTTGCTGGTTTTCCTATCAGTTATATGGCTGTTACACAATTTTTGTTTGTGGAAACCTGTTGGTGCAATCTTTGTGGACTCATAAACATTTGTATTTTTACACCTGTACACAAATGTATTTCTAAATGTAGATAAACTTTGGTACATGTTTGTATTTTTTTTCACACAAGCTTTGCTGTTGGTATGAATGGTCTTTTATTTGTCATTTGTTCGAGCAATCACGTTATCTCTCCATTTGCAGCTCATTCTGTATTTTTCATAATTCACTTTTTATTAAAAAATTAGTGTGATTTTACATTCACTCATTTGTCAAGTAAAAACACTTCGATTCAGTGAATTTATATCGGAGGATACAGGTCGTTTTCTAGTAGATATTTTTGGTTTTCGAGCAACTGGCAGTGGCAGTATGTGATGTAAATCAATTGGTGTGTTAATTTTTTAGAGACTTGGCTTTGTAAGGTTCAAGCCTGTTTAGTATCATCCAACTTTGATTTGCAGTTTCACTCTGCCCAGCAAATGAGCAGGTTTCAGGAGCATTACAGCTGCATTATTATTTTTTGTCGATGTTGGTTTCACTTACATTCGAATACTATTGATGATGAACTTTTCACATAATTTTTGTTATAAACATAATATTTGTGTGGTTCATCTCAAAAATTTTGTAAGTCACTATTACGCATAGGTTTCAGATGTTCTGCTTCTGATTGATGCCAGCATTTTTTTTTTTGCACTTGTGTAGAAAATTCCGAATTGGGCAATGTATTTTTGTTTTTTGCCGGTTCCTCCATGCGTTCAGCAAGTTTGGTTTTGTGAAAAAGTGTTTTAGTGTCGAGAGATATGTCTTGTTTGCAAAGTTTTTGTGTGTGTTCCTTACCACCCTGTATTTCTGTACCTTATCATTATCTAGTTCAACAGCTGTTTCATGCTTGCACTCTTTGCGCACTAAAAATGTTAAAAATCATTATTTTTTCTGCGGAAATAAATTGAAACAACAAATCCCGATGCTCTCAGTGCAAGGCTAAGCTGGTTTTTCCTCTAATTGAATTGAGCGCTTAATCCAATCGCATTAGCGGCGCGCTATTTATAAACTGACGATGGTTGGCAGGTAGGTTTGTGGCCAAGTCTTAGGTAAGTACATGAATGTGTTGATATGTTGAATAAACCATTATTGATGTTCTCAAAATATGATGTGAATGTAAATGCTTTACTTACAAACGAATGGCTGCAACATCAAACATGTTTGTATTATATTGTAGTGTTGTAAGGAAGAAGTTTCCTAACATAGTAAATCTGGTATGTACTGGGAGTCCATGATGTTACTGGGTCACATGCAATATTATGAATCAGTCTTCTAGTTGATGTCAACGCTTCAAATGGACATTAAACTTTTACTAGCTTGTCTGCTTGTAAATAACAAATGGATACGGTCAGTCTTATTATTGCCCATCGCCTCTGCCGCAGCTCCCATGATTAATCCCTCCGATGATCTCTTCTTTCTATGGTGGCCTTCTCTCATGGTAGCTTCATGCCCTGGCGGCCTCCTCCCACTTTCATCTCCTGAGGTCTCTTCCTCACATAGTAACCTCTTATGTAACCTATTTCTGTAGAGGCCTCTTCCCACGGGCACCTACTTCTGTAGAGGCCTCTTACCACAGGCACCTACTTCTGTAGAAGCCTCTTCCCACGGGCACCTACTTCTGTAGAGGCCTCTTCCCACGGGCACCTACTTCTGTAGAGGCCTCTTCCCACAGGCATCTACTTCTGTAGAGGCCTCTTCCCACAGGCACCTACCTCTGTAGAGGCCTCTTCCCACAGGCACCTACTTCTGTAGAGGCCTTTTCCCACAGGCACTTACTTCTGTAGAGGCCTCTTCCCACGGGCACCTACTTCTGTAGAGGCCTCTTACCACTCGTTTTGCTACTGTTCACAATGCTTACCTTTCTAAAAGTATTGCCGAGAGTTGAGTATTAGTTTCATGTCAAAAAGCTCGCATGATTTTACACCTGATCATTTAGCAACCGAAGGTTCAACTTTTTTTACAATTATTCAACCTGCAGTTTGTTCATTTGCTAGCACTCTCCAGTATGAAAAACATGTGCTACAAGGAGGTTATGAATGCATGCTTTGACAGCAACAACAACAAATACTCGGTTTACAAATAAATATCAGCAGCATTTAAATAATAATAAAATAAAACGACATCATTTGATAATAACAATATCATGATAATGTAACAACGATTTCTCCCATTAATGATAATTGAAATGAATAACATCAATAATCAATCGAGGTGGTTCATTATTGTATTAAAACAAATGATGGTGAAATTGTTACAATAATACTTAGGTATTTTATATCATGAGCATGTGCAAACAAATAGTTCACGGTTAGTAGCAAGGACTTTGGATAATCATGAAAATGGTTGTTAGCAAATATAATTATTCTTTCACAATAATTATTTACCATCGTTTGTTTCAATATTGGAAAAAATCAGTTGTTAGACATTAATAGCATTATCAATAAATTATACCAATAATACACATTATTCTTTACTTTTGTTCTAATTGATAATAATTATTAATGCATCTGTAAGAATAATGGTATACACTAAATAACCCAGTAAAATTAAAGTAATAACACAGTTTAATTAAAGCTGAATAATGATATGTAGTTTTTCTTTGACATTATCAGTTTATTTAAAAATTATAGCTATAAAAAGTTAACAAAGTAAATTTAGTAACAAATAAAGAAAATCATAAGAAATGAATAATGCAGAGAAATTGTCTTGCAACGTGCACATTATGCATTAAAGCCTGGTTCACATACATATCGTAGATGCTCGCAAGTGATCGCGGATCCCTTGTGCGAGCATCTGCGATGTGTGTGAACCTGGATTTGCAGTGGCTAGTACGACGTCGCACGCTGTCGTAGAGGCACGTAGAAAAGTTCAGCTGAACATGCTTTCCTGCGACCGTCGTGCGATAGAGAGTACAATTTTCTTACTTTCTTTCTCAAAAGCCACATTTAGGTCACGGTTACTCATGTTAAAGTGACTGCCATCAAAAAATTATGACAAATAATAAAATTATTATTGTGTAATTATAAATATTGAATATTATTGATCATTAATTTTTTGAGTGAAATATTGTGATAGTTGATTTAAATGTATAAGTATATATATTTTCTGTAAAGTTTTATATAATAGCATAATTAGTACATTATTATAAATTGAGATTCAAATTTTTATATTAAGAGATGGTGAAAATATAATAATGCACCATTGAACAACAGTTGTAACTTTAATTAAAAATTATGGAATAATATTTAATGATAAGATTGTAATGGTTTTCCCCGTGTATGGAGTTGACTGTTACTAGCACTTACAAGGAGGACTATATTGTCCGGCTTTGTTTCTACTGTAATGGTGGCGTAGCAGTAGAGTGGCAAAGCTTTGGTGGTTTATCTTGCGCTAGATATAACCAGATGCTGCTATAGAGCAGTCACAACTGTTTTCAGGCAACCGGCCACACAGATATAACAAAGTTGGAAGTAACAATGGTTTATTACTACCCACAAAAGCAAACAATGTCTAATAGCAGCGCACAAAAGTGAATGATTGACACAAAGTATGGATAAAGAACGGTGGTAACTGACGGCAAGGGTCGAGTGAATACTCAACATATAACTGATCAAAGCAGTTCGCTTGCTATACACTAGTTACTTCTGAGTCCTCTACTGCTTGATGTCTATCTACTATCTGAGCGTCTGTCTAAGCACTGATCCTCTGGGCGGAATGCAGGAGTATTTATAGGAAACAAGTAATCAGCTAATAGTATATGCATACAATTGGTTGGAAATAATACCCCCAGCGAGGCATAAAAATCAATCATAAGTTGACACACTAACACTAAATAACAAGCTATAAATATATACATTTCAGTCAGAGCACTAGTGGCGGAAATCCTTCCTTAGGCTTGGCTCCGGTGAGCGGCAGGTCAGCTGTACTCTTGTGTGTAGCCAAGCGTAGTCATCCAGTGGGTATATTTTATGTAGAAGAGATATAATAATAGCACCGGTTGAAGATAAGAGAGCTACACTGTGCAAATCTATTACAATATGAGTAAAAATGTAAAAAGATTTTTAAAATTGTTAGAAATAATATATTATTCGGTGTAATTGAACAACGATAATTCATTTAGTATGTTTATAGTCGTTGGTCAGTGAAGACCCGCTTCGGGATTTTATTACCTCCCATTCAAGAGAGTGTTTATATCTCTTACGATCGTGAGTTTACCAAGTTTATGTGAACATGTATAGCGGACGCTCATACGAGGATCCGCGATCACTTGCAAGCATCTACGATATGTATGTGAACCAGGCTTAACAGCAGGCCAAGGGGCTTGTCAAAAACTGAATTGAGCCAGTGCTCCCTAAAATATTTACAACATGTTTTCAATACAGGATGAATCGCCACCATTGTGTAAAAATCGCAGCGGTCACGAAGAAAGAATTATTGTAATACCGATTGTTTTGCTCATAGAAACTTCGGTCAACATTCCATAGTGATGGAAAGCAGTTTAGTTTTCATCAGTAAAAAGTAAATAATTCTACAAATATCTTTGGTTTGAGAAGAAATAGTTAAATTAAACCTTAGATATACACCAGATTGATTCAGTAGAAAGTTTTTAAAGCCATTTCCACACTCAGTGTAGTGGTTTAGGCGTATAACAAATTGACACACAGACATACAGACTAGATATGTACTAACTGGCTTATCTGTTTCACACAACAATGAATGGAGTCAGTCATATCGTTGCCTTTCTCCAAAGCCCCATCGTCCTTGGTCCCTGTCATGGCTTCCTCCTCCCGTGGTAGCTTCCTTTCCTGGTTGCCTCATCCATTGGTTGTTCCTTTTTGGTCACCTCCTTCCATGGTAAGCTCATCCCGTGGCTGCCTCCTCACATTTTCTCATTCATACACACAGGCCTCCACTATTAGAGCAGTTGGCAGAAAAATACATATCAGCAGAATTGTCATTATTGTGGGTGGTAATTATAAGATCAAATAATATTACCAACTAATAACAATACAATGGTAAAATCATGGGTACTGATCATCTTTCTATTATTTCAAAACTGTCATTGGTGATACATCCTTTGTTTGGTGATCAATTTCACAGTGGTTATTTTTCACAGTGTTATCCCTGGCTGTTCTCATGACAAGTTACTGTAGCATGTAAACAATAATAATGGTCGTAGCTGTTAATAAGCAATAATAATAAGTAATAATTAACAGAGAAAAACGTTTTGATAACGAGAAGGATTACTAAAATGGATGACAATGAAATTTAATAAATATAATAATAATAATCACTAAATCCAATTATTTATCTTGATTGAAATAAATGGAATCATTTTCGAAAGGTTATTTTTTCAAAGCAACGAAATAACAACGATGATAATATAATAAACACTAATAATAATAAAGAGTAATATATGTCAATGTTTGTCATGTATTGCTATTATTGTTTGCTCAATAACTTTGATTGTGAAGCTTTAAAACTGTAATAAACCATGCATTATCTTGTATTAGCAATCTAGTTTTTCAAATGCCATGAATTAAGTCCATAATAGAATTATGTAGTTTAAGTACTAAATAAAAAAATAACAAATTACCAGAGCTTACACAGCTCGCTAAAATAAAACTTTTGCTTTACTTTCAAAGTTCAGCTTATCATAGCCAACCAAAGAACCTCTCACTCTATTGTGCACTTGGTTATCGTTGGTCCACTTTGATATAGTTTGTTATAAAAGAGCCAGATCAAACCAAATCATCATTCAAATCAATTTTGTTTTTGCCATACATAAGATTGATCTAATGGAAAGTTTTCAAGACAGTATTTGTTTCTTCCAGTGTAGTGGTTTTAGTATCTTATCAAGGTGGAACTACAGTCAAATACACACAGATGGACAGTCAGACAGGCGTTTTTCCGTTTTATACATTTATTTGTAGACTATGGCTGCGTCAAATGCAGTCATTTTAAATGATTAACAAACAACAACAACAAACCCGAATATTGTTTCTTTTGCTTCATTCATTTGTACAACTTCATTGAATGCCCAACACCAAACTCATCTATTTGGCACCAAGTGTGGTGTTAGCAAATACCCCTCAAGACTCAAAACATACACTTTTCTCAATCAGCTGTGACCCTATAATATTGCCTCTACTCCCGCTCTCTCATTGTTCTATCTGTCTTATACTAGTTGTGCCTTTTGTCTTTACTGTTCATCTGGTATAACAAGCTACTTACATGTTGTATCTGGGTTGTACATCTGTGGGGTTTGATCATTGGTTAGTTGGTATGGTTATGTGATATGCTATATGTAGCTGACATATTTATATGTAAATATGACAAATGTCACAGATATGCTTACCATATGTCACACTTGTAGGATGGCAATGAAGCTCCAGCACCAATCGTATTTGAGATAGACTCTGTCTCAGCTCAGGGTTTACCCACAAGAAAAGGAAACTATCTTGGAGCTAATCCAGAATGTTCTCAACTGGTCACCCAGTTCATCAATCAGTGCGTTTCATAGAGTTACCTCATTGCATATTCAAAGAGTTGTACAGCGGTCATTTGTCACTGCAGAGACAAGATACAGATGTATCCATCAAACTCCCTTTGATATAAATTCATCCATAGACATATTTATTATATATGTTGTAGGTATATAGAGTTATTTGACTCAGACAATAGAGCACAACTCATAGCAGCGTATGATAACTCTGTGACATTCTCTACAAGTTTTTGGTTCTACCCAAATGATGCCAAGTATGTTTATTTATAGTTTCAAATGCAATACTACACTCGATCTTTCTGTTACCTCTCACTTCCTGGAGATTGCCTTATTGTGGGAAGTTGAAATAATATTGTCACCGCACAGACCGCTTATCTGTTTGGAGATTTTGTGTTTCGCTGATTTCCACAGCACTGATAGAACTAGGATTGATGATTGACCAGCCATTCTCCAATTGTGTAAAACAGTAACTTATGTATTTACTGAAAGTTTGCCATCCAGTGGAAGCGATATTGTGATCTGAAGTGTTAATTTTGGGTTAAGCAAGTGGCATAGATGAGCCTTTTCCCTTTTTAATTTGGAGTTGTATTCTCTACTTGCAGGCAACATCGATTTGACATTGCCAGTAGCCGTAATCTACTGAAGATTCCACCGAATGAACGCAATGGTAAAAGAATTCACTACGGCAAGGAAGCTGTGGTGAGATTTTTGACTGATGAGTTTCCCAAGACAAAACATCAGTTGGAGACCCTCAATGTAGACATCGTGTTTCAGAATGTGAGTTCTCCTAAGGCTATCTTTGTTTGTGAGGAAAGTCTCCTGCATTTATAAACTGTACAAATCACTAGCATGGTACATCCAGGGCCGTATTTAGTATAGCTATACTTACAACAATGCTATAATATAGCTAGGCTTACAGCTACATGTATGCTATAGTATAGCTATGCTTACAACAATGCTATAGTATAGCTAGGCTTACAGCTACATGTATGCTATAGTATAGCTATGCTTACAACAATGCTATAGTATAGCTAGGCTTACAACAATGCTATAGTATAGCTAGGCTTACAGCTACATGTATGCTATAGTATAGCTATGCTTACAACAATGCTATAGTATAGCTAAGCTTACAGCTACATGTATGCTATAGTATAGCTATGCTTACAACAATGCTATAATATAGCTATGCTTACAACAATGCTATAATATAGCTAGGCTTACAACAATGCTATGGTACAGCTATGCTTACAACAATGCTATAGTATAGCTGGGTTTACCCCAATGCTATAATATAGCTAGCTAGGCTTACAACAATGCTATAGTATAGCTAGGCTTACAACAATGCTATGGTACAGCTATGCTTACAACAATGCTATAGTATAGCTATGCTTACAACAATGCTGTAATATAGCTATGCTTACAACAATGCTATAATATAGCTAGGCTCACAACAATGCTATAATATAGCTATGCTTACAACAATGCTATAATATAGCTATGCTTACAACAACGCTATAATATAGCTATACTTAGAACAATGCTATAGTATAGCTATGCTTACAACAATGCTATAGTATAGCTAGGCTTACAGCTACATGTATGCTATAGTATAGCTATGCTTACAACAATGCTATAATATAGCTATGCTTACAACAATGCTATAATATAGCTAGGCTTACAACAATGCTATGGTACAGCTATGCTTACAACAATGCTATAGTATAGCTGGGTTTACCCCAATGCTATAATATAGCTAGCTAGGCTTACAACAATGCTATAGTATAGCTAGGCTTACAACAATGCTATGGTACAGCTATGCTTACAACAATGCTATAGTATAGCTATGCTTACAACAATGCTGTAATATAGCTATGCTTACAACAATGCTATAATATAGCTAGGCTCACAACAATGCTATAATATAGCTATGCTTACAACAATGCTATAGTATAGCTAGGCTTACAGCTACATGTATGCTATAATATAGCTATGCTTACAACAATGCTATAATATAGCTAGGCTTACAACAATGCTATAGTATAGCTATGCTTACAACAATGCTATGGTACAGCTATGCTTACAACCATGCCATAGTATAGCTATACTTACAACAATGCTATAATATAGCTATGCTTACAACAACGCTATAATATAGCTATACTTAGAACAATGCTATAGTATAGCTATGCTTACAACAATGCTATAGTATAGCTAGGCTTACAGCTACATGTATGCTATAGTATAGCTATGCTTACAACAATGCTATAATATAGCTATGCTTACAACAATGCTATAATATAGCTAGGCTTACAACAATGCTATGGTACAGCTATGCTTACAACAATGCTATAGTATAGCTGGGTTTACCCCAATGCTATAATATAGCTAGCTAGGCTTACAACAATGCTATAGTATAGCTAGGCTTACAACAATGCTATGGTACAGCTATGCTTACAACAATGCTATAGTATAGCTATGCTTACAACAATGCTGTAATATAGCTATGCTTACAACAATGCTATAATATAGCTAGGCTCACAACAATGCTATAATATAGCTATGCTTACAACAATGCTATAGTATAGCTAGGCTTACAGCTACATGTATGCTATAATATAGCTATGCTTACAACAATGCTATAATATAGCTAGGCTTACAACAATGCTATAGTATAGCTATGCTTACAACAATGCTATGGTACAGCTATGCTTACAACCATGCCATAGTATAGCTATACTTACAACAATGCTATAATATAGCTATGCTTACAACAACGCTATAATATAACTATACTTAGAACAATGCTATAGTATAGCTATGCTTACAACAATGCTATAGTATAGCTATGCTTACAACAATGCTGTGGTACAGCTATGCTTACAACCATGCCATAGTGTAGCTATACTTAGAACAATGCTATGCATAAAATGCCTAATGATTACTTTCAGGCTGCCATGTTGAGTTTTACATTGACTGGACTGTATGAGGAACCAAATAACACAAAAACTCACAAAGTCACTCGTCTTTTCTCTAGAAACTTCACAGCTGTACCTCAGGGGGAAGGTAATGTTCTATGTATTATTATTCTTTGGTTTCTGTCATTGATGCTGTCTCTAGTTTTTGTATTTACCAGACAAACAAGTAGTGAAATTGTGTGCTGGAATTATCAGTTATGATCTAACTCCTGCAATCAAGTTGTACAACTAAACTTATGAGTTTGTAACATTGAAATGTTAGAGTATTCATATCAGGTGTGTTTGTTTTAGTATTTATGTTAAGTACTATACACTTGAGCATATCTTCATAGGTGGTCATTGAAAACTGTCTCTGATCCTCCACCACAGTGTTTGCATTATTATGTTGTTGTGGAAGCTACTGCTGGGTTGTATTACTTGATAATCTAGCCGATTGAAAACAGGAAGTTATCTCCTCTATCCACCAGGTATCGTAATCATCAGTGAACAGCTGTCATTTACCAATGCTAATCAAGACAGAAGAGGTCAAATGTTGTCTGCAGCTAAACGCCGGCAGGAGGAGCCCACCACATCTGCTGCTTCTGCTGCTGCCACAGCTGGTGACCCTTCCCAGCAGGCCATACTACAACAGTTCATGGCAGAGTCTGGTATGAATGAGCACTGGAGCAGAGAGTGAGTGTTTTATCTGTTCAGGCCACTGTTATACATTCACACCTGTCCATCTATCTATACGCTTCCTACCTCAACAGCACAACCCCTCTCTCTGCCATCTATCTACACCTGTCCTTCTATCTATACGCTGCCTACCTCAACAGTGCAACCCCTCTCTCTGCCATCTATCTACACCTGTCCATCTATCTATACGCTGCCTACCTCAACAGTGCAACCCCTCTCTCTGCCATCTATCCACACCTGTCCATCTATCCACACCTGTCCATCTATCTATACGCTGCCTACCTCAACAGTGCAACCCCTCTCTCTGCCATCTATCTACACCTGTCCATCTATCTATACGCTGCCTACCTCAACAGTGCAACCCCTCTCTCTGTCATCTATCTACACCTGTCCATCTATCTATACGCTGCCTACCTCAACGGTGCAACCCCTCTCTCTGCCATCTATCTACACCTGTCCATCTATCTACACGCTGCCTACCTCAACAGTGCAACCCCTCTCTCTGCCATCTATCTACACCTGTCCATCTATCTACACCTGTCCATCTATCTATACACTGCCTACCTCAACAGTGCAACCCCTCTCTCTGCCATCTATCCACACCTGTCCATCTATCCACACCTGTCCATCTATCTATACGCAGCCTACCTCAACAGTGCAACCCCTCTCTCTGCCATCTATCTACACCTGTCCATCAATCTATACGCTGCCTACCTCAACAGTGCAACCCTTCTCTCTGCCATCTATCTACACCTGTCCATCTATCTATACGCTGCCTACCTCAACAGTGCAACCCCTCTCTCTGCCATCTATCTACACCTGTCCATCTATCCACACCTGTCCATCTATCTAGACGCTGCCTACCTCAACAGTGCAACCCCTCTCTCTGCCATTGCACCCTCACTATCTGCAGACCTTTAACACTTCCTGAGAAGCTACAGGCTATCCCAATCGGTTAGCACCAAGATTCGCTTTTATCCAACATATCAATCACTCAGCTCATTAGTTAGTTGTCTCCTCCCACTTTTCTCTCTTTACTGCATTTCATCTTAAATTCATTCCTCTCTCCAAAGTATCCATTACTTTAGATACTTTTTACCTCCCCCCGGTGACCGATGAGACTTTTATTGTTTGTAGATGTCTAGTGGCTAATGCTTGGAGCTATGAAGGTGGTGCTGCCATGTTTACTAGATTGAAGGTGAGTCTTTTTATTGCATCGCTACTACTACTGCTGCTGCTACTACTACTACTGCTACTACTACTGCTGCTGCTACTACTGCTGCTGCTACTACTACTACTGCTACTACTGCTGCTACTACTACTTCTACTGCTGCTGCCGCTGCTGGTACTACTGCTTGTACTAATACTTGTACTACTAATTGTACTACTACTTGTACTACTACTTGTACTACTACTTGTACTACTACTTGTACTACTACTTGTACTACTACTTGTACTACTACTTGTACTACTACTTGTACTTCCACCTGTACTACCACTTGTACTACTACTTGTACTACTACTTGTACTACTACTTGTACTACTACTTGTACTACTACTTGTACTACTACACGTACTACTACTACTTGTACTAGCACCTGTACTACCACTTGTACTACTACCTGTACTACTACTTGTACTACTACTTGTACTACTACTTGTACTACTACTTGTACTACTACTTGTACTACTACTTGTACTAATACTTGTACTACTACTTGTACTACTACTTGTACCAATACTTGTACTAATACTTGTACTACTACTTGTACTACTACTTGTACTACTACTTGTACTATTACTTGTACTACTACACGTTCTACTACACGTACAACTACTTGTACTACTACTTGTGCTACTACTTGTACTACTACTTGTACTAATACTTGTACTACTACTTGTACTACTACTTGTACTACTACTTGTACTACTACTTGTACTACTACTTGTACTACTACTTGTACTACTACCTGTACTACTACTTGTACTACTACTTGTACTACTACTTGTACTACTACTTGTACTACTACTTGTACTACTACTTGTACTACTACTTGTACTACTACCTGTACTACCACTTGTACTACTACTTGTACTACTACTTGTACTACTACTTGTACTAATACTTGTACTACTACTTGTACTACTACTTGTACTACTACTTGTACTACTACACGTATTACTAATTGTACTACTACCTGTACTACTACTTGTACTACTACTTGTACTACTACTTGTACTACTACTTGTACTACTACACGTACTACTACTTGTACTACTACCTGTACTACTACTTGTACTACTACTTGTACTACTACTTGTACTAATACTTGTACTACTAATTGTACTACTGCTTGTACTACTACTTGTACTACTACACTTACTACTACTTGTACTACTACTTGTACTACTACTTGTACTACTACATGCACTACTACTTATACTACCACTTGTGCGATTGCAAGTACTATAACCTGTACTACTAAACTACCACTACTTGCACTGGTTTATTGTTTTTACCCCTTTTGTAGGCCGAGAATAAGATTCCTCCAGAAGCATTTCAGAAATAAGAGTAACTGAATTCAGATACGATGTATATACTGATATATAACACCATGTTTCATTGTTTTATTCGTTTCATATCATACTTTTGACCAGCCAATTTATACTGTATCACTCAATGACTATATAATAGTGCATGTTGTACCTAGTGTGATGTACTGTACATAATATATACTGAAATATCACACACAAGTCTTATCATTATTTCTCAGATTGTGATTGTCCAAGTGTTTTGTTTTATAGACTCAGCTCCTACTCGTCGCACCAGTTTTCTGGCAGGTCTGTGGACTCGTACAAACCTACTAGGCTTGATGTTTTGTTTGTCACTCCCAGTCTTAGTCCTCGTTGTAGTTACAAGTAGCTCTACTCTCAACTTATGAGAGCTGACTAGTTGGTTGGAAATACAAAATTGGAAACTACGTTCATAGCACCAACTTTTCTGAAAGTTCAACATATAATAAATTGTTGGTGGCTTTTGCAAGCAATGCTCGTGTAGTATCAAATGATAAACAAAAACATACAAATAGCTTGAATAGCTACAAAAAAATGCACATTTGGAGCCTGCCTCTAGCCAGTTTTAGTTCTCTCCATTTTGTGTCATCTTGTTACTCTCAGATCCTGTCAGAGAAGACACCAATCGTATATGCTTCTGTTGTCTACCCACTTTTATAGTATCTTAATTGTTTCTCTGGGACTTTTAGTTTCTAGGCATTGGATACATAAATATAACAAGTTGTCTCCTCTTGTATACCACTGCATACCTGCACCATTTTGAAACTTCATCAGCACTTATATATCAGGAGTGTACACTCCCATAAGTCATTCATATCAAACAAGTATTTTTCATTTCTCTCCTCTACCCCAGGATTTGTCTGCTCATCAGACAAATATGGCAACTCTTCATATAAGTGAGTGTTGCACATCTACTGCTATACAAGTACATGAATAAGTAATGAGGTGCAGCAGACACTTCCAAGCTACTTGTTTGGAAGGGAAATACTTAATCATAGACACCTAAAAGTCTACATGTTGGCTGTATGCCATCATTGGCTCTAGACAATTATATAGATCAACATTAGACTTTGGTTGGTTCACAGAATTTAGTGACACAATAAATGTACAGTATCAAACATAATATGCAAGCTAATTGTGTGTATATGAAGAATTGATCTTATGTGTACATATTACATTTGATTCTTGTTATCAGCAACATTTGTCAGCATTCTACAAGTTTGAAACGTTATGAACAGTTATGTAAGGTATCAGGGACATTACGTAACACAGAAATTAGGTAGCAAAGATATTAGGTCACAGGGATATTAGGTAACAGATATATTACGTAACAGGTATATTTGGTGACAGATATTAGGTAACAGGGATAATAAGTAACAGAGATATTAGGTAACAGAGATATTAGGTAACAGGGATATTAGGTAACAAATATATTAGGTAACAGAGATATTAGGTATCAGGGATATTAGGTAACAAAGATATTAGGTAACAGGGATATTAGGTAACAGAGATATTCAGAAGCAGAGATATTAGGTAACAGAGATATGTAACAGAGATATTAGGTAACAGGGATATTACGCATCAGAGATATAAGGTAACAGAGAGATCAGGGATATTAGGTAACAGGGATATTAGGTAACAAAGATATTAGGTAACAGAGATATTAGGTATCAGGGATATTAGGTAACAGAGATATTAGGTAACAGAGACATCAGGTATAATACAGTCCTTATCTGAACCTGTTTCTATCAACCTACCAACATAACTGGATATATAAGAGACTATCAGTAGATGCTACTACCATATTATCTTAGTAAAACAGTGTCACAATTAGTATGTTAATAATTGCAGTAGTTGTCTTCTCATGATCGTTTGTTTATCCCAGGACAAGAAAGAGCTTGCGGGGAGCTTGCATTCTGGTATCATTTGATGAAGAAGATGTGGATCCATTTATGTAACTTATCTCCAACTGTTTTTGAATTTCTCACGTTTATTTATTTTTTGTTTATTTCCTAATCAACATAAAATTGCAAATGTTTGTAAAGATATCCAACAAATTTTTCTAAATGCTTTGTTTTTTCAAATGATCGTTGAACAACTTATTTCTGAAAAGAAGTACAGATTGGTTGATTGTGTATGACATAAATTTGTAAAGCCTACAATGGAGTTTGGCTGCCAGCAATGGCAATGAACAATACAATACTTTGCTAACCTTTGGTGACCCGCAAAAGTATCTAGGTGAAACTGTAAGGGATCATTTGTCATCCATGTCACTCTCATTGCTGACAGATTCTGCCGTAGGTACAATGTGCGACAGGATGGCAGGAGGCTCATCCAATATTGTAATGTGGCCATGTGCCATTACTCTCACTGCATTCATTACTTTATAGAATGCTGGTGGTTATCTCCCCTTTCGCTTGAGTATGGCGATTAGGGATAGACTGTGAATAATAATTCATAATTATCTTTACTGTATGAGTTGTCTTCTCAATATATCGAATTACCCATAAATCTTTATGTAACAATCAAACTGCTAGATGAAGCTAGAAGGGAAGATAACTTTCTATACTTGCTGAGAAGATAACTCCAATCACTTTGCTGCATACAGGAATAATAACGCAATGTATTTTGACTTTACCTGCACCTGACAAAACATTTGCAGTTTTTTATAAACTGAGCATATGTAGTGGATTTTGGAGGCTGAAAATCATTAGCTGAGGTTGGTAGCGTGCTGCCAACAGTTGTTAGTTAAACCTGTTACAACAACAGGGTCGGTGATGTACCAAACAAATGCATGATAGGGTATCTCCGCTCTACAACCAGTAGGGAGCCCTCGGCTAAGACGGATAACTCAGTGCTGTTAAGTACATGTGCATTTATTCCTCCAGAATAAAACGACTTAGTAAAAGGCACATTACAACTGAATACTACAGACAAAGTTCTGCCTTTTATAGGCGATTCACAGGAAGTGGTTAGCCAATCACATAACAATATTGCAACATGTACCAATGAATATGAGTATATAAATACATAACAAATAATATTAGCAGTATGGGCTTAAAGGTAATAGGCGCCCTATAGTGGTAGGCGGAGTTAGAGGCTATTGCACCAATCACAGTCATTCCTACTTCCTGCCTTTGGTCCTTGGTCTTTCTAGCTTTGGTAAGCTTTCGTAAAGATTAAGGGTGGTAATCTCCGGTAGATGGCTCTCTACTTCTCCCAGGCTACTTTTGAGTCCTCAGTCTATACTGACTCACTTCCTGCTGGCCCGGTGAGGTCGGTACTGCTCCATACAGGGTCGGTATAGCTCCATATAGGGTCAGTACTGGCTTACGCAGGGTCGGCCAATCCGGCATTGATGATTACAGTCATTCCGGCCATCTAATGGCTGTACTGAGGATACCAGAATGTGTATAGAGTGTGTGTGCAGGTGTGAGTGACATTAAAATTCACTACGCATATATCAAACGTTACATCTAATCGCAACTCCCAAAAACACATTTGGAACACCTACATGAATTTCAACGGAACAAAATTGCGTGTAAAGTCTACTACAGTGATCTTTGAGCTTTGCAAGCCAGCAGCTAAACCAAATGTGAACTTTTCTGAAATTGTACGCCAAACACGGCAGCATGTCAACGTTAGACATTTTCAGTCGACTTTTTTTCTTGCTGCCTATATGGCCAGCGAGAGAAGATAAACGCTCCCTTGCTGTGGACGTAATATTGATAGTCAGATGCCTTTAGCCACCCTCTTCGGAGCATTAGCAATTGCGTCCCCTGCTCTCTCCACCAAGAGGCAATCTCCTTACATTGCTTATCATGGAAGGTGCGATTTGAGTGGAATAATTGACCTATATAGGTAAACATTGTGGACATACACATAACATGGGGTGATTGTAGGATTCACAATACATGTTCTGATTTGGTTCTTTTCTATCTCACTCAAATTAACCACCACCTCATTTTCGGCACGAGTTTGTGCATCACTTTTCGTTGATTCACTCTTTTGCTGTGTTGAGGACATCAATAAGTTGATGAGGCTACTACAACATTGAGATGACGTTGCTGTTGATTGGTCAGTTGCCTCACTCTGATCATTGTCTTCTGCACTCTCATCTGCACACTCTTCAACAGTCCAAACATACCATTTTATAAATCAACCTTCGCCATGGCACAAACAGAAATGTTTCTACAGTCGAATGGAAACTGAGAGAAAAAAGCCAACATATAACAGCCATTGCTATTGCCTCCACAATGACTTCAGATTTCACACCATCCACATTTTCTGAGAGACATAAATGGTTAGGGCTGTTTTGGTAAGTGGCAGTACTAGTAGTTACATGTAAGTGAAATACTCATTCCCAAATCATTACATAAACTTTGTATATTTTTGCTGTATTTTGTATGTGAACATTTATTAGTAGTTTAGATAATCTAACATACAGCTGCTCTACTAGCTTCTATTTCTCATTATTCTTCATCTAATGATATGGAGAATAGCCACCTCCCCTCAAAAACTGGTATAAATAGAGCTACAAAATATTTGCATTGACCAATCCAGGTTTGGATGTTCTTTACTCTTGAAAATTCAAGCTTCTAGAATAAGGCATTAAGAAAGACTAGAATCAGTTTTCTAAATTTGAAATGGGCTAAAAAGTTACCATTCAGTAAATGAAAGGTGACACAATTTGGTATCATGTGTTCTATCTACTTAGTGGTGTTTATTGATGAAACCACCAATTGGAAACAATGAGGAGGCGACAATTTTAATTTTCGGATAAAGATAAAGTTTTTCTCTCAAGAATGCTTCCTGTAGGGTTTCAATCTTTCCAGTCATGTAAAGGTTGCACGACAGGCGTGCAAAAGGGTAACGCTGCACCATTTTAAAATTTAAAGTAATCCAGTAAACTTTTCAAGTTTTTCCACTTTTATTTTGAAAAAATTTACCTAAAACAGTTTTTTTCAGTGTTTTTTGGGACTAGAATGAAACCAGTCAGAAACAAAATATATCACTTGCCATGCAGTCAATAATGTTGCATTTCAAAATATTTGATAACCGAAACTCTCAATTTATCAATGACACAGCGATTCTATTTTTCAAGAGGGGCTGCAAAACCGAAAAAGCCAACTGTTGCTCAAGAACCAACATATTTTGTGAACTACAGTATTTGACTGATCTGACAAGTCCTTTCAAATAAAAATCTATTTGAACTACATTTTGATAGCAAAGGTTCAACATAGGGTAGCAAATTACTCCTTGAGAATCAAATATTCCTTGAGAATCAAATATTCCTTGAGAACCAAATATTCTTTGAGAACCAAGTATTCCTCTAGAACCGAATAATCTTTGAGAACCAAATATTCTTTGAGAACCAAGTATTCCTCGAAAACCGAAAAATCTTTGAGAACCAAATATTCTTTGAGAACCAAGTATTCCTCAAGAACCGAATAATCTTTGAGAACCAAATATTCCTTGAGAACCAAGTATTCCTTGAGAACCAAACAGTATTTCAAAAGATACTTTCTGTATGTAGACTAAACAATCTAATTTTTATTAACAGTCCCTGATGTGTAGTGGCTAAACTCCATTGATGGCTTAATGGTTGACTCTGTGGACTGCTGCCGACAGGATCTGGGTTTGACGGAAACGTGTGAAATCCTTTCCACTTAAAAGTCTAAAATACTCTTGTTTTTACTAATAAATAAAAATCTTAATATAGTTTACAAATGAACTCAATTTTGGAAAATTAATAGAAAAAAACAAATTGAGCATTTTTCAATTACGTAATCTATGGTACTTTATTTTATAAGTTTATTTCATAAACAATAAAGGATTGTTCAGTAGCAACAGATAAACTCATTATAAAAAACATAGACTAATTATTTGATATATGATGTCATCGCAGCAGCTGAGAAGAGTAGAAACCTGGTCAGTCAATAATTCAATTCAAATATTTGGTGATATTTCATAGATTTCACTTGTTGATGCTGCCGGATGTGCTGACATGACAGGTACAAAGACACCTTCACCATTGTCTATCATTGAAGTATTTGGGTACAAGTAGTGGAGTTGATAGCCTTATGTTGTATATGGAGTTGTATGCCCTCTAGTTATTGGTGTATGTTCTATTAGAGGTAAGTAACTCCTTCCTTGTCTCATCTTTATATCCTTATCTAAAATATTGAATATATACTTGTATACATTTGACTACAATTATATTATACACTACAGTATATATAATACTTACATTGTATGTGTTACTGTATGATATTAAATAGGTAGAGTTTGTTGTCACCCCAACCAGGTACTGCTAGTTGTCTCCCCCTCACACTGATTTGTCCTGAGGGAGCAGCTGGTAGTTTATCATGATACAACTTGTGTAGTATTTTACCTGAAATATTTGATATGATATATACAGCGCACACCATATATACAGTATACACAATATATACAGTATACACAATATATACAGTATACACAATATATACAGTATACACAATATATACAGTATACACAATATATACAGTACACACAATATATACAGTACACACAATATATACAGTACACACAATATATACAGTATACACAATATATACAGTATACACAATATATACAGTATACACAATATATACAGTATACACAATATATACAGTATACACAATATATACAGTGTACACAATATATACAGTACACACAATATATACAGTATACACAATATATACAGTATACACAATATATACAGTATACACAATATATACAGTATACACAATATATACAGTATACACAATATATACAGTATACACAATATATACAGTGTACACAATATATACAGTGTACACAATATATACAGTATACACAATATATACAGTGTACACAACATATACAGTGTACACAATATATACAGTATACACAATATATACAGTGTACACAATATATACAGTATACACAATATATACAGTATACACAATATATACAGTATACACAATATATACAGTATACACAATATATACAGTATACACAATATATACAGGATACACGATATATACAGTGTACACGATATATACAGTATACACAATATATACAGTATACACAATATATACAGTATACACAATATATACAGTATACACAATATATACAGGATACACGATATATACAGTGTACACGATATATACAGTATACACGATATATACAGTATACACAATATATACAGTATACACAATATATACAGTATACACAATATATACAGTATACACAATATATACAGTATACACAATATATACAGCATGCACAATATATACAGTGTACACAATATATACAGTATACACAATATATACAGTATACACAATATATACAGTATACACAATATATACAGTATACACAATATACACAGTATACACAATATATACAGTATACACAATATATACAGTATACACAATATATACAGTATACACAATATATACAGTATACACAATATATACAGTATACACAATATATACAGTATACACAATATACACAGTATACACAATATATACAGTATACACAATATATACAGTATACACAATATATACAGTATACACAATATATACCGTATACACAATATATACAGTATACACAATATATACAGTATACACAATATATACAGTATACACAATATATACAATATACACTATATATACAGTATACACAATATATACAGTATACACAATATATACAATATACACTATATATACAGTGTACACAATATATACAGTATACACAATATATACAGTATACACAATATATACAGTAGACACAATATATACAGTACACACAATATATACAGTACACACAATATATACAGTATATACAGTACACACAATATATACAGTATACACAATATATACAATATACACAATATATACAGTATACACAATATATACAGTATACACAATATATACAGTATATACAGTATATACAGTATACACAATATATACAATATACACAATATATACAATATACACAATATATACAGTACACACAATATATACAGTACACACAATATATACAGTATATACAGTACACACAATATATACAGTACACACAATATATACAGTATACACAATATATACAGTATACACAATATATACAGTATACACAATATATACAGTATACACAATATATACAGTATACACAATATATACCGTATACACAATATATACAGTATACACAATATATACAGTATACACAATATATACAATATACACTATATATACAGTATACACAATATATACAGTATACACAATATATACAGTAGACACAATATATACAGTACACACAATATATACAGTACACACAATATATACAGTATATACAGTACACACAATATATACAGTACACACAATATACACAGTATACACAATATATACAGTATACACAATATATACAGTATACACAATATATACAGTATACACAATATATACAGTATACACAATATATACAGTATACACAATATATACAGTATACACAATATATACAGTATACACAATATATACAGTATACACAATATATACAGTATACACAATATATACAGTATACACAATATATACAGTATACACAATATATACCGTATACACAATATATACAGTATACACAATATATACAGTATACACAATATATACAATATACACTATATATACAGTATACACAATATATACAGTATACACAATATATACAGTACACACAATATATACAGTACACACAATATATACAGTATACACAATATATACAGTATACACAATATATACAGTATACACAATATATACAGTATACACAATATATACAGTATACACAATATATACAGTATACACATTATATACAGTATACACAATATATACAGTATACACAATATATACAGTATACACATTATATACAGTATACACAATATGTACAGTACACACAATATATACAGTACACACAATATATACAGTACACACAATATATACAGTATATACAGTATACACAATATATACAGTATATACAGTATACACAATATATACAGTACACACAATATATACAGTATACACAATATATACAGTATACACAATATATACAGTATACACAATATATACAGTATACACATTATATACAGTATACACAATATATACAGTATACACAATATATACAGTATACACATTATATACAGTATACACAATATGTACAGTACACACAATATATACAGTACACACAATATATACAGTACACACAATATATACAGTATATACAGTATACACAATATATACAGTATATACAGTATACACAATATATACAGTACACACAATATATACAGTATACACAATATATACAGTATACACAATATATACAATATACACTATATATACAGTATACACAATATATACAGTATACACAATATATACAGTAGACACAATATATACAGTACACACAATATATACAGTACACACAATATATACAGTATATACAGTACACACAATATATACAGTACACACAATATACACAGTATACACAATATATACAGTATACACAACATATACAGTATACACAATATATACAGTATACACAATATATACAGTATACACAATATATACAGTACACACAATATATACAGTATACACAATATATACAGAGTACACAATATATACAGTATACACAATATATACAGTATACACAATATATACAGTATACACAATATATACAGTATACACAATATATACAGTATACACAATATATACAGTACACACAATATATACAGTATACACAATATATACAGAGTACACAATATATACAGTATACACAATATACACAGTACACACAATATATACAGTACACACAATATATACAGTACACACAATATATACAGTATACACAATATATACAGTACACACAATATATACAGTATACACAATATATACAGTATACACAATATATACAGTATACACAATATATACAGTACACACAATATATACAGTATACACAATATATACAGAGTACACAATATATACAGTATACACAATATACACAGTACACACAATATATACAGTACACACAATATATACAGTATACACAATATATACAGTACACACAATATATACAGTACACACAATATATACAGTATACACAATATATACAGTATACACAATATATACAGTATACACAATATATACAGTATACACAATATATACAGTATACACAATATATACAGTATACACATTATATACAGTATACACAATATATACAGTATACACAATATATACAGTATACACATTATATACAGTATACACAATATGTACAGTACACACAATATATACAGTACACACAATATATACAGTACACACAATATATACAGTATATACAGTATACACAATATATACAGTATATACAGTATACACAATATATACAGTACACACAATATATACAGTATACACAATATATACAGTATACACAATATATACAGTATATACAGTATATACAGTATACACAATATATACAATATACACAATATATACAATATACACAATATATACAGTACACACAATATATACAGTACACACAATATATACAGTACACACAATGTATACAGTATATACAGTATACACAATATATACAGTACACACAATATATACAGTACACACAATATATACAGTACACACAATGTATACAGTATATACAGTATACACAATATATACAGTACACACAATATATACAGTATACACAATATATACAGTATACACAATATATACAGTATACACAATATATACAATATACACAATATATACAATATACACAATATATACAGTACACACAATATATACAGTACACACAATATATACAGTACACACAATGTATACAGTATATACAGTATACACAATATATACAGTACACACAATATATACAGTATACACAATATATACAGTATACACAATATATACAGTATACACAATATATACAATATACACAATATATACAATATACACAATATATACAGTACACACAATATATACAGTACACACAATATATACAGTATATACAGTATACACAATATATACAGTAGACACAATATATACAGTATACACAATATATACAGTATACACAATATATACAGTATACACAATATATACAGTATACACAATATATACAGTATACACAATATATACAGTATACACAATATATACAGTATACACAATATATACAGTACACACAATATATACAGTACACACAATATATACAGTATATACAGTACACACAATATATACAGTATATACAGTACACACAACATATACAGTATACACAATATATACAGTATACACAATATATACAGTATACACAATATATACAGTGTACACAATATATACAGTACACACAATATATACAGTATACACAATATATACAGTATACACAATATATACAGTATACACAATATATACAGTATACACAATATATACAGTATACACAATATATACAGTATACACAATATATACAGTATACACAATATATACAGTATACACAATATATACAGTGTACACAATATATACAGTATACACAATATATACAGTATACACAATATATACAGTATACACAATATATACAGTACACACAATATATACAGTATATACAGTACACACAATATATACAGTATATACAGTACACACAACATATACAGTATACACAATATATACAGTATACACAATATATACAGTATACACAATATATACAGTGTACACAATATATACAGTACACACAATATATACAGTATACACAATATATACAGTATACACAATATATACAGTATACACAATATATACAGTACACACAATATATACAGTACACACAATATATACAGTACACACAATATATACAGTATATACAGTATATACAGTATACACAATATATACAGTACACACAATATATACAGTATACACAATATATACAGTATACACAATATATACAGTATACACAATATATACAGTGTACACAATATATACAGTATACACAATATATACAGTGTACACAATATATACAGTACACACAATATATACAGTATACACAATATATACAGTATACACAATATATACAGTGTACAGAATATATACAGTATACACAATATATACAGTGTACACAATATATACAGTATACACAATATATACAGTATACACAATATATACAGTACACACAATATATACAGTATACACAATATATACAGTATACACAATATATACAGTATACACAATATATACAGTACACACAATATATACAGTACACACAATATATACAGTATACACAATATATACAGTATACACAATATATACAGTATATACAATATATACAGTGTACACAATATATACAGTGTACACAATATATACAAAAAGGAATTTAGATCAATATTTTAAAAGATTAATCGATAAGATTAACTTGTTGGTTAATTAATCTTATAAATAGAGAGAAATTATTACTTATATTTAGCAGACAAACTTTGATAATTGAGCCGATAAAACTCATTTTGTTTCTGATTATATAAAACACGAGCCCATGATCATCGATGGTTACAAATACTATGACGCTCACGGATACGTAGTTGACAGAGTTTTAAATTAGGTCCGCCCACATTCCGTAACACCTATATGCTAGTTGTATCACTTTATATCAATAAGTTCATTCTACCAAGAGTATTACTGGTCACTCGTGTACACATATACATTTTAGTTGTAACAATAATTGAAAATAATCTTGATTTATCTACGTACTATCATAGTAATTGCTTTATTGATTTAACTTTTAATAGTTAATTAAACTAATAATATTAGTTATTCATTACTTTTACTCATCATTACAACTATTTAGTGACATTTACTACTTTCTCCTAAATTGCAGGCAAGTAGGTTCAGGGCTACAATTTCAACCAATAACAGCCGTCTAGTGCATTCCTCTATGCATTCTTTGTCAGTCAAAAGTTTGCTCAATAATAGCCAGCAATACGTACATTGTACAATCAAAAGTAGAGCATGTCATGCACAGGCTCTGGAGCGTGCCCATAAAAAATATTAGAGACATTGTGCCTTGTACTCAAGTTTTTTATGCTGGAATATTTTAAGGTTAATTATAGATTAATTTGAGAATAAATTGTTGAATGAAAGGTTAATCGTGATTAAATTTTAGAGATGGATGGCAGCACTAATATATAATGTACAAAATATATACAATTTCATTAGATTGATGTAGTAATGAGATTATACATTACCAGACACACTTGTTTGTTTTCAACAAGAACTCACACATTGCACTTACCGGTAGGAGAGACAATGTAGATACATTTCTGGTTGCTGTGAGTAGCAGCATAAATTAACCCAATCTGGTCAGCGCATACTCTATGGATCTTTGCCAGTCTTTGACATCTCCAGATAGGAGACAACTCTCCATCTTCTATCTTGTACTTGGTTAGTTGATGTCCACCAGCAGTAAGAAGCTCACCACCAGGTAGGAAGTAGGGATAGTGGGGTGTATCAACTTGTGTGGTCTTTGTCTGCTTGGTGAGCGAGTCATAGATGATCACATCACTTCCTGGGTCTCTCATAGGGTTGAATGCTACAATGTATCTGTCTGAGACATCCATTAATGCAACGTAGTTGGTTGTATTCTTAAACTGAAACAGAGTCTGCACATTTTGAAGGTTTGGTAAGCACATCTCCACCTTGTTAATGTTACCCTTCTCGTGTAGAATGTAGACAGCCTGGTGATGTTCTACAACAGCATGTACTACCTTGTATGGCAGACCAGGGCTTGCTAACTTCTTTGTGTCCATGTTGAGAAGTTTCACTCCATCATGACAACCTACCAGTATGTTACCGTTTTCTCTGTGACATGCTGAGTAGCACCCATCACCTGTAGAGTGCTCAGAGCTGAATGTGAGTGCAGATGGAAGTTTGATAAAGTCTACATCAACAGTCACTGGTTTAGCTACAAACAAAAGAAGTGTGAAATGCTCTGTACATACATGTATGATATGTGTAGAATATGTTTGTGAAAGTGAGATACCTGCATACAGTAGTTATGTAAAATATCTTTGATGTCATTGCGAATAAAAAAATTAGTCATATATTGAACAGTTTTTTAAAGAGAAAAAAGTGTTTTTGTTTTCAATTAAATGCTACAACAAATTTGCAATACAATCTTAGTCACCAAATGCTGAAGTTTCACTATGGAAGCATTACAATTATGTAATCATTTAAATATGGGCTCAAAAGCTACCAATTATATCTATATACACTATTACACACATCATGTAATTTATATCTGCTGCCATTGATGTCTCAAACAACATCTCCTGACAGAAATAGTTTGTTTTAATGAATAATTATGGTTTCATACAAACAAGTATCATTATTTGACTAACAAAAGCTCTTAAGTTACACAAAAACAACATCAGATAAAACAATACAATTGTCTCCAGTAGGCAGTTCCAAGAAGTTGGTTTGTACTAATCAATCAGCAACAGTTTCTACTATGGTGAGACAGATATATAGTGCTTTCTCTAACACACAATATACATACAGTTTACTGCAGTAATAACTACATAAGTGTAGGTAGTAGAGTGTAGATATAGTTAAACATTGTATCTACAGGTACATACACTAAATGTTATATATATATAACTTACTATTCACTACCAATGCTCTGTTTATCTCCAACACACAACTCCTTAGCTCTTCTTCCACCCGTTGTGTTAGCTCATCTGTCAGCTGCTGTTTCTGGCTCACTTTATCTGTCATGTGACCATCTCTCATCAGCTTGTGTACTTTAACACGTGACTTCTCCAGCTGTTCTTTCTTGTCCATCAGTTGTGCGTTGTATGACACAACCTGATCCGTTATTTCTCTCTGATACTTGCGTATCTTTTCTAGAACCTTCTCATAGCCATCAGTTAGTTGTTGTATCTATAAATATACATAATATATAGTATTAGATAGTACAGCTTGGAGTGTGAAGTAATAAAATAATGAACATAATAGTTTTGTAAAGCACTTGCAGGCAATCTTTGCTTAAAGCGCAATAATCCATTTTCCAAGCGTTTTACCTTTACAAAAATGTGGGAGTTGTCTTCTCCAAAAATGTAATTTTGTGATATTATTATCGAGAGCGATGGCTCATAGCGGACAACTTATAAGTCACAGAAAAGGATAACTACCACTACCCATAGGGTAATTCAGTATTCTACATCATGAGTAAACAGAATTTTACTTGGATGTGCATGTTTTTAGTGGCCAGCAATAAGGCATGTGAACAACGAAATTTTTCCAGAAGAAATCCTACTGGCGGAAGATTATGCGGCTTTTCATTCCGTTTCACATGCACCACTAACATATTCCTCTAGTAGGTCGATGGGCGCACATTTACAGATTAGTGGTCAATTCTGCTCATTCAGTCACAAGCCATAAGCGTTGGCCAGCATTACCTTACTACTGATTCTCTGTTCCTTGTAGCCACCAAATCTGTACATTAATAAAGAGCTGTGTAGTGTGCAAGCAATGGTACAGTATTGTCCACAAATCCGTAAATGTGTGGCCTTCAATCAACCTACTAGAGGAATATGTTAGTGGTGCATGTGAAACGGAATGAAAAGCTGCACGGTCTTCCTCCAGTACCTAATCTACTGTAAGAATTTTTTAGTTTACTAGCCTTTCTGCTGGCCACTCAAAAAAGAGCACACCTAGAAAATTTATTTACTCATAATACAGAATGCTAGATCACCGTACAGGTATTTGCAGTCATATTTTGTGTGACTTATATGTTATCAGTTAAGAGCCACAGCAGGGATTACCCCAGTACTCCCTATAGCAGGAGTCTCAAAAAGCTGCAGCAACAAATCAATTGAAAAAAATATTTCCTCGTTCAAAATCTACACAAGAATAAACTGGGTGGACTACAAAACTTGTTGTAGAGAACAAATTTTACTGCTATAATTGCATTTCTGACATTGTTGTTCTGCTCAACAAAACTGAAAATTTAATTCTGCATAAAAAAATTTTGGTAAAAATAAAAACTCAAGTTGCCACAAATTACAATAATGGATATCTTACAAGTGTGACCAAGAAATAATTGTAGACTAGTTAATGATATTTTGAAGTTATTTGGCATTGACTAGAAAGCGGTTTTCACAGCAGGAAATGTCTAAATAGAAAACAACCCACGGAAACTCCAGAAACATAGTGAAAATGTAATCATTCCGTGAAATCTATTTTGATGATATAATAGTAGTAATACATGAGCAGATCTCCCTACCGAGTGTTTTTTTGTGGGGTCATTATCTGGGGTTATGCAATGGGTTACGGCGTTGGATGAATTCGCCGAGTTTATATTGTATTTTATTTGAGGGGCATTTGAGTGGCATTTAAGTGGCATTTAAGTGGCATTTGAGTTTTGATTATTTTTTTACTTAACTTAAACTTATATGGCATATAGATTTTGAATGTATGGCATTTAAGTTTTGATAATTCTATACATAATTCTAACTCATATAGCATTCAAGTTTTGATAATTTTTTACATAATTCAAATTCATATGGTTACTTGAGAGAGAGAAAGGAGAGAGGGGAGAGGAGAGATGAGAGAGGAGAGAAGAGAGAGGAGAGAGGAGAAAGAGGAGAGAGACTTTTTAGTTTTCTATACATTCATGTATATATGGATAATTATGTACATATTTATGGTTATATTTACATTTACACTGCATAATATACATTTATTACATAATAAGTATATTAAATGCTATAAAATATGTTGGAAAATCACCAAATTAGACCTCTAGATGGTTAAAATCTACAGTATTTGGGAAATAATATGATTATATACATTGATTACATAATAAGTAGGGAAAATCTTCCTATATAATATAGCTAGAGTCAGTAAATACTAAGTAATACAAAGCACTACAACTTGTAATGACAATCAATGCATACATACATACATACATATGGTATCTTGAGAGAAAGAGAGAGAGGAGAGAGAGAGGAGAGAGATTTTTTTAGTTTTCTATACATTCATGTATATATGGTTAATTATGTACATATTTATGGCTATATTTATATCTACATAGAGAGAGGAGAGAGGAGAGAGGAGATATATCTACATTGAATTTTAGTTATTTACATAATAAGTATATTGAATACTATAAAATATCTTGGAAAATTGTCAAATTAGACCTCTAGATGGTTAAAATTTACAGTTTGATAATTTTTTTACATAATTCGAATTCATATGGTTACTTGAGAGAGAGAGAGGAGAGAGGGGAGAGGGGAGAGGAGAGATGAGAGAGGAGAGAAGAGAGAGGAGAGAAGAGAGAGGAGAGAGAGGAGAGAGACTTTTTAGTTTTCTATACATTCATGTATATATGGATAATTATGTACATATTTATGGATATATTTACATTTACATTGCATAATATACATTTATTACATAATAAGTATATTAAATGCTATAAAATATGTTGGAAAATCAGCAAATTAGACCTCTAGATGGTTAAAATCTACAGTTACAGTATTTGGGAAATAACTGCAAGAGAGGAGAGAGGAGTATTTGGTAGAGGAGGGAGGAGAGAGGAGAGAGAGGGGGCTTGAGCATAAATATCTTGGAAAATTGTCAAATTAGACCTCTAGATGGTTAAAATTTACAGTATTTGGGAAATAACTACAATAGAAAACATTATGAATGTATGGCATTTAAGTATTACTAGTTTTTTACATAATTTGAACTCATATGGTATCTTGAGAAAAAGGAGACAGGAAAAGAGGAGAGAGGAGGGAAATAATTGCACTCAAATGAAAAAAATAGATGAAGCTAGATATTCATCTATTTGTATATATCCACAAGAAAACTAGGGTATTTGGTGAAGTATTCTTTTATTCCATTCAATTTTCATTAATTTTATTTGAATTGAAGTATTATTTACAATGGTTAGAATTTATTAAAATTGCTGCTCAATCCTTTATCCAACACCTACAACAATTCTTAGTAATAGTAGTGTATTTTTTAGTTTTTTATACAACCATGTATATATGGATAATTATGTACATGTTTATGGATATATTTATATCTAGATTGAATAATATACATTTATGACATAATAACTATATTGAATGCTATAAAATATGTTGGAAAATCACCAAATTAGTCCTCTAGATGGTTAAAATTTACAGTATTTGGGAAATAACTGCAAGAGAGGAGAGAGGAGTATTTGGTAGAGGAGAGAGGAGAGAGGAGAGAGAGGAGGCTTGTGCGTAAATATTTTTTTTAGTTATTTACATAATAAGTATATTGAATACTATAAAATATCTTGGAAAATCGTCAAATTAGATCTCTAGATGGTTAAAATTTACAGTATTTGGGAAATAACTACAATAGAAAACATTATGAATGTATGGCATTTAAGTATTAATAGTTTTTTACATAATTCGAACTCATATGGTATCTTGAGAGAAAGGAGAGAGGAAAAGAGGACAGAGGAGGGGAAATAATTGCACTCAAATGAAAAAAATAGATGAAGCTAGATATTCATCTATTTGTATATATCCAAAAGAAAACAGGGGTATTTGGTGAAATATTCTTTTATTCCATTCAATTTTCATTAATTTTATTTGAGTTGAAGTATTATTTACAATGGTTAGAATTTATTAACATTACTGCTCAATCCTTTATCCAACACCTACAATAATTCTTAGTAATAGTAGTGTAATGAGACTGAGTAATAATCTACACACACCTTGTTCACTCTGTATGCTGTAGCACATGTTTTTCCTTTAGTTATCTGCAGTTACTTCAATTGGATCTTATCCAGATGTTTTATAGTCTTTGCTGCTGCTGTGTTTTGTCTCAAACAGAAGTCCAAAGTAGGCATTGTGTCTACAAAATACAAAAAAATTGATTGTTACAATTGATTCATTTATTTTCATTGACTTTATCTACATATACATAAAGTAGCGAAGAAACAGTTTGTGTGAGTATGAAACTATCTAGAGCATAAATATTTCTTTTAGTTATATATATTTACACTTATTATGTTTACCATACATGTAATCAGCGTTAATTTTTGATTTTTGTTTAAAAACTATTATTATTTCTGGTAAAAAACTACATTAGTTAAGTTTTAGAATCATATAAATGAAATTTGTGTCAATTTAGCATCTACTGCATTATATATTTACAATATTACTTTGTAAATATTAGTGAAAGAAATTATGAAATACCTGTGAGTAATTAAGTAATTCAGTAAGGAAATTGATTGGAATCGTAGTAATATTTTTCAAATACAACATTGCTTTGCAACGACTATTAATGAAAGCGATTATGAAATGTTGATGAGTAACTAAGTAATCTAGTAAGGAAAACTGATCGAAATCACGGTAATATTTGTTAATATATACTTGCGACAGGTTTTATCAACGAAAAAGTCAAGCGAGTTTCAAATTTTTACGAGTAACTAAGCGATTCAGTAGAAAAAAAGTAGAAAAAAACTAACAGAAATCACGCGATATCCGTTTTTGAAATATTTACGATAAACCAAATTGGGACATTGCTGTTATCAACCAAAAGATCAAGCGAGTATCAAATGTTTACGAGTAACTAAGTGATTCAGTTGGCAAAAACCGATTGAGATCATGTGACATCCGTTACAAATATTTACGTCAAGTTAGCAACGGAAAAAACAAAATATTTCTTAGAATATTCGCTATAGCAAGTTACGATAATTTTGTACTCGCTCTAAAGGTAAAGGTTTTCAGTCCATTTTTGGTCAGACCAAAATTTATGCGAGACGTTTTAGGCATTATTTCAGTCAACGTAATGTTACCAGTTCATTTTCACAAGTTTTTATTATTTATTTTAAAAATAAATAATTAGAGCTTTCTACTGGTGTTAAATTATTATTGATTGTTTTTTACCTTATCACCACTTAGAGCCAGATGATTTAATTAACTAAAGACAAATAATTATTTTAGCGTTTCTTACCTTGATGCTCTCCTAGTAGCTGTAGTAGATGATGCTTCTCCGCTTGCTGTTGAAGAACTGGATGCTTTCTATGTGAAAACAGTGGCTCTTAAATAGCTAAAGTTGCACTGATTAAACCCTATGAATCAGCATTTTTTCCAATGCTTTCGCGGGAATAAAAACTGTTTGTTCCCGCGAAAGCAACGGTTTCCATTCGCGTGAAAATAAATTATTTATTCCCGCGAAAGCAACGGTTTCTATTCGTGTGAAAATAAATTATTTATTCCCGCGAAAGCAACGGTTTGTATTCGCCTGAAAATAAAATGTTTATTCCCGCGAAAGCAACGGTTTCCATTCGTGTGAAAATAAATTATTTATTCCCGCGAAAGCAACGGTTTGTATTCGCCTGAAAATAAATTATTTATTCCCGCGAAAGCAACGGTTTGTATTCGCCTGAAAATAAAATGTTTATTCCCGCGAAAGCAACGGTTTCCATTCGTGTGAAAATAAATTATTTATTCCCGCGAAAGCAACGGTTTGTATTCGCCTGAAAATAAATTATTTATTCCCGCGAAAGCAACGGTTTGTATTTGCCTGAAAATAAAATGTTTATTCCCGCGAAAGCAACGGTTTGTAATCGCCTGAACATAAAATGTTTATTCCCGCGAAAGCAACGGTTTGTATTCGCCTGAAAATAAATTATTTATTCCCGCGAAAGCAACGGTTTGTATTCGCCTGAAAATAAAATGTTTATTCCCGCGAAAGCAACGGTTTCCATTCGTGTGAAAATAAATTATTTATTCCCGCGAAAGCAACGGTTTGTATTCGCCTGAAAATAAATTATTTATTCCCGCGAAAGCATCGGTTTGTATTTGCCTGAAAATAAAATGTTTATTCCCGCGAAATCAACGGTTTGTATTCGTCTGAACATAAAATGTTTATTCCCGCGAAAGCAACGGTTTGTCTTCGCCTGAAAATAAATTATTTATTCCCGCGAAAGCAACGGTTTGTATTCGCCTGAAAATAAAATGTTTATTCCCGCGAAAGCAACGGTTTCCATTCGTGTGAAAATAAATTATTTATTCCCGCGAAAGCAACGGTTTGTATTCGCCTGAAAATAAATTATTTATTCCCGCGAAAGCAACGGTTTGTATTCGCCTGAAAATAAAATGTTTATTCCCGCGAAAGCAACGGTTTCCATTCGTGTGAAAATAAATTATTTATTCCCGCAAAAGCAACGGTTTGTATTCGCCTGAAAATAAATTATTTATTCCCGCGAAAGCAACGGTTTGTATTTGCCTGAAAATAAAATGTTTATTCCCGCGAAAGCAACGGTTTGTATTCGCCTGAAAATAAAATGTTTATTCCCGCGAAAGCAACGGTTTCCATTCGTGTGAAAATAAATTATTTATTCCCGCGAAAGCAACGGTTTGTATTCGCCTGAAAATAAATTATTTATTCCCGCGAAAGCAACGGTTTGTATTTGCCTGAAAATAAAATGTTTATTCCCGCGAAATCAACGGTTTGTATTCGTCTGAACATAAAATGTTTATTCCCGCGAAAGCAACGGTTTGTATTCGCCTGAAAATAAATTATTTATTCCCGCGAAAGCAACGGTTTGTATTCGCCTGAAAATAAAATGTTTATTCCCGCGAAAGCAACGGTTTCCATTCGTGTGAAAATAAATTATTTATTCCCGCGAAAGCAACGGTTTGTATTCGCCTGAAAATAAATTATTTATTCCCGCGAAAGCAACGGTTTGTATTCGCCTGAAAATAAAATGTTTATTCCCGCGAAAGCAACGGTTTCCATTCGTGTGAAAATAAATTATTTATTCCCGCGAAAGCAACGGTTTGTATTCGCCTGAAAATAAATTATTTATTCCCGCGAAAGCAACGGTTTGTATTTGCCTGAAAATAAAATGTTTATTCCCGCGAAAGCAACGGTTTGTATTCGTCTGAACATAAAATGTTTATTCCCGCGAAAGCAATGGTTTGTATTCGCCTGAAAATAAAATGTTTATTCCCGCGAAAGCAACGGTTTCCATTCGCGTGAAAATAAATTATTTATTCCCGCGAAAACACTGTTTTTTATTCACGCGAAAAAACAGTTTATATTCCCGCGAAAGCATTGGAAAAAATGCTGATTCATAGGGTTTTATCAGTGCAACCTTAGCTATTTAAGAGCCACTGTTTTCACACAGAAAGCATCCAGTTCTTCAACAGCAAGCGGAGAAGCATCATCTACTACAGCTACTAGGAGACCATCAAGGTAAGAGATGCTAAAATAATTATTTGTCTTTAGTTAATTAAATCATCTGGCTTTAAGCGGTGATAAGGTAAAAACTAATCAATATCAATAATTAATTAACACTAGTAGAAAGCTCTAATTATTTATTTTTAAATTTTATGCTAGTTTGAGACAAAACGCTGTATATAAAGCCAATGAAAATAAATGAATCAATTGTAACAATCAATTTTTTGTATTTTGTAGACACAATGTGTACTTTGGACTCTTGTTTGAGACGAAATGCATCAGTAGCAAAGACTATAAAACATCTGGTTAAGATCTACCAACAGCACACTTCTCCAACACAGCAAGAATTTCTTTCAAGATCTACCACCTACTTAGATGATACCAAACCAATGAAGACTCAAACTACATGAGTTTTGAAAACCAATGAAGACTCAAACTACATGAATTTTGAAGACAGCATACTTCTCCAACACAGCAAGAATTCCTTTCAAGATCTACCACCTACTTAGATGATACCAAACCAATGAAGACTCAAACTACATGAGTTTTGAAAACCAATGAAGACTCAAACTACATGAATTTTGAAGACAGCATACTTCTCCAACACAGCAAGAATTCCTTTCAAGATCTACCACCTATTTAGATGATACCAAACCAATGAAGACTCAAACTACATGAGTTTTGAAGACAGCATACTTCTCCAACACAGCAAGAAGTCCTTTCAAGATCTACCACCTATTTAGATGATGCCAAACCAATGAAGACTCAAACTACATCAATTTTGAAGACAGCACACTTCTCCAACACAGCAAGAATTCCTTTCAAGATCTACCACCTACTTAGATCATATCAAACCAATGAAGACTCAAACTACATGAATTTTGAAGACAGCATACTTCTCCAACACAGCAAGAATTCCTTTCAAGATCTACCACCTACTTAGATGATACCAAACCAATGAAGACTCAAACTACATGAGTTTTGAAAACCAATGAAGACTCAAACTACATGAATTTTGAAGACAGCATACTTCTCCAACACAGCAAGAATTCCTTTCAAGATCTACCCCCTACTTAGATGATACCAAACCAATGAAGACTCAAACTACATGAGTTTTGAAGACAGCATACTTCTCCAACACAACAAGAATTCCTTTCAAGATCTACCACCTACTTAGATGATGCCAAACCAATGAAGACTCAAACTACATCAATTTTGCAGACAACACACTTCTCCAACACAGCAAGAATTCCTTTCAAGATCTACCACCTACTTAGATCATATCAAACCAATGAAGACTCAAACTACATGAATTTTGAAGACAGCATACTTCTCCAACACAGCAAGAATTCCTTTCAAGATCTACCACCTACTTAGATGATACCAAACCAATGAAGACTCAAACTACATGAGTTTTGAAAACCAATGAAGACTCAAACTACATGAATTTTGAAGACAGCATACTTCTCCAACACAGCAAGAATTCCTTTCAAGATCTACCACCTACTTAGATGATACCAAATCAATGAAGACTCAAACTACATGAGTTTTGAAGACAGCATACTTCTCCAACACAGCAAGAATTCCTTTCAAGATCTACCACCTACTTAGATCATATCAAACCAATGAAGACTCAAACTACATGAATTTTGAAGACAGCATACTTCTCCAACACAGCAAGAATTCCTTTCAAGATCTACCACCTACTTAGATGATACCAAACCAATGAAGACTCAAACTACATGAGTTTTGAAGACAGCATACTTCTCCAACACAGCAAGAATTCCTTTTAAGATCTACCACCTACTTAGATGATGCCAAACCAATGAAGACTCAAACTACATCAATTTTGAAGACAGCACACTTCTCCAACACAGCAAGAATTCCTTTCAAGATCTACCACCTACTTAGATCATATCAAACCAATGAAGACTCAAACTACATGAGTTTTGAAAACCAATGAAGACTCAAACTACATGAATTTTGAAGACAGCATACTTCTCCAACACAGCAAGAATTCCTTTCAAGATCTACCACCTACTTAGATGATACCAAACCAATGAAGACTCAAACTACATGAGTTTTGAAGACAACATACTTCTCCAACACAGCAAGAATTCCTTTCAAGATCTACCACCTACTTAGATGATGCCAAACCAATGAAGACTCAAACTACATCAATTTTGAAGACAGCACACTTCTCCAACACAGCAAGAATTCCTTTCAAGATCTACCACCTACTTAGATCATATCAAACCAATGAAGACTCAAACTACATGAATTTTGAAGACAGCATACTTCTCCAACACAGCAAGAATTCCTTTCAAGATCTACCACCTACTTAGATGATACCAAACCAATGAAGACTCAAACCACATGAGTTTTGAAGACAGCATACTTCTCCAACACAGCAAAAATTCCTTTCACAAGAATTCCTTTCAAGATCTACCACCTACTTTGATCATATCAAACCAATGAAGACTCAAACTACATGAATTTTGAAGACAGCATACTTCTCCAACACAGCAAGAATTCCTTTCAAGATCTACCACCTACTTAGATGATACCAAACCAATGAAGACTCAAACTACATGAGTTTTGAAGACAGCATACTTCTCCAACACAGCAAAAATTCCTTTCAAGATCTACCACCTACTTAGATGATGGCAAACCAATGAAGGCTCAAATAACATGGATTTTGAAGATAAGATGATAGCAAACCAATGAAGACTCAATGTTACACAACATTACTTTCTCTCCTGCTTAGATGATACCAAACCAATGAAGGCTCAAACTACATGGATTCTACTTCGATGATGCTGAAAAAGAAAACTGTCCAGAACAAGAGCTCAAGAAGCTAATCTATAACTCAAGGCTATCATATCACTATAGGTGAGTTTTACTAATTTTTACCATAAATTAAACAAAATGCTGAATATATACATTTTACAAGTGAAAAAAGGACTTTTTTGGTAAAATTAGTGTATTTTTTACAACAAAATGCTGAATATATACATTTTTCAGGGAAAAAAAGGACTTTTTTGGTGTAAATAGTGTATTTTTTTACAACAAAAATGCTGAACATATACATTTTCTAGGTGAAAAAAGGACTTTTTTGATGTAATTAGTGTATTTTTTACAACAAAATGCTGAATATATACATTTTCATGGTAATTGTTTTAGATAGATGAAAGAGAATCAAAAACACTTGGTGAAAATAATGCTCAAGAAAGAACAAGTTGAACAATGTAACTTGGTGAGTTATTTCCCTTTTCTAATAATGTAAACTATCCAATGTAACTAGAACTATAATTCAAATTCATGTAATTATTTTACATTTTCGCTTAATCATTCTATACTAATGCATAACTTTTTTATTTTAGTTCATTACGAAATTAAAAGCACATAGAACAGAAGTCTTCCTTCCTAAGATATAACATCACTACATCAAAGACATCATTGTAAAGGAACAAACTATGCATTAACTGTTACTACTTTGTATTTATTACAAGTTGTAGTGCTTTGTATTACTTAGTATTTACTGACTCTAGCTATATTATATGGGGAGATTTTCCTTACTTATTATGTAATAAATGTATATAATCATATAATGATTCATTTTTAATCAATGTATTAATTCAATTTAGATATATCTCCTCTCTTCTCTCTCTCTATGTAGATATAAATATACCCATAAATATGCACATAATTGACCATATATACATTAATTGCTAGAAAACTAAAAGATTTCTCTCTCCTCTCTCTCTTTCTCTCTCAAGATACCATATGTATGTATGTATGAATGCATTGATTGTCATTGCAAGTTGTATTGCTTTGTATAACTTAGTATTTACTGACTCTAGCTATATTATATAGGAAGATTTTCCCTACTTATTATGTAATCAGGTATATAATCATATAATGTTTCATTTTTGATCAAAATATTTATTCAATGTAGATATATCTCCTCTCTCTATGTAGATATAAATATACCCATAAATACGTACATAATTAACCATATATACATGAATGTATAGAAAACTAAAAAATCTCTCTCTCCTCTCTCTCTCCCTCTCTCCTCCCTCTCTCTCATCTATCTCTTTCTTTCTCTCAAGTATGTATATAGTTATGTAAAAAAATTATCAAAACTTGAATGCCATACATTCAAAATCTATATGTCATATAAGTTCAAATCAAGTAAAAAAATAATCAAAACTCAAATGCCACTTAAATGCCACTCAAATGCCATTCAAATGCCCCTCAAATAAAATACAATATAAACTCGGCGAATTCATTCAACGCCATAACCCATTGCCCCACTCCAAGATCAGATCCACACTTGGTAGGGAGATCTGCTCATGTATTACTACTTATAATTCTCAGATCACTCTATTCGGTGCCGTTTAAGATGTTACAAAGAGTGCTTAACGCAACTTGCCCACAAGTTTTTCCCAAAAAATAGGCTAATACGCAGTTAAAGCAGACAACTCCAATAAAATAAAATAATTTCCATGAAATCCGTGTTTTCTGCGGCTACATTTCACAGTCTGAGTTTTATTACACCCCTACACATTAGGGCCTGCTGGTGAGCCGAGTATACAAATCCATTAGAGTATCACACTTACAAACCTGCTCATCTCTAACTTTCTCTACTTCCTTTATCCACTCCTTGCACACCTTCTCAGCAGCATCTAGATCTTTCCATGAGTCCTTATCAGCTTGGTGTATGTCTCCTCTCTTGATGGCTGCAGACTTCAACAAACCTTTGATCTGAGCAGTGATTTCTTCTACAACTGCTCTCAATGAGTTGTAGTCATGTTGGTGTAGATATCCTGTATGTATATAAATATATGTATACCTTTGTATTTACTAAACATAATAACTTTATACATGTAACTGATCAATGCATTACATACACAACTATACATCTCCCATAGACATATCAATAATATATAATATAGTATTACCTGTACAATCTTCTACATCTTTGTCACATTTATTACACGCCATCTTATAACATATTCTACAGGCTGATATAGGAATCTCTCTCTCATGATGTACACAGTACACTTTCCTATACTCTGGTGAATGCTCATAGACATAGATAGATACAACCTCATGACCTTTAGTGAAGTAACTATCATGCATCTACAAGTATATGATGTGTAACGCATAAGAAATATATGTAGATGATGACACACCAAACCTTCAGCCAACACAATAACATATCACAGTATAAAGTACCAACTACCAAAGATCTATAAATCCCTAGTACCTTCTGATGACTGGCACAGATTCTCTCATCGCATTCGACACAGTAGCAGACAGCTAGTTGATTGTCACAGTTATCTTTGTCACATTTCAGTGTAGTGTTTACTGCGATATCATCATCATCAACAACAACAGTGACTTTCTGTAAGCCACTGATGTCTACCTTCTCATGAAATACCCTGTAACAATTACATTAGTACAATATTCTACTAGAATAGGAGATATGTTTGTAGTCATCTGGTACGACTGACGTCAGCAAGTCACCACTGTACAATACATCTATACAAACAGAATACAATACAACACAATACAACACAATACAACACTATACAACACAATACAACACAATACAACACAATACAACATAATACAACAGAATATAACACTACGCAATACAACACAATGCAACACAATACAACACTATACAACACAATACAACACAATACAACACTATACAACACAATACAACACAATATAACACAATACAACACTATACAACACAACACAATACAACACAACACTATACAACACTATACAACACAATACAACGCTATACAACACAATATAACACAATAAAACACTATACAACACAATACAATACTATACAACACAATATAACACAATTCAACACTATACAACACAATACAACTCAATACAACACTATACAACACTATACAACACAATATAACACAATATAGCACAATACAACACAATACAACACAATACAACACAATACAATACAACACAATACAATACAACACAATACAACACAATACAACACAATACAAGACATACAACACATACAACACAATACAACACAATACAACACAATACAACACTATACAACACAGTACAACACAGTACAACACATACAACACATACAACACAATACAACACTATACAACACAATACAACACGAAACAACACGATACAACACAATACAACACAATACAACACTATACAACACAATACAACACTATACAACACAATACAACACAATACAACACGAAACAACACGATACAACGCAATACAACACTATACAACACAATACAACACTATACAACACAATACAACACAACACAATACAACACAACACAACACAATACAACACTATACAACACAATACAACACAATACAACACTTTACAACACAATACAACACAATACAACACAATACAACACAATACAACACTATACAACACAATACAACACTATACAACACATCCATACAAACGTACCCACAAGAAGAACAAAGAATGTTTCCTTTATCCTCCTCAGATTGCTCCATCAAACATCCACAACAATGTACATGTCTACAAGGTAGAGCTCTGATATCTTCCAAGTGTACAGCATGAAGTCCACAAAAACCACATTTCCATCTATCATCTACAGTTGGTGCAGCAGAAGCCATCTTAGGAAGTATAAAATATGAACGTTTAACAAGAAGCAGACAAAAAGCTTTCACAGCAGGAGCGAAGTGAAGTCTCACTCAATAAGTATATAGTTGCACTCATACAAAGCCTTTGTGTACACAGTATTGTGGGCTCTCAAGTAGTAGGATTAGATACGTGTAAACTCAGAATTTTGCCTCACTTTCAGGTAACCGGAGGATTTTGATCAACCTGATGAGAACTCAGATTTTTATATTTTACACGTACGCTTCCCATAGCAGAATTAACTCCTTTTAATTGTATTGAGTGAGTTCTTTTGAAAAGTAAGACAGTGATTAGTATGTTTAACCTAAATTTTGCCGTGTTTGTAGACGTACATAAAACCTTTTTTATGCTGTTTTTAGTACCAAGTCATGCGAATATAAGACTGAGCTATTTATCAAATACCTATATAATGCTTTTACCTAATCTGTATCCTACAAGTCTTCTTCGAACAATAATGTACCATTCTGCAGTGAAAATTCCGGTAACTTTGTAACTGAAACAGATACGGATGTTTATTGAGCGTTTGGCATAACATTCACGGATAATGTCATAGAAATGGTACCTGAACATTTCCCTCAACGTTATTTCATAACATTCCAAAAACGTTGTTGGGAGAATGTTCGTACGAACGTTATATAAACGCTATTGGGTGGCTACAGAATAATGTTATTAGGATGTTCTTTGCTGAATGTCTACGGTTGGGAACCGACGTTTAGATAGAGTCTAGGAAACATTTTCTTGCTTGTAGGGATGCTCAACAGTTGTATTGACAGCATGTTTTATGTATGCCGTAGAATGTTAATATTTAGTAGTATGTCACCAGAAGTTGTACCTCTTGCATTGGTAACATGTCTAGTTAATTGCATGAAATCCTTATCACTAGTGAATAAAATCAGTGTTTGTTTTCACAGTTCCGAGAGGCTGATCGTGATAGACTGAAGGGCTGGAAGAATCTGAAAGAGCTAAACATGGTTGGATCACCTATTATAGCTAAGAAGTATATAAATGGTTTCAATGCCTATCTCACGTATGTAATTCTCTCTTTTCCTTGTTATGTTCTCTCACTCCGCATTCACTCCCTGTACACGCTGTCTTGTCTATTGTCTGTCTCTTTGTACTTAACTCATGTTTCAGCTCATCAATGGCAACTAATCTAGTAACGATTAATACTGCCAGTCTCATGCGACGTCAGCAGTAGAGCTGACGTACGATTATTATATTAAAACTTTTTTCGCGTCTCGATTTATTTTGCGGTTGACAGGTGTGGCTAATCTATTTCATTACATTACAGTAATGGCCATTTTAATTGATTTACTCATTTTGCATTCATATGAGATCTTTGCATTAGAAATGTTCTATGAGTTGCTACTTTGACTTCTGTATCTCTATGAGTGTCTCCCCAGTAAACTTTTTCTTATCAGTTTTTATGACCCATTGAGGAGCACATAATTCTTGCTGCGATTTCTGGGGACTCTTTGCGGGTTTGACATGAGAGAGTTTTTGAAAGTGAGTTGATTTGGTTTAAACCGTAACATGACATTTGACTAAGTCCAAACACGTTGATTTGGTCTCCTGTTTTTATTACTGGCTTGAGTAACTAGTTCTTGTGAAAAAAAACTTTTGTATTATTATCTACTTGCTATATGGGAAATCTTATTGATATATAGTCTGCACTTATTTCATTTCTTTGTTGCTTTGCTAATCGCTGTACTTTTTTGTGGAAAGATTTTGCCTCAAAGTGTTGTAAAACTTGGATAAAACTTTTATTTTCAAACAAGTCTGTTATGAGTTTTGTACATTGTATATTCTCAGATGTCTTACTCAATCATTGAATCTCTTATAGCTTTTGGTATTTTTCGCTGAAGAATATATTCCTAATTCAACAATTTAATAACATTCTTGTACATCTTCTCTAATATAGGCCTACAATAAATTGATTTAGCGTTCTGTTTGCCATTCAGTCATATTCGTGTGAAGTAGTGCAAAGGACATGAAGTCTCTCTTTAACCGATGCAGTTGGATTTTTTGTTTTAATTTACTGTTTTACTTTCATCTATTTGATGATCCACAGACCTTTTTGTGCAACATTATCTGTTTTTGTGAAACTACCACGTCCAAGTTTATTTTTATAAACCTATTGATAGGTCCCTATTGCATACAAGTATATTGTAAATAATGTCACCAGTTTGTATTCTTTTTAACCTTTTTGCATTTTGTGGAAATGTTGTGTAAACACTGAACATATTTTGAGATTCCATATACATATCATATTTTTTTTCCTTCTCCGTTTTCATGTTTATTCTTTGGCATTGCTTCAGGCATTGTGTTATTTTACGCCAATTTCGTCAAACAATACATTTGGCTCAAAGTTATTTTTGTTTTACATTTGGCTGGAAGTATGAGACGAGCTGAATACAAACATGCGCAGTGGTGGTGCATGATTAATATTAACTTGGAGAGATAAGCGTATTAAAGTCATCGGGTTGATCTCGTTTTTCATCCAGTTTTTCAAGTCAAAGTTTGTCATGTCGTTTTTTACATACACTTTTTTACATACATTCAATTATCTAGATTTTTTATGTGTTTCTTTTCAATGTTTTAAATTAACTGTAATCCTCTTTCATTCATTGCGACAATTCTTTCATCCAAAGGTTATTTCATGTAATTTTATTTTTTTTGCCAATTCATTTTTTGTAGTTACATTTTTGCGTAGTGAATTATTGTAAACATGATCAGCTCTATAGACAAAATAACTTAAGTTTGATCGTATTTTTTACTGTTTTACGAACAATAGATTAATAAAAGTTTTCTGCATTTGGTAGAAATATGTCTCTTCAGATTTGATTTCATGGTAGTAGTCTAGTTCATCATCATTATAGGCCAACAGGCTCTATCTGTTAGGTCAAGGACTCAACCCCCCCCCCCCCCCCATATTTCAGTCTATGGCTGCTCACTCTATACATGATGTAGGCACATAATTATAGTGGGTTGCTCAAGTTCTAAGTAGAGCACTCTATTGTCCACTAGTTTTGTATACTCCCAGTTGTGAACTATACGGTATTCTCAATTATATGTTTTCTCCTATTACCCTATGTATAGATTGGCTAGCTAAACCTCTGTATAAGTTTTTCTCATTCATGTTATAAAGCTTTTCTCTTCAACTCAGAATAATTTTTTTTCACCTTACCTTTTTCTGTCATTTTTACTGAGAGCAAATGTGTTATATCCAATATATTACCTCTTCTTTCTTTTTTTGTGAACTTCATGTGATACTATAAACTATTGATTTTTTTTGTAACCCATGTTAGTCAGTAAACTAATGAACTTGGATTTTACCATGAGGATTTTTTGTATCACCTTATACTTAACAGTAGATATTTTCTATCAAGTTCTAATGTTTTGGTTTCAGTTTTTGTTTGAAAAAAGCATCTTTCTACACATCGTCACTCTTGGTCCTTTTTTGTTTCATTTGTAACACGAATGTTTGATTTTATTTGTTTTTTTTTGTTTTTACTGTTTTGTACATTACCAGTCTATCTGTCGTTCCGCTGACAAATAAATAACTTATGTCGAGTCGATTTATTCCATGATAATAATAGACTCACTATTCTCCATGGAGTATTTTTCATGTTTTGGACTTGTTAATCATTTCCACATTCCCCGTATAATAGCATTTCTTTACAGTTTCAACTTTTTATCCTTAATAAGTTTTTCTCTGTTGCAATCAATACAAATTGAAAGTGTTTATCACAATAAAGATCATATCACCTAGCAATCTATCACTGTTGTATATCACTTTTCGGTTTCATTTTCTTTCCTTTATCAACTCCTGTTACGCAGTAAATAGTGGAAGTGAAGTTTCTGTGTCTTTTGTAGCTGTTTTGTGTCACTTTGTCACAATTGCTGCAATTTATATTTTTTCATATATTTAGTATATTGTATTTATAGAACTAGTCAATTTGAACAGCACTATTTTTTGTTGAACTTGTTTTTTCTAAGTATTTATTCTGTATTTCATGCACTTTTTTTGTACTTTTATTTTTTATACGGATTTTTTTTCATTTTATACCTTGCTGGTTTTCCACAATTTTTGTGTGTGGAAACCTGTCGGTGCAGTCTTTGTAGACTCATAAACATTTGTATTTTTTACACGTGTACACAAATATATTTCTAAATGTAGATAAACTTTGGTACATGTTTGTATTTTTTTTTCACACAAGCTTTGCTGTTGGTATGAATGGTTTTTTATTTGTCATTTGTTCGAGCAATCACGTTATCTCTCCATTTGCATTCTGTATTTTTCATAATTTACTTTTTATTAAAAAATCAGTGTGATTTTACATTCACTCATTTGCCAAGTAAAAACACTTCGATTCAGTGAATTTATATCGGAGGATACAGGTCGTTTTCTAGTAGATATTTTTTGTTTTCGAGCAACTGGCAGTGGCAGTATGTGATGTAAATCAATTGGTGTGCTAAATTTTTAGAGACTTGGCTTTGTAAGGTTTAAGCCTGTTTAGTATCATCCAACTTTGATTTGCAGTTTCACTCTGCCCAGCAAATGAGCAGGTTTCAGGAGCATTACAGCAGCATTATTATTTTTTGTCGATGTTGGTTTCACTTACATTCGAATACTATTGATGATGAACTTTTCACATGATTTTTGTTATAAACATAATATTTGTGTGGTTCATCTCAAAAAATTTGTAAGTCCTTATTACACATAGGTTTCAGATGTTCAGCTTCTGATTGATGCCAGTATTTTTTTTTTGCACTTGTGAAGAAAATTCCGAATTGGACAATGTATTTTTGTTTTTTGCCGGTTCCTCTATGCGTTCAGCAAGTTTGGTTTTGTGAAAAGGTGTTTTAGTGTCGAGAGATATGTCTTGTTTGCAAAGTTTTTGTGTGTGTTCCT